>JBBBDQ010000945.1:422500-757500 GCA_037127315.1 Ascarosepion bandense | reverse complement strand
TCTTGCTGCCGCGGATTGCCAGGACCCTACATTTGGCAATACTTAGATCAAGGCCTAGCCGACCAAGGCCGACTGAAAGACGGTCAAGCCTCTTCTGCATTTCCTCAACGGAGCTGCCGAACAAAATCAGATCGTCGGCATAGGCCATCTGATTAAGCTCCAGTCCGCCGATTGATACAGAGAATTCCTCGTTGCCTTCTAGGACTGCATCAAGGGCGAGATTGAATAACAGTGGGGAAAGTGGATCTCCCTGTTTGACACCCCTATGCCTGGGATGGATGGAATTCCCTCCAATTAACAGTCTACTGCATCTGAAGGTCTCTCGGATGTATCCCAACAGAAGAGGAGGAACCCCTCTCTTCTCAAGCGCCGCGAGAATCGCCTCGTGAGAGATGGAATCGAAGGCGTTGCGTATGTCCACCGATGCGACCACCAGATTCTCAAACTTGGTACGGGCAAGCGAGAGGGCTGCATGGAGTTTGAGGACATTGGAGGAGATGCCGTCAAGACGCTTGAACCCGACTTGGTATTGATGAGTTGGAATGGCAGCCTCCAGACGCTGGGCCAATATCCGATGGTAAACCCTCACGAAATAATTCCCAATGGCGATGGGTCGAAATTCCAAGGGGTCACCAGGCACATCTACCTTTTTAATAAATGTGACCCGGGACGAAAATAGGTTGTTAGATTTACCCCAGGGACGCGGGGGGGGGGGCTTTCAGAAGCAGCAGGTTGAAAAGGAAGGTCAGAACTTCGACGGGGATGTCCCAAAGAAGCGACAGGCGAATGCCGTCCGGTCCGGGCGAGGATTCTTTGAGCGGTGTTAGTGCGGCTATGACTTCGTCAACCAAAATCGGAGTAACGGTTTCGCGGAGGGAGTGCTCACTCGACGACGCTTCTGGAATGGTTGAACACTCCCGCTCGAATAACGGTTTCCAAGCCCGCAAGAACTCCTCATCCTTAAAAGATCGCTCGGCGATGAGTCCCTCGTAGGAGAGATCACTGTCGAGGACTCTCTCGTCAACGGATTTGGGGTTGCGTTTATGGAGGTGTTGGAGGAAATTGTAGATCTGGGCGCGCTGAGCGCGCTTGCTTCTCACTCACTCCTTCACCGCCGGTATCGAACGTTTTTTGAGCGTCCTATTTTTTGGGAAAATTCTGTGGTACAGCTTTGCGAATCCGTCATGCTCGATGAGTGCTCCCTCAGCTAACGCCCTAGTCTCTGGATCGGAGATTTTGGGTAGTAGGCTGATGGCGTACTCAGAGATTTTACGGCATGGATCGTCATGGTTTTCGGTTGGCGGCGAAGGTGGTTCATGCGGTTTATGTTGCTGCATAGATTCATTCATTAAGAGAGTCATAGTTACTCCAGCCGTTTACCCGCGCTTGGTTGAATTTCTTCACTTTGACATTCAGAGCACTGGGCAGAAATCACATCGTGTCTGTACGGGTCGACCGGCCACACGATGCTTTGTTTTAATTAGACAGTCGGATTCCCCCGGTCCGTACCAGTTCTGAGTCGACCGTTCGCTGCCGGACGAACGCCCCCACGCCGAGAGAGACGCTGAGCAACGGGCTAAGCGAGACGGGTTAACCCACGCACGAAGAGAGCGAGAAGGCCCCCTAGCGCGCGGAACCGCCGCCGCCGCTGACCCGAAGAGGGGCTGGAAGCCGTGGCGCTCCACGAAGACCCGGGCGAGGAGCCGTTTTGCTAACCGGCCGACGCGCCGGTAGCGACGGGGTGGCACCGCGAGGGGAAGACCCGTAGCGAACGACGCACGAGGCGCGGAACAGGAATAGAGGGCGGCAGCGACGACGGAGAGAGAGAGAGAGAGAGAGAGAGAGAGACGCGAGCAGCTGGAAACGACGACGGGAGACCGAGCCGACTCGAGGATCGTCCCCGGCGACGTGAAAGGAGGGACGGCGACTTCTGATAAACCCCTTAACCCATCCTCCAGCGCCTGCTTCCGGCGAGTCACCCCAGAGACCGACAGCTGCCTCCTTTACGCCGCTGAAGCCACCCGACCCCAGCTCTTACTTACCCCGATCACCACCTGCTCCAACCCAGACGCGCGCACGACCGCAACGCCGCCGCCGACGGACCGCTACGACGCTTTGAACTTGCGCCGCAAAGCGCGAACGGAGCGAACGCTACAGTCCCGTACCGGTTCCTCGCTTCGCGCGGACACGGCCCAACCGACCCGGTCCTCGGAGCCAATCCTTCTTCCGAAGGTACGGATCAATTTTGCCGACTTCCCTTACCTACATTGATGCCATCGACGAGAGGCTGTACACCTTGGAGACCTGCTGCGGATGGTGGGTACGGACCGGCTCGAGAGCTGCGAAAACCGGACCCGGATTTTCCAGGGCCGCCGAAAGCGCACCGGACGCCGCCCGAGCCGCGGCGCTCTACAGGTACCTTTTCCGTATCTCCGGACGAGCCGATTCCACGGACACGGTCCTTTACGAAGAAGAGAGAACTCTTCCCAGGGCTCTCGGCGACGTCTCCGGGCTCGCTTGCGTCACCGCGGTTTCGCCCGAGAAGCGACGACACGCCGCCGACATCGCTGCAAGCGGCGCCGCCACCCCCGGGCACTCTCCGAGTCCGGGTTCGGGAATATTAACCCGATTCCCTTTCGATGGAAGGCCGGCCGCTCGTCGTCGTCAAAGGCGAGTTTTTCACGAGACAATACACTGCGGCGGCAGCAGGATGGATGGAAGTGGGCGGGAAAAAGCGGCGTAGGATAGTGGAGAAGGCAAGCCTGGCACATCATAAGGCAGGCAGACAGGCAGGACTTGCCGGGGACCGGTAAGAAGGACAGGACCGGAACCACACGACGACCACTACCACTAACCGCCGCCACGCCCAACACCAAGATCGTCGTCGTCGCTGTTGCCGCTGATTGCATGCCCGTGAAGAAGCAAGAGACTTACGGATCCGGCGCCTTTCGGGAAGACTTTCGCCCGCATCTTAGGACCGACTGACCCGTGCTCGACCGCCGTTGGCACGGAACCCTTCTCCACTTCGGTCTTCGAAGGTCTCGTTCGAATATTTGCTACTACCACCGAGATCTGCACCCGCGGTCGGCTCCACCTGGGCTCGCGCCCTAGGCTTCCGTGCTCACCGCGGTGCCCTCCTACACGTCGCGGCATCAGTTAGGCGCGCGCAGTATATGTTGCAGTAGCGCGCGCGCTCCTCGCCGGCATCGGTCCGTCGCTCCAGCGCCATCCATTTTCGGGGCCGGTCGATTCGGCAGGTGAGTTGTTACACACTCCTTAGCGGATTCCGACTTCCGTGGCCACCGTCCTGCTGTCTATATCGACCGACACCCTTTCGGGGATCTCATGGGCGTCGCGTTAGGCACCTTAGCCGGACGTTTGGTTCATCCCACAGCGCCAGTTCTGCTTACCAAAAGTGGCCCACTTGGCACTCGCATTCGTTTCCCTCCTCCCCCCCTCCGCGAGGAAAGGGGAAGAGGTGGGCGAGGGACGGCTCCGTATTCGGGAGAGTCGACCCGTTCCACCCGTTCCGAGTTCGAGAGTAGGTCGAGGCCGTGAACGGCCCCGGGGCCTCCAATCGTTCGCTTTACCGGATGGAATTGCGACGATCGAACGCCAGCTATCCTGAGGGAAACTTCGGAGGGAACCAGCTACTAGACGGCTCGATTGGTCTTTCGCCCCTACACCCGGTTCTGACTATCGATTTGCACGTCAGAGGCGCTTCGGACTTCCACCAGAGTTTCCTCTGGCTTCATCCCGACCGGGCGTGGATCGCCATCTTTCGGGTCACTGGCCGCTCGCTACGCCAGAGTCGGCCAAGTCGTACTCGGGGAAAAGGGTTACCGACCCGGGGGTGATGCGCCCGCGCGCAGCGCCTAAACTCGACGACCTAAATCGTGACTAGTTCAAGTCGCGGGATCTCACCGGTGGGCGGTGGGAGGAAAGTTTGAGGCTGCACCCCGCCGTCGACCCACCCTGCCGTTAGACAGATTTTTTTTCTACGCCACAAAGGCGCCCGAGGCCCGTCATCTCCCGGCGACGGGAAAATCGCAGACTGAATCGGGACGGACGGAAGAAAAAAAAGAGGTAAGACGACGGGACAAATACGGCAAGCGCCGGCGGCATTCGGGCACGTCTAGGCGGCACCAAAGCGACAGAGATTTCTCTCCCCCGCCCCAGTAAAAAAACCGCTTTCGCCGCGACACCTCTCCCAGACCGGTGCCCTCCCACGCGCTCTCTCGCTTTCGCTGCGCCTTCGGGGTTCGTGATAAGGGGCCCCTACGACTCGCGAACGGCCAGGACTCCTCGGTCCGTGTTTCAAGACAGGTCGGGTGGGTTGCCGATGCACGTCGCGGACCCGAGGTGACGGGCGGCACAGACAGCACGCCGAGCTACCGCGCCGGCAGTGCCCTCCCGCGCGCCGGGGGGGGGACTTTCGTCCTCCTCGACACGGAGAAGACGACGCGACGAGACGACGTCGCGCGCCGGTACGGGGCCCGACACGGCCGCGCCGGCTTCCGAAGGACTCCCGCAGGCAACAAGACTTTCTGCGCACGCCCGAGACAATGGGGCGCCGAGAGGGACCCGAGAAAACGGGCCCCCACGCAAACGGCCCGACGGGGAAGAAGCCGGCTCGCCACGTATAACGGATCGCATTTTCGTTTCCTCCGTCCCCGGCAGAAGGGGGTAGTACGTTCGCAGGCCCGACAGAAGATGCCTCCCCGACGTCGAACGACGAAGGAGAGTTTAGAGTGCGTCTTCCGCCTACGGACACCGCGCGTCGACCTGCACGCCAGGAACGGGTCGCGACGACGGATCGGAGGGGGAAGTGCGTCCGGTGCCGGCCGTGCGGATGAGAGCGTCGCGCCGAAGCGCCAGCGCCATTTAGATGCCGAGCGAAGAGAGTTGCGGGTGATCGCGAGGTAGGGAGAGAAGAGCGATGACGGCAGCGACGACGGCGGCCACGGCAGCGGCGACGCGAATCGCCGCCACAGCAGCAGCAGCTACGGCGGCCACCGCCGCTTGCTCGACTCGTTCCCCGCGGCCCGCTCTCCCCCGTCGGCGACGCGAGCGCAAAAGCAGAATACGCCGGTGACGCACCCCGGAACGACGTCCGCGCCGGCCTGTAGGGGGCGCCGCTGCTGCCCGAAGACAAGCGACAAGCAAATCGAGTTTGGGCCACGTTCGGCAGCACCGGACTGAGTCCCCCCGCGATCGCGGTGAGCGGTCCCACCCGTTTACCCCTGGGCGATTTCACGTTCTCTTGAACTCTCTCTCCAAAGTTCTTTTCAGCTTTCCCTCACGGTACTTGTCGACTATCGGACTCGTCCCGGTATTTAGCCTTGGATGGAGCTTACCACCCGATTTGGGCTGCGTTCCCAAGCAACCCGACTCTCGGATCGAAGGCCGTCGCTCGCCGTCCGCACCGAATGGGCCTGGCACCCGCCGCGGGCGGCCCCGATCGAGGGAACTCCGAACTACGCGAGACGAAAACGAACGGCTGCCTTCGACCCATGCGCCACACGTCCCGAAGCCGTTTACTTGCGACGGGATTCGGCGTTGGGCTTCTCCCGGTTCACTCGCCGTTACTAAGGGAATCCCGGTTGGTTTCATTTCCTCCGCTTAGCGATATGCTTAAGTTCAGCGGGTCGTCTCGTCCGAGCCGAGGGCGGGGGCGTATTCAATTACGTTTTGGTCGTTGTAGATGGACAAAGTCGACAGAACTAGGCGAGCGTGCGAGGCAGAGCGTCGTGACGCCCAAGGTTATTTTTTCGAATTCCGAGAGCGAAAACGACCTCGTTGCTGCACGCACAGTCGTCTTGCCATCCGATCAAGACTGCTCCTCGCGGTCGTTAAAGGGAGCGACCCCGCGGTCTGTAAACGGGAGACGAAGGAAAACTTTGATGAGCGCCTGCGGTGGTGGCCACCAATTTTTGCGGCGAGGTGGCTGGCACTTTTTCTTATCCTGCGACTTCCCGGTTTCCGCCGCGCGCAAAAACGGCAAACGCGCAGCGGACGGTGAGATGTCTCTCTACTGTAGAGTGAGAGTACATGCAATTTTCCGCCTCTCGCCCGGACGGGGCCCCGAGACAAGGTATCTCGAGGCCGCAATGTGCGTTCGAGGTGTCGATGTTCACTGAGTCCTGCAATTCGCATCAGTTCTCGCGGCTGGCCGCGCTCTTCATCGACGGACAAGCCGAGTGATCCCCCGTCCAGGGTTTTTTGAGTTTTAGTTTGGTTTGTATGGTTTTGGCGGGGGGGGGGAAAAGTGTACGAGTAGTGCTGCAGATGCCGAATACCACCAGGCAGGCTTACTGCTCGCGACCAGGAGGTTCGTCGACCGCAGCGCATGCTCCGCCGTCACCTACCACAATGAGCGGCGGGAGCAGCGAACTCTTCGGCGGCGGCGACTAGGAGGAGGTCCCCTACAGCTTGCGCTAGCTACTGGCCGCGAAATCGGCGGCGGCAACGACGTGTGCGGTAGCTTTGAGCGGCGGCGGAGGCGGCTGTAGCAATGTCTGGCGGCGGCATCGAATCGCGCGCTTGCCTGAACGGTGTCGAGCATCCGTGAGCAGCATCAGAGAGTGGATAACGAGAAAGGAGACGTAGAAAGTAAGGCAGAACTTACGCCGGAGTCGGACGTGCGACGGCGCCCGATCCTCGCATGCGGAGTGGATAACCTCAAAGCGGCGGCTTCGTCGTCGGAGTGGTGGTCGTGTCGTCTTGCTTTGCCGGGCGTACCCGGCACCGATACGAGACATCTCGGAGAGCGCGGCAGGGAAAAAAAGGACGAAGTTTTCGGCGGCAGCACCAGATTTGTTTTTACTATTGAGCTATCGGTAGAATTGTTGTGACTGTACAATGTTTCTATAAGTCTAAATTTCCGTTCTAATTATTTAAAGTCTTTTTAGGTCTGTAATGTTAGTTTTTGGGTTGGGACAAAATTTCAGTCCTAACATTAGAAGGTATATTTCTTTTACTTTTAAAGGATATGAGGAGAGATTAATAATAATGAGTTTTGTATTTTTTAAATTGGTTATTTCTTTCGGATAGGATGCTCTAAAAATGTTTTCTAGTTAGTGAGGTATCTCTATATATATGTTTTGAAATTTTTGGGTGGTAAGTGTTTAGGTCGGAAAATGTGGTGTAGGCATATCTGGTGATATTGGGCGGGTGAGTATATTTTGTTGATGGGATTTTGAGTAGTAATGTCGTCCATTTTATTGGGGAATGTTTTGTAGTTGTGTATGTTTGTGTTATGAAATAGTTGCTCGTTACGGAGGCACATTGTGGGGTGGTCAGGTACGTCTTGATAGGTGTATTTGATGGTGGATAGTGAGATGCGTGAATATTAAAATTATCATTATTATTATTAAAAATTGTTTGTTGTGTGGGTCCGTTAGTATGTAGTTCGGTATGACTTTGTGTGTGTACCTGAAGTTTTTATAAGCTTGCGTATGATAATATGCACTGAAATGCTTACTTATATTTTGTTTTTCATACTGATTTCTTGGGTATGATTTTTGTCCAAGGTTTTGTTTCTTACTAAGGACTTGGTTGGTGTATTTTGTGTTCATATTGTTCGATTATTCTTGATTTGGTAGTGATTTCATCCATGTTATTTTCTTTTCTAGAATATATATATGGGCGCCAATCGCACTTTTATGCGGGTTTCATTAAAAATGACAAACAAGGTATATGGCTAAGTTTTTAAGTAATGTTTCATGTGATCTTATGATTTTTCACACACACACACACCCCCACACACACATACACCCCCCCACACACACATACACCCCCCCCCACACACACACATATATATATATATATATATATATATATATATATATATATATATAAAGAGTTGGTATAAAACGCTTCATGATACCGAATGATTGAAACTAAAGTTGCGTAATCGATTGACTTCCAAATTAAAATATTTAAAAGCTCTACATTATATATGTATTGAACGCTTATTAATACAACCGTATACTGATTTACATTAAATCTGACTAATAACTAATTAATAATGATTTATATTATATATATATATATATATATATATATAGAGAGAGAGAGAGAGAGAGAAACAGATAGAGAGATAGATAGGTAGATAAAAGATACAAAGTCCGTAAACAGAAAGAATAATCCAATATATCTATTAAGCATAAAATATTAAGAGGTAAATCTGCATAATCCCAATGATTATTATCCAGAAAATCAAATGTAATCCTAGTCTAAAGAGATGGGGATATACACCCTGCAAATAAATAGTTTCTAAACACTTTAGATTATGTGTTAGGTTTTCCTTTATATATATATATATATAATTAAAATTGATATTCTGACATAAACTGTGCTTGAAGTAGACTTATTCCGGTCACTTATACAGAATTCACTGGGGTTTCGTGCAGCTGAAAATTACATTTGATTTAGTAAACAACAGGAATGGAATTTGGGCATGACTTTTAAAATGCATTCACTCTATTCCACTCTCGAATCTTTCAAACAAATCTGCTGAGTGATTAACATTCGAAAAGTTTCCCTTGGGCTCCATATATGAGATGGTGCCGAGGTAGTAAGGTTGGTCCAAACCGAAAATGATGTATGAGTAGTGCTGCTTCGCACAACAAGGGACTAACCCAACACACGAGAGCAAGTGACTTTGAAAATATCTCAGATTAAAAATTTTATGGCTACGCTGACTTACAAAAACGTAAAATATATGTCTGCTTTTGGGGAACTAATTTCATATACGATGTATTTTTTTTAATTGTCAGCTTTATTTTCTATTTTATGGTTAATATACATAAATACATATATGGGTTAAAAAAACAATCGGAGTTTAACCGTACTGATGAGCTGTGATAAAGCGAAATAGATCTGACAATATTTACGCTCTCACACTCTGATTGAGCACTCTG
The DNA here is from genome assembly GCA_037127315.1 of Ascarosepion bandense. Lineage (NCBI taxonomy): Eukaryota > Metazoa > Mollusca > Cephalopoda > Sepiida > Sepiidae > Ascarosepion > Ascarosepion bandense. The sequence goes on along the minus strand of JBBBDQ010000945.1, from coordinate 748,576 downwards.
GAAAAATAGTAGACTTTGATAAACAGTAGCTACTCTGGCATGTACGCATCGCTCATTCAGTGAAATGAATTAGAGCGACCTAGCTATTGGGCGCGTATAATGATATACGCTAAAATGTCTGGCTACTTCTACCAAACGCCCATAGCCCATGGGTAGAGTCGCCGACTGACGCCAGTCAGTTGGGTTTCAATTCTGGGTTAAAAAGCAATGGAAGTCTAACCGTACTGATGAGCTGTGATACAGCGAAACATAACTGTCTGCGGATGACAATATATATATATATATATATATATATATATATATATATATATATATTAATCCTTTCACCCCAAGCAAGGCATTCCACTGCCACTATTGCGCAGGGGGTTAGGGGAAGGTGAAGAGAAAGATTGGTTAGATATAGGAAATGTTAGAAGGAGGGTGATAGACGGGTAAAGATACCGAGGATGAGGATTGGGTAGATGGGAAGAGTGTTTGAGAGAATAGATGCTAGTTAGTGTGTTAGGAGTTGTCTATTGACCTTACATTTAAACTCCTGGAGATTGTAGCTGCCGGGGAAGCAAGTGTATGGAAGCGTATTCCATAGGCGGAAAGTGCGAAAAAAGAAGCTGTTAGAATAGAAATGGCGGTTACATCTTCTCTGTTTCACAGTAAAAAGGTAGGACCTAGGTACTAATTTAGTATCTTCTGCAAATTTATACCTAGGGGACACCGGTAATCTAAGTTAATCGAAGCGGAAGCCGTGAAAGTATTTATAGTAGAGACAAAAGGAAGCCACGTCACGAGAGAGTGACTGCAGCCGGTCTGTCAAGTCCTTATCGATCACATTACAGATTCTCCGTTGTATTTTATTAAGAACCCCGACGAGAATAGCAGCGGCACCTGACCAGATGTGGCAGCACTATTCAATACACGGACGGATGGTAGATTTATAAATGTGCATGATAGATTCAGACAGGCCCTGCACATTCATAGCTGCGGATTTAGCAAAGGATTCGATATAGCCATTCCACTTGAGGTCCGCTGAGAGTGTGAGACCATGGAGGCGCAGTGTTTTACTCTCTGGGAGGCAAGCCTATTCCATGCTAATGGGAGGTAGGAGCGATTGCCTATGATGGTTAATTGATAACAGCTTCGTTTTGGAAGCATTAAAATTTACGAGCCATTTCTTACCCCAGTCCACTACGGATTGGAAGTCTTTCTCAAGCTCTTTGTCGCCCACACCAGATTTTTGATCTAGGCGAGAGTAAACTGTGGTGTCATCGGCATACATATCTACTTGGGATCTTATGGCATCGGGGAGATCATTAATGTAGATCAGAAAGGGCGTAGTACCTAGGGTACAGCCTTGAGGGACTATATATTAACTGTAAAAAAGAAAATAAAGCTGACAAGGGAAAAATACAATACGATGTATTTTTTATTTGTCAGCTTTATTTTCTTCTTGTAGTTAATATATATATATATATATATATATATATATATATATATATACAATGCCAAGGAACATAAAGTATATGAAAGACTTTATCTTCCACAAAACTACAATATAAAATGTATATATATCGTATTTTTTATTGCTGAAACATTTAAACATTGGAATTTAAGCCTCTGTATTTACCTATATGTATTTATATAAGTATCTATAGGTACGCATTCAGGCGTCAATTCATATTCTTTAACTGTTTCAGTAATAAATTATATGAACATCCGTTTAAAACAAAATTATGGATGCGCGATTCAACTTCCTACGTTGATAGACTAATAACGTGCCTTTTCCTGACGACAAATTTCATCAGGTGTAAAGGCAGATAATCAAGATATTGGATGATTTATGACCGTGGAACATCCTCTGAACTGCTATTGTGTCCATGTCAACACTGACCCATGTTGGTAGCGCCTGTGTGGGTCCCAGGAATGGGCAAAGGTTCAACCCTCAATCAAAAATCAACATTACATGAACAAAATACATATTTTTTAAATGGAAATCAATTCAACGATAAAATATAAGGAATACTTTTTTAAATAACAAAATAATGATCAATCAATATTTGTAGTGAAATTCCCAGAAATATATTTAAATGATCCACAAACTATTTTAAGACCTACAAACTCTATACCTAAAGACATAAAAGTTACGTATAAACTGTTTGTACATGGAAGAATACAATTACTTACAAATTATTTTCGTTAAATAACCAACAGTGTTTGAGATGTCACTAAAGAAGTAACAATATTTATTTATAATAAAAATAAAACATATTTAAAGCGAAATGACCAACGGAAAAAATTAATTTTTTTATAATAAGATGTACAACAATGAGTTTTACCTTTAGTTAAAACCATACAACGGTGTTCGAAATATATTTATTTGAAGACATAATACTCTATTCAGATATGTAGATTACGACATTAATTAACGTATATCAGTTGATATCCCACTACTTAACATAAGCCAACATGAAATAACTCTTTTGTGGTAATAATTTATAAAAAAATATGTCAAAACCATAAAGAAAGCAAATTCGATATATCTCCCACAAAACTACAACATAAAACACACATATCACCGCCTCTCGATGTTCATTCAAACCTGTATATGCACAAAAGCTGAGTATCATCTACCATGTATTCAACTGCGAAAGCAGAATAACATATATCAGATTTTTATTACTTTAAATATTCCTAGAATATTACATTACGGTATCAAATGATTGATAAGGTTTTTATATGTTGTTAAGCAAACAAATCAGTCAATCAAACAGATAACATATTACCAAGACCTTGGGTACCTCGGCATGGTGCAATGGTTAGTAAGTTTGTCTCGCTACAACTTGTTACAACTAAGTAGTAAGTTGGATCCGCACTGGGTACCTTATACTTTCATTTTTGTGCCACATCTAAGCGGTGCTTAGAAAATGTAGGGCACCTCGAGGTGGTGTAATGGTTAGCAAGCTTGTCTCGCTAGAATCATAACAATTGAGTAGTGAGTTAGATCCTCACTGGGTGTCCTTTACTTTTGGCATTGTGCCTACGTCTAAGCTACGCTTAGAAATCCACTATGACATTTTTTTTTAAATTAAAATTTCCTCTCTTCATAGTCCTATACTTTTCCATTTCTTTATACTAATGTTTGTAATCATGTTTTTTTATTGTGATTTTGTTACAACCCACGTAATAATTTTAAGTTTTATTTTATTCTTAGCAATTTTATGTTTTTTAAAGATTATCTTTTATCAATGAACGCCAATACACTGAGCATATATCAACAAAGTTGATTCATTTTGTTAAATATGTGGGCTTTCATGACGTTTGCACATCGCCGAACAGTTTTTCCCCTAGTGAGAACTATGAACAAGGTGCTTCTCGAACTTGGTTTAATGAAAAAAAATGTGTGAAGGCCACGAAGAGGAAATATGCAGCCTTCCAATAACTGCCCAATCTGTTTCCAACACTCAGTTCTGCTAACCTAAAAGATGCTATCTTCGTCGGACTTCAGATGCAACAGTTATTGAAAAATAAGCAATTATAGAAAATTCTTACGGTTAACGAACAGAAGCCATGTGAAGCATTTATGCCCATTGGCCATGGCTTTCTTGGTAACCCATGGGAATCAGTGCGTAGGGATGTTATTGCACAGTTTTATAATGATATGATGTATTGAATGTCACTCAAGACTTAATTCCTCTACTCGTATTTATAATTTTTCTCTCTGATCATTGGAACTATTAGTTTTGAGCATGGAGACGTTTCCAACAAAATCTTAAGTTAGAAAACTGTTGTATCGTAAAATGAAGATATACACAGTGAAATGTAGAAAAACTACTTTATTAAAAGAGTGGTACAACCATAAGGTATATACAATATTTACATTCTCTCACAGAAGTAGGTGTTAGTTCACTTAGTCCGGGATAATGACAACCCCACCCCGTGCTAAAGGTACAATGCATTTTATACATCCGGGCGACCAGATATCACATGGTACTAGCCACGACACAACAATATCTATCTATCTATCTATCTATCTATCTATCTATCTATCTATCTATCTATCTATCTAACTAACTAACTAACTATCTATCTATCTATCTATCTATCTATCTATCTATCTATCTATTGTATCGTGGAATGAAGAGATACGCAGTGAAATGTAGATAAACTTCTTTATTACCAGAGTGGTACAACCAAGAGGAATATACAATATTTACAGTATCTCGCAGTAGTAGGTGTTTCTTCACAAAGTCCGTGATAATAACAACTCATCGTGCTAAATGCAACATTTTCTTTTATACATCCAGGCGACCAGATGTCATATAGTACAAGCGAAGACACAACACAGTATTCATAATCAAAGACTGCTATTTGAAAATGTCGACAAAATACTTTATTAACAGAGTGGTACAACCAGGAGGTATATACAATATTTACAGTCTCTCGCAGTAGTCGGTGTTACTTTACAAAAGTCGTGATAATGACAAGCCCCAACCCGTGCTAAGCGCAGATTGCATATATATATGCGGGTGACCGGATGTCACTTGGTACAATCCACGGCACAACAAAGACTACTTATCAAGACAGTTGAAACCCTAGCATTTTTGGAAACGTCTGCTGGAAGTTTCTGCGCCGCATCTCCGAGGAAAAGAGATACAAGATACGAGATACTCAAAAGAAATCATTTTTACTGTCTGCTAGATAGAATGTGCGTTGTAGTGCATTGGATATCGGCTCGGAACGAGAAATCGGGGAACCGAGTTCGAATTCCAGCTGAATTCATTGCATTCACTTACGCGCAAATACCCTTGGAAAAGGTATTCATCCGTCTCTTCCTCCAGTTATTGGTTAAATAACAGGACAGATTGGGTTCTATAGCCTTGGTCGGCAACCAATCTACCGGAGAAAGCAATGGCAACATACTGCATGATAATTTTCTGCCCAGTCAGTCATGTCTCTTTCGAAACATGATCACCCAAGCGTGTATCACGTATGGCACTTAACTGACTAACCGACTGAATATAACAGTTGGAAACATAATTAAAATTTCTACTGGGCATAAAGTAGGGGATCAGTTTTCTATTCGTATGAAGTAATAAACTGATCCCCCAATAATTACTACTTAATAATATAATACATCTCCCCCACTTAAGCCATGCGTCAAATAACAGTACAGATTGGGTTCTATAGACTTGGTCAGCAACCAGTCTACTGAAGAAAGTAATGGCAACCTACTGCGGGATGATCTTATGCCCAGTCAGTCATGTCCCTTTCGAGACATGATCGCCCAAGCGTGTATCACGTATGGCACTTAACTGACAGTACTATGATATGCGTTTATTTTATTTTAATTTTTATCGTTTTTTTTTAATCATTTCAAACCAACCAAGACAAGAATGTCACTGATGCACAGGGAATTGCAGGGCGAAAATGTACAGTGAATATCGACGAAAAGATAAGAGAAACATGGGAATTGAGGAGATAGAAGATGACAATTTTGTTGCCTTTAAACTTTTGGAGATTTTAGCTATCAGGGAAGGAAGTAAATGAAATTGAGTTACGCAAACGGTGAGTGCTAGAGAAGAAATTGTTAGAGTAGAAAATGCGGTTATAATTAACTATTTCGACGATAAAAGTGTGGGATCTTGATGTCATTGTAGTAGCACTTGTGATCGGGGTAGCAGGGAAAAATGCAAATAACAATCGCATTTTTCTTTTTTTCTCTGTATCTATGTTAATTCTTTTGTATTATAAGCTTTTTTTTTAAACTGTCTGAAATAAACATATTTTATTATGAATATATGTATTATAGCAGAAATGGGAGACGTGAAAGCAAAATAAAAATTGATAGAGGAAAATCTTTTTGAATTCTTAATTCACCGTATCTAAATATGTAAAATAACAAATATACATGTGTTTGTCCAGGAAGAATTGTGTTTTAAACCAGTATATTTGGTCATGGTGTACATATATATATATATATCCTTGTGCGTTAATGTATTATTCCTTCATATAATACGTTGTTAGAAAACATTGTTGCAGTGAAATGGTTATTAAGCGTGTCTCGGTAGATTAATTACGTATAAGCAGTGAGTTCCATCCTCACTAGATGCTCCATATATGTGGCCTTGTGTCACATGTAAGATACACTGAGAAAAACCAAAATATAGACACATCGATATATTGAATTAGTCAGCAGTCTTATCTCGCTAAAACAGTTATGATTCTCACTAGATGCCCCATATATGTGGCCTTGTGTCACATGTAAGATACACTGAGAAAAACCAAAATATAGACACATCGATATATTGAATTAGTCAGCAGTCTTATCTCGCTAAAACAGTTATGATTCTCACTAGATGCCCCATATATGTGGCCTTGTGTCACATGTAAGATACACTGAGAAAAACCAAAATATAGACACATCGATATATTGAATTAGTCAGCAGTCTTATCTCGCTAAAACAGTTATGATTCTCACTAGATGCCCCATATATGTGGCCTTGTGTCACATGTAAGATACACTGAGAAAAACCAAAATATAGACACATCGATATATTGAATTAGTCAGCAGTCTTATCTCGCTAAAACAGTTATGATTCTCACTAGATGCCCCATATATGTGGCCTTGTGTCACATAGAAGTACGTTTAGAAAATCTCAATATAAATGGATGTTTGGAAATTAATCTTCGATTTTAGAAAGAATTTATTTCTTTATTTATTTCAACGGTGTTTACGTCAGTTCCAAGAACCTTTAAAATTTCTGCAATCCAGTTAGAAGGTGATTCATGACTTTACGATAAATCCCCACAATTGTGGACACTAATACCATGAATAAATATTGTGTCTTCTTTTCAATGGAAACGGATTTTCGATTAAGGAATAGTCAAAATGTTTGGAAAAGCTGGAGTCAGTGGGCTAGAGATAAGATAGATATGGCAGGTGTTGCACAGTCCCGTATCTGAAGTCGGTTTCTTTGTGTATTCTCATCTTGACCATATATCCTCGTGATATTGAAATATTTGAAGATTGACATGAAATTAAGAAACTGTAAGAGGGTTACACAGGCGAGAAGTGTGATACATGTGTAAAAAGAAACCGTCTACCCAATTTTTTCACGGAAAAATAAAATCCGAGTATCGTGCACACAATCCAACACATTCCAACGCAAACTTATGAACAAGGCAAACAAGTACGTGTCTATATTTCTGAGATGTGTTAGTATTTACAATATTTACATTATTAGGATCAATGAACTCATCTTTGTTTGCCATTTGTACGACGTAATAAAGGGTTCGGTTCGGAATTCTGAGCAGCTGAAGAAGACCAGAGCGTACAACGTTTGAAACGACGTACTAATGGCAACAAAAATGAGGACAATAGTCCGAATAATGTAAATACTGTTAATACTACCTCATCTCAGAAATATAGACAAATAGAACGATCTATTATTAAACGTTGTACAAATGACAACAAAGATGAGAACAATAGTCCGAATACTGTAAATACTGTAAATACGACCTCATTTCAGAAATATAGACAAATAGAATGATCTATCATTAAACGTCGTACAAATGGCAACAAAGATGAGGACAGTAGTCCGAATAATGTAAATACTGCAAATATTACCTCATCTCAGAAATATAGACAAATACAATGATCTATCATTAAACGTCGTACAAATGGCAACAAAAATGAGGACACTAGTCCGAAAAATGTAAATACTGTAAATACTATCTCATCTCAGAAATATAGACAAATACAATGATCTATTATTAAACGTCGTACACATGGCAACAAAGTTGAGGACAATAGTCCGAATAATGGAAATACCGTAAATACTACCTTATCTCAGAAATGTAGACAAATAGAATGATCTATTATTAACCATCGTACAAATGGCAACAAAAATGAGGACAATAGTCTCAAATGTAAATACTGTAAATACTACCTCATCTCAGAAATATAGACAAATAGAATGATCTGTTATTAAATGTCGTAGAAGTGGCAAGAAAAATGAGGACAAGAGTCTGAAATGTAAATACTGTAAATATTACCTTTTCTCAGAAATATAGACAAATAGAATGATCTATTATTAACCATCGTACAAATGGCAACAATAATGAGGACAATCGTCTGAAATGTAAATACTGTAAATACTACCTCATCTCAGAAATATAGATAAATAGAATTATCTATTATTAAATGTCGTACACAATGGCAACAAAGATGAGGACAATAGTCCGAATAATGTAAATACTGTAAACGCAAAAAAGTTATATTCGCAGAAAATGAAAAGTAAGAGCTGAATAAAATAAATACAGGCCAATACATGTATTTACACATTAAATTTTACAGTTCTTTGTTCTTGTTGTATCCCGGGAGGGGATAAACAGAGAAAGAATTGTGCAAAAAATAACTCTTAACACTGAGTAGATATAAATAGAGATTTATTACAATAAACCAAATACAAGTACACCCAACGAACAGTTAACACGAATAACAATTAAAAAGGCAATATCTCTGTATAGGACGTGTGTGTCCGTCTTTAGAAGTAAACTTCCGTCTAGTGACGTCTAACTCTCGTCTAAGGCCGATGGCTATCAACTCTCGTATAATGACGAATATTCTTGATCACTCCCGTGTAATGACGAAGACTCTAGTATAGTCACGATCACACTCGATCTCTTTCGAGTGCTCTCTGTAGTTCGTTCTCATCTAGGTCTTTTATAACACGGGCCATACCCATTCCTGAGTAGGACAGGATATTTCACCACAGCAATTCTTGACATAAAAACTTTGATTTTTCGTACTTATTTATCGGAAGTGTGCCTTCAAGGGTCGAAGCAATTTTGTTGTAAATGAAAGATGTAATGCTATATATGCGAACATATGCGTGTGTGTCTGTTTGTGTGTGCGCGTGTAGCGTTAGCTATCAAAACTTGTGTGACTTTTGACTGACTTCGTGCGGTAGCAGGAATGTAAAACCCGGTAAAAAAACAAAAATAGTTTTACGTCACAGCTCTGTATGTTTTCAATTCAAAAACATTATCGCTGACTGACGCGTTGTCATGGAAATATCTATCCTGACTGAGGTAAGGCCTTGTTTTCCTCAAAGATCTAGTCTGTGACTGTTCGCTTTTTGTCTGCTGGCGACCCGTTTTTAAGTCTTATGGCTAAGATGTGCTCGGATCCAAATCCGATTTGAGTTTTTCGCGAGAATGAATTCAGTAACCCTAGTCTCGCCTCTTTTCTAGTTTATTTATATTTCCACCACGTGGATGTTAGATAAAACGCATCTCGTGATTTGTTCTTTACAATCAGGTCCCAGAAACTATCTAAAATATATTTTTATATTAAAGATATATTTTTATATTAAAGAGAAATAACATTTCTATAAAAAAAACGTATGATTACTCTTAATGAATTTAAAATGATAAGATCTAACTGACATTCTTATAGCACGCTTAAAGTTACGACACCCAGATATTAAGAAAGAAATCTTACTGTTACAAAGACTAGTGATGTATTTTGAAAAGCCATATTAACATAGTATTTACGGTATGTATATTAGGTGGATTTTGATATTCAGAAAAAAATAATGTGTGCTCTTTAATAATTTTCAATTTAATTTCAGACTTTCTAATATTCTTGAATCATAAAGGTTTTCAACTACGAGCATAACAAAACAGGATCTTCGTTTACTTCTCTTGCAGAAGTTCTAATTTGGATACAGTGCCTCCCAAATTTCTGCCATTATCAACAGAGCATAGAGAGATGCGTACACAAGTGATTGAACAGTATGAAAAAGGTTCCAGAAATTTTATACTAGTGATGAGAGCCTTGAAAATGAAGAAGGTAGAAGAAGGTTATGCAGTCTTTACAGCGAACAACTGCAAACAGTTGTTGAGTAAAACCCAAATCAAAGTGTCAGGAAAATGTCTCGGATTTTTGGTGTCAGCATTGAAATATTTTCAAGTCATTTGCAGACTACTGGCATGGTGGAAAAGCTTACTAAATAGGTTCTTCATGATTTCAATGAAAATCAAAAACTTTGGCCCGATGCTTTTTCTGCGTAATAACAACGATTCCTTTCTTGACCAAATAGTCACTTGAGATAAAAAGTGGATTTTCTATGATAGCCGTAAACGATCAAGTTAAAAGCTTGATTGTGATGGGTCTGCAATTAGTAATATCTGCAACAGGTTTCTGGGAGCCAATCGGATCTTTATGGCAGAGTTTACTTCAATCAGCTTGCTGAAATGCATACACACTTGCACAACCGCATTAGTGAATCGACAGAATCTAATTATGCTTGACGATAATGCGTCACATGCTGCAAAAATGACGTTGCAAAACTGAGACATGAGATGCGGTAGTTTAGCACATCCTCTATATGTTCCTGACTTTTTATCGACTGCTTATGATTTTTTAAGCACTTAAATACATTTTTAATTGGTAAAATTTTTATCTCCAAACCAGAGGTAGAATTAGCTTCTAAGAATTTTGTTACCTCTCAGCCAATAAATTTTAATAAATTATCTCGTCAATTGATGACAGAGTGTGCTCAAGGCCCGTATTTCGTCTAGTATCAATATTTCTACAGTTAAATCTTCATAAATAAAATTATGCTTCTGAAACAGGCCTGTATTTTTGCAAAAACCTAATAGAACATCTATTATCAAACTATCGAAAATGAAGAAGCAAATGTGTTACGGCGATGGCAAAAGATTAGAGGTTTGATTTAAATGTATGATTCACATATCTGCCGTTTAAGAAAGTTGTTTTCATATATTCGGGTTCAGTTTAATCAGTTTAGTTTGTAACGTTTTTGTTAAACTGTGTATCTACATAGATATTCAACGAAATTGTGTTTTTGTTGAACTGTTACTCCGCTGAACTTTCTTCTGGCCCGAAGAAAATAATCAGATTAGGATTAACCACTGGCTTATCCACGACGTTGTACTCTCTTGGTTTTAAACATTCTAAAAAAGAAAAAAAAACAGATGTTGCATTCAATGTAGCTACTGGCTTAATTCTTTCAGATCACAACCCCATACTGTGTCAACAAAAAGTGGTGGATTTTTCTTATTCGTTTTAGTAAACGAGAGAAACAGACGTGGACGCAATGATTCTTGTAGGTAGAAAGGAGGATATTATCAATGCAACGCGTGGCCACTAATTGGTGAGCAATCTCGACACGCGCCAGCTAGCTTCTCTCAGGAATGTTGCCACCCTCGGCTAATATCGCGCTGTATCTTTATGATAGCTGAACATTAACTATTTTTCTTAAAGAGTTTTGTCCTACCGAGACTTTGAGCTGGGTGTCATGTACAGGTACGATAGATAAATTGTTGTATAAATGACGCAACGATGAAAATATAACGACTTCCCATTTTAAAATATGTTTAACAAAACTACAGAAAAATATCTCGAAATACTAAAGAGATTTATTCTATTCAACAAAATCAGTAATGGGTTCAGCCACATCTTCTAGATGACTTCGGAATCTCCTATAACTCTTCTGAATGGTCTCCTTGTTTAAGTTGGTGAATGCTGCCATAATCTTGGTCTTAAGTTCACATTTTGAAATTAAGAGAAGTGTTGTTAGTGTCTCGTTCAACTGTTCCCTACGCAGGAGGTGCGGTCTAGGGAGTTAGGTGGCCTGAGATGTTGTCAGACGCAAGGTCTTCCAGCAGACTACCTCTTGTTTGAGTTGACAAATGTTGGTATAAAACTTGCTTTCAGTTCATCGTTAGTCTTACAAGGAGTTTTGTTAGTGTCCTACTCAACAGTACCACGCATTTAATAATAAACGGGTTTTCAGTCTGGAGATTTAGATGGCGAGTCGTATAGGGTGATGTGGTCACAAAGATTGATTGACAATCATGACTGGGTTTTCCTACTTATGTAACATGGCACAGCGTCCCGTTGTCAGACATAAGACAAACCCACTATTGATTTAGGGCAACACTACGTTTTCAAAACAATTGATGTAGGACTTCATGTTAAGTATGATGATCTGTAAAGAGATGAATAGAGATATAACTTTGCCATCATTAGTGATAATCCCAGACAACTGTGTTTTCACCTTCAGACACATCCATCTTTTTTCAAAACTTTTGCACTGTTCTCAAATTGACACCAATACACTCAGATATTTATATTATTAGAATGCCGTCTTCAAATTTCGGATGGAGTGAATGAATCATGGAAACTTTTTTTTCTCACAGATGATGCCCAACTGATCCTAAGGGACAGTTGACTAAATAAAAAAAAAAAAAGTCGCGCAAGAACGAAATTAAAAATAATATGGTGACAATTTACCCATCGCATCTTGTATGGCGTTAACTCGTTCAGAAATGAACAGCCATATATAGAACAGTTTTCCTTAGCTAGCGAATTAAAATTGCTTCCTGTCAGTGAAGCCTGTGAGTCTTAGCGAGAATTAATATTGTTCAAATCTTGTGAACCGACACAACAGAATATAATGAAAAAACTGTACAAAATAAAAGAAACTGCAACATGATCAAAACTTTTAATATTCCAAGGAAAAGCTAACGAACAAATATCCTGTTAATAGTGGAAAGATAACAGTCGTTAGACACGAGAAACAGGTTTTTCTGAGTTAAGAATGTTATCTCAGAAAGCAAGCGTTAATCTAAACTTATTTATAAATCGAACTTTCTCTGTGTGTGTGTGTGTCAGTGTGTGCGTCCGTTACCTATAGACTCCGAAACGGCTGAACCGATTTTCTTCAAATTTTACAAAGTTGTACTATAAGCGTCTGCGAGTGTTCCTAGCAAGGTTTTGTGTCGAGATACCACCGATAAATATCGAAAATCAGTAATCGAAAAATCGATAATCGAAAAATCGATAATCGAAAATCGATAATCGAAAAATCGGGTTATAGAAGGACTGGTCCAATTTTAATCAAATTTCATGCACTCATAGACAAAGACATAAGAAACAATATTCAGAAGTTTTAAGGTTGCAGTTCTTACAATAGTGCAGAAAATCGATAATATATGTATATATAAAAGGCAAGACGTTTGTGTGCGTGTCTCTTTATCTGTCTGTATGTCCTTTATACAAATCCACAATTTTTACCCGATTCTCACCAAACTGCACACAAATATTCTTTAGGCTGAATCTCAGCTCCAGGACCACGGATTAGTTTTAAAGCTTTCATTACACCCGAGCAACGCCGGGCTGTACTGCTAGTAATATAATAAACACTGACATTGTCATCACGTTTGTGAAATACTAGTTTTCATTAATATCAGATAGCGAGTTTCAGTCACAGTCCGTCTTATCGTCCCATTTTTTTATAGTTTCGAATATCTTCTTCTTTTATGTGCCCTGTCCTTTCAGGACGTAAGCGATCATGGCCTTCTACGTCTACCTATTCCTGGCGGCTAATAGCACGCTTTCTCCTGTAACATTCGCAACACCCGTTTTGTCATCCACCTGCTTAGGCTCTTCAAATATGTTATCAGTTTCTTTCCTCTGTCTCTTTTTCCCTCTATCTGGCCTGATAGAATCAGGTTCTCAAAGCCCTCCTTCCTCATTGCATGTCCAAGGAACTTAAATTGTGTCTTCTTGACGCTCAATATTAATTTTCTTTTCATTTCCTTTCTTTCTAACATGATCATTGCTCACATGCACGGTCTATGATATCCGGAGCATCCTTCTGTAGAACCACATTTCAGCTGCTTCAAGGTTTTTTTTATCTTTGTGGATAATCCCCAGCATTCACTGCCATATTGAAGAACTGACATCACCTAACAATCCAACACTCTCTTCTTTGTTTCTAGCGAAATTTTCCTGTGTCTTAATACTTTACTCAGCTTCTGGAATGCGTCCTTTGCCATGCCAATTCCCAGTTCGGATTTCTGTGTTGCACTTTTCGCCTTCTGTTAAAACACTTCACACGGACTTAAATTTTTGTATCTGCTTGATTTTGGATCCCCCACCTGTATTTGGCATTTTTTTTTTTTTTTACTGATGATCATGCATTCAGACACATCATTAAATAGTACGTTTGTTTAAAATTTGATAAGTTTGGATAGTTTGTGTTTATTCTGCTTATATATTTTAGTTATTAAAATTTAACTTTTACAGTTTATGGTACATAGTGGATTATGGAGTATATTGGTTTGTTTTTCTCCTATGTGAATTCTTGTGTGGTTTGTAGTGTTGATTAGTAATATTCTATGTAATTTTTGGCAGATAAGAAATGAAGAATTAAAAGCATTTTAAAAAAAACCGAACTAAAGCATACCAAGTAAAATTGCACACCCGCAAGAGTGGATTCAAACGACTAAAAACATTTTGGAAAAACCCAAACCATGGCAAATTTCACAAGTCAGTGTGAAAAGTAAAATTCTGGATTCTGATTGGATACGAAATAGAAAAATGATGACGTCAGTGAAACGTTTTCACTCCTAAAGAAGAAAATACCTTTGGGAGCAGGTCACATGATCAGATGTAACTACTTAAGGACATTCCGTGGCCGGTCAAGAGAGTTAGCATTAGGAGCGGTTAGCTGGTGGACCTCCTGGCAATGTAAAAAAAAAAATTTCAAACGTCAGTAAGGGATAGAAGCAGCAAAGACAACAAGCTAAAATGTAACGGGAGAAGCTTCAAGTGACCCGGACATTTGTCCTCTTTCTCTTTCTTTCTCTTGTGTTGATTAATTTTGCTTCTTCTTCTCCCTTCAAAGACATTCCTACCAACAATAGCTCTTACATACATACATACATACGTACGTACGCATATGCTCTTTCAACAAATGACGACTACGTGCATTTGTACGAACACTTGATACACTTATTGGGGGGACCTACCTACAAATGGACTCCTCCACACCTTTATATTATGGCTACCAACTCCGAGTGAAAAGTCACTGCGTAGCAGACTTGCTTCTGCTACTGTGGACACTGTCAGCACTCTGCCTTCGGTAGAGGGCGCTCTCTGCTTCCGAACAGAGAGCACAAACCCAGTCGTGGTTCCGCCGGAGGGTAGAACCACGACTCGGTAAAAATAGACAGACATATTTTTGGCCCGGCTATATGGCCGGGAACTCCCACTTTAAAATGACCATGTGTCACATCCGGCCTTTTGTGGGCAGGCTAGTGAATATAGTCACTGAGTAGTAGACTTGTCTCTGCTACTATTGACACTGTCAGCTCTCTGTCTTCGGGCAGAGAGCACCAACCCAGTCGTGGTTCCGCCGAAGGGTAGAATCACGATTGAGGAAAGATAGACAAATATTTTTGGCCGGGATATATGGCCCAGAAGACCCACATCAAAAAGACCTAGTGTCACATTTTGTCTTACGTGGGGAGGTGACTAAATACTGTCACTGAGTAGTAGCCACAGAGTGAGTAAATGAGTGAGTCAACGCCTACGAGAGAAAATACTCACCAGTCCACCTTTACATTTGTACTACGTTTCCCGAGAATATACTATTCAACCTTATATCCGTGTCCGTGTTATCTTTCTATGGCTATTCGTTCATAACACTTTCTCATAGAACATTTGTTTAATCATTTCCCCCGAGCAAAGCGGAAATGCCACTGATGTGCAGGGGGCTACATAACTGTAAAAAGATTAATTAGAAAAGAGTGAGGAGTACAAACTAGTTAGAAAGGAGCAATAGAAAGCTGAGAAAGCAGGTACGATGACAGATACATAGGTGGAGAGAAAGGGAAGGTTATACGGGGGTGGGGAGAGAGCTAGAGTCCAGTGGTTAGTAAATGAGTATTGACTTTGCATTTAAATTTCTGGAAGTTGTAGCCGTCAGGAAAGTAAGAATACGGGAGCGAGTTCCACAGGCGGGAAGTGCGAGAGAAGAATCTGCGGGAGTAGAATTGTCGTCTGCATTTGGCTAACCTGACTGTGAATGGGTGGGTTCTCTTAAGAAATTTATATTTAAAACTGTAAAAAGTATATTTTATTCTTCCACGGTGATACACATATTCCAACCTCCAACCGACAACCAACCTTCCGATGAAAACCTTCTGATGGTAATGAACTTTTGATATTTCTGAATACCTTGTAAACTGTAGGGAGTTTGATTAAGTATGACACAAGGTCGAAGAAAAAAATAAAAATTAACCTGCTCCCTAGCTCTTCAAATTAAAATATTACATAAAATATCATGTTCATAAATATGATCATGTCGTAGCTATGAGACAAATGTATAAAGTAGAAGAAACATCTGCTATATATCAACAAAGCCGACCTGAATATATTCAAATGTCATAGATAAAGATGGTTGGAGGCAAATATTCTAAATAATAACGACAAAAGACCGCTAATACCAGTTTTTTCTGTTCTCGTAGCTGACGCAAGTTTATGAAACACACAACTGCTTCTGCTGATTTCAGGGCATTCTCTATATTTAATGAAGAAGAAGTTAATTAGTGTGGCAGATTTTGACATTCAATTAGCAAGTTTTATTCACCTTTCTCGCGTGCCTTAATTTTCTGCAAAACTAAATTGTTAGTGGATTAATTTAGACGCATACGTGGATTAAGGCCAAGATGTTTATCGCTAATTCTAAAATGTAGCTTCGTCTTGTAGACAGTAAACGAGCTTGCAGGGATATTCTCAATTTTGTGCAGTTCAATTAAGATTAATTCATTTCGTATTTGTTTTGTTGCTACTTTTCTTTCTTCAAACTTATTTTCGGTTTTCTATCAAATGTAATGGAAAAATACATCTTTTTTATCCGATCTATCTGAAGAAATAGCTTCGACTTGTTGTATCGGTTAGTAAATTGGTCTTCCTAGATTAATTATGACTGTATGGATGGTGCGATTCTGACAGGTTACTCTATACAGGTTCGTTATTCTGTCACATCTAAGCTACGTTTAGTCAATCTCTGCCTGATGAAAACAGGAATATTTTCGCAGTTGTTTTTCTCTGTTTATCAGAAGATCTAAACTTATTTATAAATAGAACTTTGTCTGTGTGTGTGTCTGTGTGTGTGTGTGTCTGTGTGTGTGTGTCCATTATCTATAGACTCCGAAACGGCTGAACCGATTTTCTTGAAAATGTACAGAGTTGAAATTTTAAAGTGAAACCGTAGATTGAAAGAAAAATGAATGGAAATAAGTCAAATTTCCTAGTATCGATATCAAATATATTTTTTTCGACTTAGTCTGAATTTTGAAGGATAAATAAGTCCTCTGAGTAAATGGTATCATGGCTGAGACTAAGAACTACAATTATACCTTAGAGCCAAACCCGAAGCAAAAACTAAAATAAAAGGGCTGAAAAAATACAGACATACAGGCAGATAAACAGACAGACAGACAGACAGACACACACACACACACACACACAAAAACAAAAACATCTTGCCTTATATATATATATATATATATATATATATATATATATGTGTGTGTGTGTGTGTGTGTATATATATATATATTATCGATTTTCTGTATTATTGGAAGAACTGCAACCTTTAAACTTCTGAATATCGTTTCTTATGTCTCTATCTATGAGTGTATCAAATTTGATTAAAATTGGACCACTCCTTCTATAACCCGATTATTTTCGATTATCGATTTTTGATATTTATCGGGGGTAGCTCCACACAAAACCTAGCTAAGAACACACGCAGACGCTTATACTACATCTGTGTAAATTTTCAAGAAAATCGGTTCACACACACACACACACACACACACACACACACACACACACACACACACACACACACTCAGGAAATTTTCCATTTATAAATATGTTTAGATAGATTAGATTTTCATTTTTATTTTAAAATCGTACATTTTCTTTGAACAATGTAATAAATCTCATATACGCAAGTATAATAGTGAATTCTTATTATTAAATATTTAAATAGTCTTTTTTTCATCATAAATTGTTAACTAGAATTATTGAATCAGCTCGGATATCTTGGTTTAATCGATTAATTGAAAAGTAGATTTTTATTGCATAATACCGATTCTATCTGATGATACATATAAAACATAACATTAAATAATGTTATCTGTGTGTTAAAATATTAATGAAATTTTATATTGTCTTCAAAACCTGAATTATATACATTTTAAAATATTTCAATTATGATCAGGCATTTATCTGCACGCATTCGATTTAACAGAATGTGAGAAATGACCAAAGTTTAATAGAAAATTTCGTAAAGCAGTACAAAAATTGCTCCCAGCCCGTCGGCACTCCACCTTTTGAGGAGGCTTAAGGTGTCAGATAATAACACCAATCCTACCTCAAAGAAATCATATTTGAACAATAGGTTTTCTTATCATTGAATTAATATTCGTTTCAAAATCTCTTCAGGTTTATTTTTATCGCTACTCTCTTTAAGAAGGTAATTATCTTTACAGCACGTCGTAACAGAATGAGGAACAATGTCTGTGTTCCAGGTGGGATTTCGGGAGGCGTTCTAGAATTGCTGAAGTCCACTCGCCAATTTCGTTTGGCAGGCGGTTTATGCGACCGAAGTATAGGTACTGCCCAGGGAAACAGCTTGAACGAATATGAAATTAAAAGTTCCACAAACCTAATTATAATTCTTCAATATATTTTTTTTAATTATAGTCTTGAATATAGCGATGAACTTCACCCGGAAGCAATGCCTCTGATCGGGAGGTGTTGAGAAGCGTGCAATCTTAATAGCTGTTGTTTCCAAGTTCACCCACGCTCCGGTTGATAGCAATTGTTAGGTTTCCAGTTATGGGCAAATATTTAACTTCAAACAAAAACAAGAGAACATTTTATATCAAAATTGCCAAAAATACTATTTTTATGGCAAAATAACTGTTGTAGATTCCGGGTGAGAAACCACACAAAATAATAAATAACAAAAACATATATGGAGATAGAAAATGTAAGTTATATTGAACAAGATATACACACTGGAACACGGGTTAGTCAATTCAGGAATACTATTAGAAGAAATCAATATATACAACGTAAACAGAAATGAGTACATTTACTTAGTTCTTCGGAAATGAAAGTGTTGTGAATTCCGGGTGAGAAACCACACAAAATAATAAACAACAAAACAGATATTGAGATAGAAAAGTAGGTTACATTGAACGTAATATACAAACTTGAACGCAGGTTAGTAAATCCAGGAATACTATTAGTAAGAAATAAATATATACAAGTCTTGAAGTGAAGCCGTTGAAATAGTATATCCGTGTAGATTATTTTAGCTGAGTGGATCTCAGATCTAGTCTGACGATGGTGCGGTAATCTCTGGTTAACTTCGGTATCTCTCGGTAACTTACCTATTAGTTCCAGTACTCTCCGATAACTCGCACGGATCTCTACGATTACTCTCAATATTTATTTTTGTAAAATACAAAATGTTTTGTAAAATACAAAAATTGTGGCACAAAGCCGAAAATGGAGGGGTAGAGGGTGGTACTCACTTAACTATCCTATATCTAGCTAAACACTATCACGAACCAATCAGACATTACAATTTACACATTCACTACAAGAACCCATCCATCAGCTCCCAAACCTTCATACACCACAATACCACAAATTTACAAGGGACACCTAAAAAATGGGAAACACCCATGACAATAAAAATTAATTTGTATACAATATAATCTATAATTTAAAACATTTAATGAAGGATGAATTGATGTGGGAGTTGAACCCAAAAACAAACGAAAATACAACAAATTTTTGAACTAAAATAATAAGCAATGTTAGTAAGAACCGTTCGTTCTAGAAAAAGAGTGTCAATGAGAGGCAAGCGATTCTGAGGCAATCTCCAGGTGAGTGAAAACTCAGAATTGCTGAGATAATCGGTACCTGGCGCCAGACGACCAGAACGAGCGAAACTCATCCTCAGTCAAGCGGAGCACATCACGTAATGAATACTTCGTGACGCCCACCACTAACCCATCACGATAGAAAACTATCCTAGGCTGTGAAAGGTCACTGGACCGTGATAGGGTCCCGGGAGTGTAACATCCTTCCAGACACCTAACCGCAAGCCGGACGATAATCTTGGCCCCTGTCACCTGTAGGTATCGTTCAAGCGCCATCTGTACCTCCTCGATGTCACTCCTGGAGGAAACAAAAATAGTGACGTCATCGGTGTACGCGGAAACAAGGCTCGAGCACCACCAGGGACAGCGATTCCACCTGGGACTGCACACCCTGTCACTTAGCCGACGAAGGAAGGGCTCCAACGCCAAAGTATAAAATAGGGGCGACTGTGGGCAACCCTGTCGGACCGACCTAGACAGCGCCAGAACGCCCGACACTTTTCTGTTTACCTATACCACAGCCGTGGGGGATTGATACAGGAGGCTAATCCAGCGGTGGAAGTTGGTTTCGAATCCAACGGCCTGTAGGACAGCCGCCAGGTAACGATGATCAACCCTATCAAATTCCTTGGACTGATCCAAATTGATCAGCGCGTCTTCTTCGTCGCCTATTAGATGCAGGTTGCTCTGAATTACAGCAAAAGTCTGCACAGGTCCCAACAGAGACTCGACAACTAATTGCAAACGATTTTGCAAGATCTTGTCCAAAATCTTTAACTCTGTGTTTAGCAGAGTTATGGGCCGTAACCCTCTAACACCTTCCCCATATCCTTGCTTTTCTCTACAGCGTGATTACGCCCTGGTGAACCGGTTAGGGATGGACACCTGCCAGAACCAGTTGTTGAACACGACAGTCAAAATTGTAACAAAATGTGCGACAGCCTCAAGTGCAATTCATAGGACAAACTATCGAGACGCGGCGATTTGCCTCTGTCGTCCTTCTTCAAAGCCGCGTAGACTTCGCCCTCCATAATCTCTCCCTCGCAGCTAGCTGCATCAGCCGGCAAAAGCCGGGGGAATCAGCCAAATAGCTGCGAAATTCCTCACCCCAGAGACCAGGCTCCTTAGTAAACAGGATCTCGTAATGCCACCGAAACGGCTCGCACATGTTGTCAGTCGACCAAAGAGTATGTCCCCACGTGTTGCGAACCTCTTCAATGTACCGGTCACCACCTCGGCGAATCTCTTCCTTGCGCAGTTCTTCGGAAGACATCTTGCTGAACCTATGTCTAATTACCTGACCCATGTAACGATCGCTAGTCGACCGCTCCAGGGCCTCCTTAGCTAAGGCTATCTCTAGGGGATCTCCACCAGCCTCCGTCCTGGATTAATTAGCTCTAAGTGACTTCACCTTCTCAGCCTTATCTAGTTTGAGCCGTTTGCTGAACTTGGTGATGAAAAATCTAATACTATTCTTAAGATTCTCCCACCACTTATTCCCAAAGACTTCCCCAGTTAACGCCCGCTTCACTAAGTTAAATAGCTGGCGCCGGAAGTCCCGCCTGTCCAGTAAGGGCACGTGGAACTTCCAGTAACCAGCCATTCTAGGTCTATTTTTCTAAATCTACCCGGGCACAAACGAGTTTGTGGTCCGAGTAGCCTAAGCAGTGAAACGTGGTACAATCTAAAATATCTACGTCGGCATTCAGGAACTAACATTCTATCCAGGTAGCTAGCTACCTTTATAAAAGGTCAACTATTACCCCACATCCACATCTTCCCACCCTTGTGATCGAACCGGTATCTATCAACTAGCCTGAACTCTTCGATGTGATCGACTAATCTACGATCACTTGCCTTTCCTCTAGCTCCCCACCCTCTATCCAGCTTGGGGTCCAGGATGGCATTCCATTCCTCCACTAAGACGAGTCTCGTTGAATCTACCAGAAAGGCCTCCAACCGCCGAAAAAACGAGACGCCCTCCTCCCGTTCGTTGGGAGCATAAACCGCAACCATTCGAAACGCATTGCTTTTCACTGCAATATCGGCCACGATCAGCCGGCTCATGGTACCGACATGGACAAGATCCACCTTCGCGTCCAAGGTACGCTTAACTAGCAAAGAAACTTCTCCGGTCAGCCGGTTCCCATATGCTGAGTAGACGACAAAGTCTTTAGTCAGTACACAGGCATCGGCTTTGCAAACAAAGTGAGTCTCTTGGATCGCGGCGACATCCACACCGAAGGACAAGAGGTCCCGAAGCAGGCGGGCAGCCTTACTCCGATCCCTAAGGCCCTTCGCATTCAAGCTGGCTAACTTAATTGACATCTTTTAGACGTGAAAAGAGAAAGCAAAAAATTACTCCTGGTCACATATCGAGCAAAAAATCAATGGCAGTAGGAACCCCGACGGATTGTCCCAGGTTTCCTGTTCCGATATCAGATGTAAATCGTCCGTCCTGAAAAATGCCGCCACCATCCTTGGGGAACGTTAGTTTTGTTGCCCTATACAATGAGGGGCGGTGGATGACACCCCACTCCCAGCACAAAAGCTGGATATTTTTTTAAAATAGTTAGTGCTCATTTGGGCCATTTTTATTTTTGGGTATGCTTCCACAGCAGATTCTAAAAGTCCCAGAATTTGAGACTGCCCCCGTTATTACGAATAAGAGTCAATACTCCGGAGGCCTTAGGAAGGTTTTTTGGATCCTCCTCCGACAAACCATTCTACTGTGGATAGCCTGAATAGTGGCCTTAGAAGGCTCCTTTTTTTGTGAGGAAAATTTCCTTTCCAAGTCCGATCTGTTGACCTTACACACATCCATGATCATGTATTGGTCATTTTCAACCCTTTTCCTTTTTCCGGTTTTGGGAGTGGGCTGAGCAGTTTCCTAGGAAGGTGTTTCAGATTGGTTGTTAGGTTTTTCTGTTTGACAAAAGGATTGGAAGGGTTGGAATGTTGGTGGTTCTGGTCTGGAGGAGGGTGTGTGGGAAGGAGACGAAATATTTCGGACTTGGGAGGCATATTGGCTTCTTCCTCCATATGAGCTGCTCTTACCGGTGATGCAGAGGCGGATTAGGCCTTGGCTGTTACGATAACCCGCTCCACCCTGCCACGTTCAACTGGCTCATTCTTCCCTTTTTTCTGTGAACCCTCCTCTTCCTTCTCTCGTCCTCTCTTCAATGATAACGACGTGGAGGAGGCATTTCAACTACCTCCATTTTATTTTCTGGACGCTCTTGGTGTTGTTTTTGCTGGTGTCTTTGCTGTTGTAGCTGCTGCTGTTTTTTGTTGTGGTTGTTGTTGTTGCTGTCGTTTAGCCTCTTTTGGAGGCGTTTTTCCTGGTGATAATGATAGTTTCTATTTCTGAGGGGAAGGGGAAGCCAATTTCTTCCCCCTGCTAACTACTTCCACTATTCAGATCCATTTTTTGTATCGGAAGTTTTTTTCCGACATCACTGGTATTTTTGACACTGGCGGTGCTGCCGATGTCACTGTTGTTGCTGGTGTTTGGCCTTTAGCGTTTTGATTTTTGAGGGACACATTTTGGTCAAATGGCCCGCCATCCCGCAAAACCAACAATGCGGCCTACGCCTCCTCTCCCTGGCGACAAACAGCTTTCTTCCATCACATAGGAGGATGTCGGGCACCCGAAAAAATTTGCCCTATCTACGATGACATAAGCACTGACGTTCTCGGTCGAAACTCCAGCCTTGCTGATTACCCTGTTTACTTCCTCCACTGTGCCAAACAGGGTCCGAAAATCTTCCACATGGTCACAACTGATCTCGAGAGGGACTCCGTGGATCATGATATAAATGCGCCTTGTGCCCATGTATTCCGATTGCAGTCTCACTTCTTTGGTCTGCAAACAAGTTCCTGCTAATCTTTTCGCTTCCTCCTCCGTGCCAAAGAGGACATCCCACATGACACGGGATCTCCTAGCGAGTGCTCTTGGGCTAATACCCAGGCTCTTCAGGATCACCTCCATACTTTCCCTGCTAACGCCCACAAACTTTGGTGTTTTCGGATCAGTGGTCAGCAGGGAAATTGTCTTTTTGCTTCTCCTTTCCCACTTCGGGAATTACGATTATCTCCTTTTAATTAACGCACTCTTTGTACTGTTCACTCATTTGCATACAATAATTAGAATCCCTCTACATGGGGGCATCCTTCCAAACTGACGGTTAAGGTGTCACAGTCGGTACAACCGCCGAAGAAGTAGAAGGCTGGGGAGACGAAGCCATAATTTGGCTTGCCTCCCCCTCACAACACAAAAGTTTTCAAAAAAAAAGTCCAGAAATAAAACAGACGTGCAACAAAGACAAATATAACTATGTTTAACACAATGACGAACTCACAGGTAACACAAATTCCGAGTAAAAATATTCCAAGTGCAACTTTGTGCACAAGAAATCCTCTCTACGTTTACTCTCAACTCTGCTCTCCCTATAGCATGAGTATATGCATACTCAGTCGTGTCCATTATCATATACAAAAAGGAGATGCCACAACAATAACAATGAATGCAAAAATAAAAAAAATATATAAACATTTTTATCCCTGTGTTCGAGCAAGGACATTTTTCTCGTCATAATCTATCTTGCACATTTATAAATCTACCATTCGTCCGTGCATTGAATACTTTTGCCAAATCTGGTCACGTGCTCCTGCTGTTCATATTGTGGTTCACGTCTAAATACAAAGGTTGATCTGTAATGTAATTTTGTTGCTCGCCTTCTGTCACTTAATCACCGACGAAATACGGCTCCCCTATGCCTTTTCTCCGACCATACATTCATTCACTTGTTCCCTACCCTCATGAGTTTCCAGATGCAACTAGATTAGCAACTAGGTCCCACTTTTGTTACCTTCAAAATGGGCAAATCTAACTGCTTGTTCCACTCTATCAGTTCTTTTCCTAGCACTTTTCCATGCTTGCTTTATTGATAGCTACAGTATCTAAAGGTTTAAGTGTCACCTTCTATCTCCGTGAATTCTATCTATCTTACCCTGGTCCTGGGTATGACGGTAAACTGCATCCGGCCGCAAGGACTCTGATTAGGAGATTGTGAGAAGCATGGAACCAACATTTAATTGCTATTGTTCTCAGGTTAACCCTGACCTGTAGTAGTAGCACCTGTTAGGGCCCCAGTTATGGGCAAATAGTTAGCCCGCTAACTAGGTTCAAAACACCATCAAAGTATAAAAATACACTTTTATATAAATATAAACATAAAAATAGACTTTTATAGAAAAATATGCATTTTTAAAGAAAAATATTACTAACAGTACATTTTTTAAGAAAAATTATTGCCATAACACATTTTTTAAAGAAAACGATATTCTCAGCAAACTATTTTTGAATAACACCTAGAAGACATTTTCAGTTTTATAAAATAAGAATGAATAAAAACAAAATATTTTCATTAAAGTCGGACTAAATCAACCTTCTTACTATAACTGAACATTAAAAAATATCTTAACCCCCCACCTTTTTGGCATTAAATAACCCACAGATGTTGATATGCCGTTAAAAAAAAACTCAAACTCAAACTATTGTATAACATCACGTGTACTAACTTCTTTTTTGTCTTCAATCTCCTCTAATTGTAACTGTCGTGGACCCGGTTAAAAGTCCAGCCAGAATAATGCAAAAACAACCAAATAAAATACGAATATACATTAAATACGGAAATAATACAATACTTGGAACTTGGTTAGTAGGAACGATAATACAAGTTAGTGTGGAAAACTATGACTTTACCATCGGCCTTACAACTGGGACTCGTAATGGTCGTTGAGGTAGCAGTGTTTGTTGATCTACTCTCGACTAAGATCGGAAGGCCCTGAGGGCGCTTTCTTCAGGTTAATCCCTCCCATCTCTTGTGAGGGGAGGTATAAGTAATGGTTGGAAAGTTAATTCAGTCTGTCGGTGATGCCGCTATGACAGTAAACCCTGTGCACCGGTAGCAGCACTACCTTAATTTAACATGTACAAAAAAAAAAAAAATAAATAAATAAATAAAAAATATCAACCATACACATTTGTAGGGAAATTACCAGCAATACATTTGAATTATTTACAATTTCATGTCAGAGTCTTACACATGGGTGAATAGTAAACCTGTGGTGATACCGGCAGAGCAAAAGCGAGGGAACGGATTTTTGCACTCTAAAGACCAGAAAGCAAATGAAAAAATCTCGTCGGTGCGCATCCGGGTTCGCGCAGTGTTCTGGTTGAAAACTAAAAAAATAATTAAATATTAAATTTCCAGTTCGCGAGCCTACGCGAATTTTATTTATAGGCCAATGGGAGGCCCAGAATCAAATACGGATATAAAATCTGCTGCGATCCAAAAAGAAGATATAAAAATCAGATACAGAAAGCACACCCAGACAGACAGATCGACCCACATAGATTGACTCGAGACAGACGATAGTAATTAGTATCTCCCTTGACCAAGTCAAGTGGCTTACTATGTTCGTCGCCTTCACCTCCCTTATCCTTCGTCCCTGTCTCAAAACTACTTACTGACCAAAGGAGCGGATATATGAAAGACATTCCTTACTTTCAACGCTCCACATGCCTAAGTATTAATTCTCTTTTCAGCATTTTATTGTCATGAACACTTTTAAGTCCATTGGACCAATATTTAAAGGATTACCTTAATTGAAAAACTTTAATTGTTATGTGCATATATAAAATAGGCCAGTTTCCGTTAATCTGCAACAATATAATACTACCCTTCACTAGAACGGATTCCCCACTACAAACTGGAAAAGAATGGATAACCCACTATAAACCCACACCATGAAATTCAAAAATGTATATATAAAAATAAATGAGTCCAACATACCAGCAATACATTTAAATTATTTACAAACAATCCTGTCTTAGGATCCTAGCTATAGGTAAATAGCGAACCCACAATTCGGAGTCAAAATATATGTATATATAAAAAAATTAGAACAAATTAAAACTATATGATTCGTACTATAGTGCTCATCTTTGTTGTCTTCTTGTAAAACAGTATATTTTATTTTCATCGTAAACACTTTTGAAAAGATTACCAGCAATGCATGTTTGGATAAAAAAATTTTAGCAATAAAATTATTGGGAAAAAAAAGGAATTTACCAAAGCTTACAAGAAAATAAAATTTCTGCATTAAATGACCGATAAGGAGATGGCATGTCGTTAAACAAATAAAAATTTTAATTGCACGGTCTATGTTTTTCTCTTTATATGTATCCTCATACATAGATTATATCCTAATATAATTCTCATTTACAAATCTCATTGATTCGTCTTTAAATGTTAATAACTATTAAGCATTTGCTTCTTGTCAACTCAGCATATATAGCGATTTAATAAGCATAGCTTAAATAAAGCCGAAGGCCAACATTCAACATCTATAAATCATATTTGTTCATTCTAAATATAAATCACGTATTAACCCTGTTGATTGACCACTTATAACATATTTAAACCGTTTATAGCCTTATGCAGATTAACACTTTCTGTAATAAGTGTTGAATGCTCTAAACATTTTATGGAAATTTACAGCAACAACAGCTGCTAAATTTCAGGCCATGAAGGTGTTGATTCCATGACAGTCTTCTTGACTCCTAGCTCGCACGGTCTCGGCCCAGCTTTGAAATATCATCAAGTGTCAGAATAATCTTCGTGTTCGACAATATTCTTTCAGTTGTTAGGTAGTCTGCATCGAGTTTCAAGTTCGAACTGGTAGATGATTTCGGTAGGGCTCTAATCAGGTTTTCGTCGTCGGGGACTATATCAGGAAAAAACAATGCTAGGCGATGGTATAAATGGTGTTGTGCTAGCCGTTCTTACGGTGGAGTTGCACGTTTGACACAAGAAACCCACCGTGTTACGGGAATAGGAACATCTAGGCTGATAAACGTTTCGGCGCCAAATAGTAGGACAAGGGTGTATGGATGCATTATATACTGAGTCCATGGTACTTCAGGGATTACTATACGGATCTCCTTGCAGACGGCCCACGTTTTCTGCTTACTTTCGTGTTTTGTAGTCGCTCCTGGTTTATTCAACTGATTTTTTACCACTCCATGGACGTAGTTTGACATGGCCTATTTGGCGTTCAGCTCTGAGCTTAGGACTTAACTGACATTTTATAAGCCGACGCTCAGTGATCCCGTACACTACATTTTTTTAACCTGTCGAAAACTAAGCTGGTTCAAGTTAGGGACAGCCCCGATCAATTTTCATCATCGTTGCCGTGTTCAGCACGTTTTTTTGAAAAAGAAAATCCTGTTATTCTTAATTAGGTGAAAAAATTCATTAAAATTTTTACAATATATATTACATGTCTAAAGAAAATTTACTAATAGCATAGACATCAAATGCAATTTTGGCGAAAGAAGGTTCACTAGGGTTCGTTAAAGAAAGTGAATTTGGCGTGATTAAGCTGAGGGTCGATATTGTTTTTATTGACTTCGCACTAATTTCCTTCAGAAAAATCTTTTAACCTCACCTCCTGCTGTTCTGAGTTAAGGAACTGCACATACGTGGATCTTTTATCGTTAAATGTCAAAAAGTCTTGGACAAATAAAATTCTAAACTTGAAACCGACTTAAGGAGGGATAGATTCCTTGGGATAATTTTGCACAAGATACGGCACTTGAGCTATGGATGTCATTGCATTTATGTACTAACTAGCAATATAGCCCGGTGTTGCTCGGGTGTAATAAAGCTTTAAAACTAATCCATGTTCCTGGAGCTCAGACTCTTTGGACGTTGGCACGAAAGACTAAAAGCAATAGTTGTTTCCAGTTAAAGCGAAACCGTAGACTAAAAGAGAAATGAATGGATGTAAGTCAAATTTTGATTTCCTGGTATCGATATCAAATAAGTTTTTTTCGTCGTAAACTGAAATTTGAAGGCTAAATAAGTCCTCTGAGTAAATGGTATCATGGCTGAGACTAAGAACTACAATTATACTTACGAGAGATGAAGCTTAGCTTAGTGCTTATATCTAGATTCTTAGGACCAGCTATAATTTTAATTGTGCATCGTTGTTATTACTTATTGTTACATGTTCAGTTTTTCATTGTGAGTTTCCGTTCTGGGTATAATGATAAACAATATCCAGGTCCTGGGTTTGACGATAAATTTCTTCTGGCAGCAAGGCCTCATATTGGGCGGTTTTCAGAAGCGTAGAACTACCTCTTAACTTCTGTTATTCCTAGGTCTACTCATACCAGAGGTGGAAGCACCTGTAAAAATCCCACCTATAGGCAAATACTTACCTCCCAAAGTGAGTTCGAAACATTATGAAAGTCTAAAATTATACATTTATAGTGAAAATTTAAGTATACGTTTTTGGAGAATATATTACCAGCAATGCATTTTAATCTCAATAAAACCCTCTTTACAAAAATACTTCAATGAAACATGATCTACAAACTGCTATTCAAACGAATAAAACTTGAAAAAATCATGTGTTTTCTAAAATTACAACTTTAGCATTAAAATCTGAATAAATCAACCTTCTCATTATAACTGAACAATAAAAAATAAAATAGAAAACAGTACCCTAAATAGAAAACAGTACCCTATTTTAGTACCCTAAAAACCCGACTTTTTGGCATATATTAATTCACAGAGGTCGATATGACGTTAAAAAACGTAACCTCAATTTCATTGTCTTTTCCTTATGTCTTTTGAGATCATGTAACATTAAACCCTCTGCAGTCTTTGTATTTTTATTGAACTTTGGAGGCTACAATCTTTTCTGGAATGTTCAGTGCTTCATTATTGCCTCTGTTCAGTTTGTATTAATGATTACATAGAAAGTTATTACGTTTTACATTTCACAGCCACCACTGTACTAAAGCAATTTCCCTATGTTTTTAGTACGTCATGCCTAAAACGCAGTGGTTTATTTTATATTTTTACCAAAAACTTATCCTGCTAAAACATATCCAGCTTTTTCCTAATTTTTTTTATTTTGTGTGAGATTTGAATCTGAGAAAAAATCTGCACTTTGACATCTATAATTGATAAGACACATGTTATAAAAGAAGCGTAATGTTCCAAAATTAGCGAATTATTGATAGAATCTAGTTTCCTTCAGGAGTTAACTTCTACAAGGCCGACTTCGGCATTTAATGAACAAAGACCTTGTGACTTTGCTTTAGGAATTCAAGATTAAGTCACACTCAGAACCTCCAAAGAGAACAGACTGTTTTAACATAACGGTAATCTTTCATCCTTTTTCCTATAGGATTGGGTAATGGAATCTTTGTTCCTTAGTGCTTAACTTTAGAGTTTTTTTTATTAGCATTGATATGTCACAGCCACACTTTCCTACTCAATCTAACATAACTTAGAAAAAGCATGGTTATGTTTTCTGAAGAAAAAAAGAAATAAAACACATAATAATTTTCAAAGTTTGCTTACAATGTCAGATATCAGTTAGTTAGCAGAAGTAAAGAGGCAAACCAATCTCTCCGTCATTGTTTAAATGAAAGAAAAGCCCAGGAAATATATTTCACCAAAACTCAAAAAGATAGACATGTACATAGAATGATTAGTTAAACTAGGACAGAAAAATTAACTTTAACAACGAAAGCATGATATTTGTTGCAGTAAATGGAAGAAAAACTTAAAAGCAGTGGAAATGTGGTTCTACAGAAGGATGCTGCGGATATCATGGACTGAGCATGTGAGAAATGACAAGATGTTGGAAAGAATGGAAACGAAAGAAAATTAATAGTGAGCATCAGGAAGAGACAAATGAAGTTCCTGAAACATGCAATGAGGAAGAAGGCTTGGAGAACCTGATACTAACAGGCCAGATACAGGGAGAAAGCAGAGACAGGGGGAAAACAGTGGATAACATACTTGAAGGGCCTGATCAGGTAGATGACAGAACGAGGGTTGCGTGGTGTAACAGGAGAAAGCGTGCTAAGAGCCACCAGGAATAGGAAGACGTGGAAAGCCATGATCGCCACATCCTGAACAAACAGGGCACATAGAAGAAGAAGAAGAAGAAGAAGAAGAAGAAGAAGAAGAAGAAGAGAATATAGATACAGAGATAAAGAGAGAGAGAATGAGCGATAGAAAGAGAGAGAGAATAAGAATCATAGCTTTAAAGCCTGGTGTATTTATTGCTCAAAGGAGCCAAATATTCGGGATATAACATATGTAAATATGAGTGTGTCCGTGCCGTCAAAGATTGACGGCAAAATATTTACATCGATATATCGTTCAATATGCTTGCAACATATACACGGATGCATTTATTAATGTGTATGTATATTTAAGACATAGGAAAAAATCATATTCTTCAGAAGGACAGGAGGGAAAATATTCAAAAGTTCTACAATATAATTGTATTGAACACTTTTTAATTCAAATGTGCACTGGTCTAAACCAATTATGACTAAAGACTAAGTATTAAAAAATCAATATATATATATATCAGTTAATCCTTTTGTAAGGGACTTCGTTAATAAATTATCACAGCTCATTAGTGTGTCTAGTCACAACCACTTGCCTCTGGACGCGATCGAAACTCGACTGATTTGGTGTCTGTCGGAGTCGTTATACCCTAAGGGAAATCTTAACATGTTGTATGTAAACAGTGTATACACTGAAAAAACTCTATTTATCTCTGAAGAGTAATGCTTATATCGCAGAAGTGGAAACTTTTTGTAAAATTTCATGCTCTAGGCAGCTCAATCGTAATGAGAATAGTATATATATATATATATATATATATATATATATATATATATATAGCGACACCGACTGACACCAAATCGGTCTAGTTTCGATCCCGGCCAGAAGCAATTGGATTTTTAGCCTCACTGTTGAGCTGTGATACAGTGAAACATGTTTTTAAGTGGAATATATATATATATATATATATATATATATATATATATATATATATATAAAAAGCTCAAGAAACAAATGAAGACCGCACTGCTAATTGAAAAACAAGGCTTGGAAAAACTCTGGGAAAACCTAAAAGCAAAACACAGCGCCCTCAGCAAGGCGGAATCCGCAAGGAGGAGGAAGAGCAAGAAGAAGACACAAGAGCGCTTTTTCAGAGACCCCTTCCAGTTTGCTAGAACGCTGTTTGAGCGGCCAAAATCTGGGACCCTTAGTGTGGACAAAGAAGTTCTTGAGCAGCATCTGAGGAAAACATACTCTGACTCTCAGAGCGAAGCACCACTCGACATTCAAGGTCTGGTGTGGCCAATCAACCCTGAGGAACAATTCAATAACAAACCACCAACGTTGGCTGAAATCAAGAAGGTGGTTGACAAAGCCAGAGCCAATTCGGCACCGGGGCCAAACGGAATACCTTATCAGCTGTACAAGAAATGTCCCAAGGTTCTGAAGTGGCTCCACAGACTGCTGCGATCGGCTTGGAGAAACAAGAAGATCAGCGGCCAGTGGATGACAGCAGATGGTGTGTACATCCCCAAGGAGCAAAATTCAAGTGACATCAGCCAGTTCAGGCCAATATCACTACTGAACGTCGAAAGGAAAATCTTCTTTTCTGTCATGGCAGCAAGGCTGACCAATTACCTCATGGAAAACAAGTACTTGGATGTGTCAGTCTAGAAGGGTGGCATCCCGGGAGTGGCTGACTGTGTAGAATACGCAGCGATGATTTGGGACGCAATCCAAAGAGCAAAAACAGAGAAGAGAAACCTGGACGTGGTGTGGCTTGATCTGGCAAACGCATATGGATCTGTACCCCATCAGATGATACAGTTGGCTCTGGAGATGTACCATGTGCCAGAGAACATTCGCGACATGCTTAAGAAGTACTTCAATGGCTTCTCAATGCGGTTCTCTACCAAGGAGTATACAACAGATTGGATCAACTTGGAGGTGGGCATTGCAATGGGCTGTGCAATTTCCCCAATACTGTTCGTGTTGGCAATGGAAGTCATCTTGAAAGCAGCAACTAGCAACGTAAGAGAAACAGACCTTGGAGATGGATACAAGATGCCCCCTCTCAAGGCCTTCATGGATGACACTACGGTGGTTTCATCCAGAGAAGAGGAGACACGCCATGTGCTGGAGAGGCTGGACAACATAGTTGCCTCATTTAGAATGAAGTTTAAGCCAAAGAAATCACGGAGTCTCTCGCTGAGAAAAGGAAAAGTGGCCGAAGTTGTGGTCTTCAGTGTTGCCAACCAGGCTATTCCAGCAGTCCCAGAAGAGCCAGTCAAGAGCCTTGGAAGGTGGTATGATGATTCGCTGAAAGACACACAAAGAGCAAAAGAAACCAAGCAGATGTTGGAAGAAGGTTTGGAGACCATTGACCAATGTGAGCTCCCTGGCAAATACAAGGTCTGGTGTTTGCAGTTCATGCTGATACCAAAGCTCCTATGGCCCCTGATGATATACGACATCTGCACCAGCATAGTGGAGGCAATGGAACCCAAAATCAACAAGTTCACAAGGAAATGGCTTGGTGTCCCACCCTGTCTGACTGACATAGCGCTGTACTGTCGCCAAGCAAAGCTGAAACTACCACTGAAATCCATCCTGGAGGAATATAAAGCAGGGAAGATCAGACTTCAAAGCATGCTGGAGGACTCAGGAGACAGGGCGGTAGAAGCAATCAAGCCCCAACTGAAGACAGGCAGAAAATGGAAAGTTCAAGAGGCAATGGATTCTGCTAGAGAAAGTCTCAAGATCAGAGAAATAACAGGTCACATGCAGACCAACAGACAAGGACTGGGGATGACCAAAACTGAGTGGTGGTCAAAGGCCAAAGGAAAAGCCAAAAGAGACATGATGATTCAGGAGATGAGAAAAGAAGAAGACCAAAAAAGACTCCAAAAAGCAGTCCAGCAGAGCCAGCAAGGGCAATGGACAACGTGGGAGAATGCACTCTAAAGAAGTCTCACTTGGAATAACATTTGGCACATGACCCCTCTCAGGATCAGCTTCATTCTGAGAGCTGCATATGATCTTCTGCCCTCATATGCAAACCTGGTGAAGTGGGGAAAAACAGACGATCCTTCATGCCCCCTCTGCCATGAAAAACAAACAGTAGAGCATGTCCTAAGCTCATGTAAAGTAGCCCTGGCTCAAGGAAGGTACACATGGAGGCACAACCAAGTGCTCAAAGAGATTGTACAAGTAGTCTGGGCTAGTACCAACACCACAAAAGGGAAAATCAGGATTCCAAAAGCATCCGCAACATTCTTCACGGCAGGAGGCAGCAAATCATGTCCAAGAACAACAGTACCACTTGGAACATGCAGGCAGAGTATGCTGGACGAGGCAGATGACTGGGAGTGCACTGCAGACCTCCCAGAATGGAAGAGTCACCCAGAGATCATCAGCAAGAGTGGCATGAGACCAGACATAGTATTCCACTCTCAGTCAACCAAGCAGCTGATTATGATAGAACTCACAGTGCCATATGAGAACAGAATGGAGGCAGCTCAAATCTACAAGACTGGAAAGTATGCTGATCTGGCAAACAGCCTGAGGAGAGAAGACTACCAGGTCAAAGTCCTCACTGCAGAAATTGGAGCTAGGGGGTTTGTAGGAGCGTCTGCATACAGCCTCATGAAACAGCTCTCAGTTGCAGGGAGGGAAAAAACCAGAGCCCTGAAAGCAATGGCAGAAGCGGCAGAGAGATGTTCAAGCTGGATCTGGTCAAGGAGGAATAAAAGTGAACTCCATAAGGCTTAACTTTCCTACAAATATCAGGTGTACCTTTGGCTAAGTGGTTAGTGCGGGAGTCTTTGAGTGAAAATGAGCATATCCAGAAGGTCACGGATCCCATCCGTGGCTCGTCCCAAAAAAAAAAAAAGGCAGCAGAGGGACATCCGGAGTCATGAACTGGGTGTGGCCCAACCCCCCTAGAGTGAGTGTCAGGAGATAAGGGCCGAAACACTTGCTTGACGGGGGCTTCTCTTCTGAGGACTCTCTGCTGCCACGCTCTTCATGAGTTTCTTTCTACTGACTATATATATATATATATATATATATATATATATATAATTTTGTCTCTCTACGGTGAAAGGTGCTTGTCTCTGTCGATATACAAATAGCTCAGTGGTAAGGTGTTCGTCCAATGACAAATTAGTCGAATTTCGATCCCGGGCTGAAGTTAAACAGCTGATGACCTGGAATACAGTGAAACAGGGCTGTCTGCAAATGATTTCAAATATATATATATATATAAATATATATATATATATATTGTGGATACTTTTGGAATGAGTTTAGATCAGAGCAATATAAAAAACTATATCAGTAAATATATCTCTTCTGCAATAGAAACATAAATATATATTTATTCTTTCTATGGTAGTGAAGCGTCCAGGCATTCCAGCATTGATGATGCCATGTTTTTTCAAAGGATCTTTCTCTCAAATCATACAACAAATTTCGACGCTCAGATTATGTCAATATTTGTGCCTCTGCAAATCGCATTTGAAAAAAATTTTAAGAATACTGCAAATGAATTTTATGCAATTCCTACATCGATTATAAAATATATTCATGAACATGGAAAAAGGTCGAAATTAAGTCAATGGACCTGTTACCATCTGACCATTTCTCAGTTTATAGAAAGACGAAACTTGCGGTCAAACTTTAACTTCATTCTCTAACGTGTTCTTGAAAAATTGGAAGTAAAGTTATTTTTTATAAACTTACCACAAACCAAAATGTTTTGCAGGCACTGAATAAGTTATGTTCTGCATTTGGTGGGATACAAAAACTGTAGCAAATAAATATGGAGTATCAGAGCAAGACAGCTAAAGTATCTGGACATTTAATGAGGAAGGAGGGCTTTGAGAACCTCATTTTTACAGGTCAGATAGAAGGAAAGGGAGACAGGAAAAGCAGCAGTTAACATATTTGACGGGCCTGAGCAAGTGAATGACAGTGTGGTTTTTTGTATGATAATAGGATAAAGAGTTCTAAGAGCCACCAGGGATAAGGAGACATAAATGGCCATAATCGCCTACGTCATGAAGAGACATGCCACAGAAAAATAAGAATATATAATCAAGTGTTAAACGAAAATAATCTACAATCATATTCAACACAAATCAGAATATTTTGAACGCACTGAATAAATTATGATCTGCATTTGATGGGATACGAAAACTCTAGGAAATTAATACTGAGCATCAGCGAAAGACAGCTAAATTTCCTGGGACAGGAAATGAGGAAGGAAGGCTTCGAGAACCTCATATTTACATGTTGGATAGAGGGAAAGTGATAAGAAAAACATCGGGTAACATATCTGACGGGCCTGAGAAAGTGGATGAAAGTGTGGGGTTTGTATAGGGTAATAGGAGAAAGCGTGCTAAGAGCCACAAGGGATAGGGAGAAGTAGCGAACCATGATTGCTTGCGTCCTAAAGAATCATGGCACATAGAAAAAAAAGAAGATACCATCAAGTATTAAACCAAATTGAAACAATGCGAAGAATTATAGCCGTCAGTTAGAATCGTTGTATTTCAGCAAGAAACGGAACTTTGTTAATTGCAAACCTGTGATGTTCTTACACGATAATTCAAGATAATTTTTTATTTAATCATATCATCCCGAGTAAGGAGGTAAAGCCACTGATGTGCCGGGGGCTACGTAACAGTGAAAAGATTAGAAGAGAGAATGCCGGAAACCACATCCTAAACAGGGAACAAGGGATGAGCCTCTACACCTGTTCAAGAGACGTGGGTAGAATGTGAACCAGTCGATAGTTTAGTCTATCTACTCCAATTGAAAAAAAAAAGAAGAAAAGTGAAAAGATTAGAAGAGAGAATGCCGGAAACCACATCCTAAACAGGGAACAAGGTATGAGCCTCTACACCTGTTCAATAGATGTGGGTGGAGTGTGAACCGGGCGATAATTTAGGCTATCTACTCCAATATATTGCTCGAGTCATTGAAGAATATATTATGCCACCAAATATGGACATGTGCCACCTTTTTTTTCAAGTTCCTCATCTTAGCCTACATGACTTGCTATATCTCATTTAATAAAAATATTGATGAATCCAGAAGTGTTTAAAACTAGTAGCAAGTATTTTTTTTAATTCTCTTCTATAATTCCTGACTTTTAAAATTTAATGAACATGTCTATCTTTTGACTTTTCATCCTAATCATTTTTTTGGCAAAACACTACACGCTCTAATCAAATTTGAGTTAAAAGACAACTCATTTAACGCGGCCTTTCTTCAAGTAGAAAATATGACATCTTTTCTCTAGGTTTCACCGCTTATCAATAAAATTTCTATAAGGTATTAATTAAGAAAGACGATGCTTAGGTTGTGGCTTTAGATTTCTTTTTTCTAGAGTTTGGCAAACAGGAATTCTCCAAAAGAGCTATGATGTCTCTGGTAGGAGGGTACTTGATCATTCAATCGTTCTTAACAAACCAGATAATGAATTTCCTGTGGAATGGCCTTGCTCCTAGATTATTTCAAATTGATGATAGGCGCACCCAGGTCTCGATGTTTGGATCTACGATAGTCCTTAATGTAATCAGTTCAAAATTGCAGATTGATGCTGATAATACAGCTATTTAAAGCTGTCTAACCAGTAATTCAGTTCGATTTTACAAGGAAAACATTGTAGTGAGATGTAAACTAGGCTAGAAATGGTTTGTAAATTGTAATGCATCCCAAACAAAACATTCATTTAGTCACCATAGAGAATTATTTCTCAAACATTCTAGATGATGCTAACCTGAAGGAAAGCAACTCATTTCAATATCCTGGTCACATATATTCTATTGAGTTGAAGTGAAGAGATTAATTATATTAAATCACAGGGTTGACTGGTAAGAACGTTAGTTCACCGTCGTATCAGGCTTTTTTTTAAGTCGTCACAATCTATCATGCACATTTATAAATCTGTAATTCACTCATGCGTTCAATATTACTACCATGTCTGGTCTAGTGCTCTGGCTATATATAGAAATGTTATCGACAAAATCCAATCGATCCTTATTCTCGATTGGCAACTAAGTCTAATCAATGTACTGTCAAAATGGCTAGATATAGGACTATCATAATATGCTTTTCTCGCATGTTTCATCACTGGAAGTCTCTGCCAATTCCTTTTTTACTTTGAAGTTACAATCCTCAAAATTGAAATGCAATTTTCTGTATTCAAAACCCCATTGATTGTTCTTTCTCCTCGCTAAATTTTTTATATTCGCGTCCATTTCATCGTAATTTAGTAACATTATTGCTTTGATTTGAGGAAAAAATAGAATAAAAATGTGGAATAGAACAATTTCCTTCGTAAACCCTTGATGTGTCCATCTGAATTGTATCTTAGATGGACAGAGTTTGTTAACTAGGAAGTATTCAAAATAATTGAATTACATAAAAAATGGAATTGCATGAAAATAATAGAATTACATCAGAGTAATAGAATTATATCAAAATAATAGAATTACATGAAAAGAATAGAATTACATGAAAATAATAGAATTACATGAAAATAAAAGAATTACATGAAAATAATAGAATTACATGAAAATAATAGAATTACATCAGAGTAATAGAATTATATCAAAATAATAGAATTACATGAAAAGAATAGAATTATATGAAAATAAAAGAATTACATCAGAGAAATAGAATTATATCAAAATCATACGATTACATGAAAAGAATAGAATTACATGAAAATAATAGAATTACATCAGAGTAATAGAATTAAATCAAAATAATAGAATTACATGAAAATAATAGAATTACATCAGAGTAATAGAATTATATCAAAATAATAGAATTACATGAAAAGAATAGAATTATATGAAAATAAAAGAATTACACCAGAGAAATAGAATTATATCAAAATAATACGATTACATGAAAAGAATAGAATTACATGAAAATAATAGAATTACATCAGAGTAATAGAATTATATCAAAATAATAGAATTACATGAAAAGAATAGAATTATATGAAAATAAAAGAATTACATCAGAGTAATAGAATTATATCAAAATAATAGAATTAGATCAAAATAATAGAATTACATGAAAATAATAGAATTACATCAGAGTAATAGAATTATATCAAAATAATAGAATTAGATCAAAATAATAGAATTACATGAAAATAATAGAATTACATCAGAGTAATAGAATTATATCAAAATAATAGAATTAGATCAAAATAATAGAATTACATGAAAATAATAGAATTACATCAGAGTAATAGAATTATATCAAAATAATAGAATTACATGAAAAGAATAGAATTATATGAAAATAAAAGAATTACATCAGAGTAATAGAATTATATCAAAATAATAGAATTACATGAAAAGAATAGAATTATATGAAAATAAAAGAATTACATCAGAGTAATAGAATTATATCAAAATAATACGATTACATGAAAAGAATAGAATTACATGAAAATAATAGAATTACATCAGAGTAATAGAATTATATCAAAATAATAGAATTACATGAAAAGAATAGAATTACATGAGAATAAAAGAATTACATCAGAGTAATAGAATTATATCAAAATAATAGAATTACATGAAAAGAATAGAATTATATGAAAATAAAAGAATTACACCAGAGAAATAGAATTATATCAAAATAATACGATTACATGAAAAGAATAGAATTACATGAAAATAATAGAATTACATCAGAGTAATAGAATTATATCAAAATAATAGAATTACATGAAAAGAATAGAATTATATGAAAATAAAAGAATTACATCAGAGTAATAGAATTATATCAAAATAATAGAATTAGATCAAAATAATAGAATTACATGAAAATAATAGAATTACATGAAAATAAAAGAATTACATCAGAGTAATAGAATTAAATCAAAATAATAGAATTACATGAAAATAATAGAATTATATGAAAATAAAAGAATTACATCAGAGTAATAGAATTAGATCAAAATAATAGAATTACATGAAAATAATAGAATTACATGAAAATAAAAGAATTACATCAGAGTAATAGAATTATATCAAAATAATAGAATTACGTGAAAAGAATAGAATTACAGGAAAATAATAGAATTACATCAAAATAATAGAATTTCATTAAAATAATAGAATCTCATCAAAATAATAGTAATTACATAACTATTAATAATAGAATTATAGAATATAATAATTACATTATAGTAATTATATTTTAGTAATTACATCATAGTAATAATAGAATTACTTAAAATGAATTTAATTACATCACAATCTGAAAATGCTTTCGTTCGTGGGTTGAACAATTTGCCCAATAAATGGAATTTATTTTTCGAAAATGTAGAGAAAGAATATTTAATAAGCATATTAATGTCGGGAAATACATTGATTAGATATATTAATGTTGTGGATCCTGGGAATGGTGTCCGCACAAATAAATGAGCATCGACCAGTAATTGAGATGGAAAATAAGTGTATTAATGTCAGGATACAGACTTGAATGAAGATTAGTAGTCCAGGAATGCGGGTTATTAAAAAGTATATGTACAGGTCTCTGGAAGTGAAGCCGTAGTATATTGAATATGTCCGTGCCGGAAGCTGACGGGTACTGCGTAATAATCTTCTTGATGAGTGGAGCACAGAGCTACTATGAACTACCATGTACTGACACTCTAATCTGTCTCTGGACTCTCGTATTCTCCGGTTAGGTCTCTGTGAAAACGCGGTATTCTTTATTTATCTACCCCGCTAACTAGGGCAATATATGACACAAGGCCATTTTAATGTGGGTTCTCCGGGCCATATAGCCCAGCCAAAGATATGTCTAATTTTGCCCAGTGGTGACTCTACCCTTCGACTGGAGATTGAGAGTGTCAAAGAAAAATACCGCGAGAAAACGCGGTCTTCCCCAGTCTCACTTCTATATCAGTAGTATAAGTATACTCTGGACGAGTCCATCTTTATGAAAAGGGAGAACCCCGCAACAATTAATTACAACCGCAATGACATTTCTTTTCTTTTTTTTTCTTTTTTTTTTCAGTAATAAGACATTCTTTTTACCTTAATAAATGTACTATATTTAGTCATACGGAAATATTTTTTATTGATTATGGGAAGTCTTGCCGATTCCCACAGGTGACAATTCAATCGCCATTGTCTCTAATCAGATACTGCGGGTGTGTATACAATTAGGAGAGGAAAAAAAAAGATAAGGAGAAAGAAACTATTAATTTATTAGTTTGATAGTTATTTCGGTTTTCAGCCTCTTAGTTATTTGTTGACTACTAAACAAACTTGTGTTGATATTATTGCCTTTCTTTCCTGCCTGATCAGGTTATGACCAATGTTTAGTTTCAATCAATGCATGAACAGACCATGTTATTCCCCAAAATTAGCAACAAAAAAGACACTGTTGGAAGCGGATCACTCTGGTCTATTCGTAGAGTAACAAAGTAACTGCCCCCCATGGTTCCCAACTCCGGGGTAAATTACACTAGTGGGGTAATGAGCCTATAATTTGGGGGTAATGGATGTTTGGTTTGGGAAGAAGCAATCAGCTTATAATTTCATACTGTGCTACCTTTTGGATCTCTCGTCTGCAGGATATACCAACACTAGCCTCTAGATCAGTACAAATTCTCATAGGATTTTCAAGCAGTTATCTATGTGAACAAGCTTGTTCTACTGTCTTTAGACTGAAGACCAAGAAAACATAGCAGACTCAACATGGCAAACGACGCCTGAATAGCCCTTTCAGTCACAAAACTAACAATAAATAAACTGGCACAGGTAATACAAGCTCAACACTTACATTAAGAATCACGGCTACGTTACAGCTACTATACCTCTGATTATTATAGATTGGTACTATTGTATTGAATAATTTCCATTAATTTTGTCTGCTTTTGATGTATGAAAATATAATTACTTCTTTTCCTATATTACGGGTATTTGTTTATTGGGGTAATGGGTAATAGTGAAAATTGGGGTAATTGATAATAGCGACATTGTATTTCGGGGTAATCGCAGCAAAATAATCGGGAACTTATGGCGTAGACTGATAGAGCTTAAATAGCGTACTCGTGTACTCACGGCCGCTTTTTGACTTAAATATGATTTCGAAGTGTCCATAGTTCTGAGGATGGTGAGAGCATGATTTCAGGATTCAGTGATGAATTTCTTAAACGGATTTTATTAAAAGGCATGAACACGGCAAACAGAATTCTATCAAGGGATCAGTGACATGCAATACCGAATCTCATTATCCCACTAGATTTTGATGAAATCTCTTCTATGGTATCTTTTTTGATTACATTTTTTGTAAGCACAGTTATTATTCTAGGGGAGATAGTATATAAATGAATCATTTGAAACATGTATAGATCGTCGGCTTTATGTCGTATCCAAGAATTTAATTGCTTCTTAGATGATCCGTTCCTTTTAGAATGATTGTGTTGATGATTATCTTCGACACCAACGTGCATGTTCAGGAATAGAAATTTACAGTTTCACCAACACATGCCCCCGGCATCCATTCCCTATAGTCGTTTAAATTTTCAACAGTTGGGTGGGACCTGATCAGGTTGACGAGGGTTGCATGGTGCAACAGGGGGAAGCATGCTAAGAGCCACCAGGGAGAGGGAGATGTGGAACTCCAGGATCGCCTACGTCCTGAAAGACATCCGTATACCGCAAGCCAACATCCACCGGACAGTACTTCAACTTCAACTCTACCTCGCATACAATGTAAAGAAAAGGGATCGTCCACTGCAAAAGTCATAAACACCGATCCAGAATTATACGAACAGGAAATGGTCTGTATCAGCTGTACCCAACAACGGAACAATTATCCAGGGTACCTGACAACAACTCCAACATATACAGAAGGGAGGGCGCATGAGGATAACTACTCTCAGAATTCAGGCTCGGTTTGTCTATCCTATTTGAAGGGGTTATCGGAGAAAATACAAATGATCTGTCGTCCCCATAACATCAGTACGATCTTCAGAAGTGGTTCTACACTACGCAGGTACCTCTCCCGAGTAAGACCCCCAACAGAGGATGACATGACTAAGGACTGTGGCACATAAAAGAAGAAGGCTGGAAGTGAAATGTAAAAGAATGTGCTGATGGCGCTCATTTGTCTAAAGTGAACCCCAATTTCCCAGGAAGTTACCCACACACGCGGTTTGATGACCTTCCTCTGGGGCACGTTATGAAATGAATTATGCAGGATCTAGTCATTAAAACGCTGATTATTCTATAATTTTGGTTGGCGCATTCTATTGTATATCTGTCGTGTGTAGCACTGTTCAAGTCTTTAGATACCCCTGGCAAGACTACAGGCAGCATATCCTCATTCCAGCATATTTGGTTAAGCAATTTAGATTTATTGTGTTTATTCATATGTATTTTCAGTCCTTTTTTAATTCACGGTTCAATTTCCAAGTGTTCTAATCAAAGTTA
Organism: Ascarosepion bandense; assembly: GCA_037127315.1. NCBI lineage: Eukaryota > Metazoa > Mollusca > Cephalopoda > Sepiida > Sepiidae > Ascarosepion > Ascarosepion bandense. The sequence goes on along the minus strand of JBBBDQ010000945.1, from coordinate 705,357 downwards.
TTATGAAAAGCGCCGTAATTTTTCTGATTTTTTAAATTTCCGCAAGTACTTCCAATGTCATACAAGATAATCGTCAGATTAATTTATTTGACAGTTATACATTAATCTCATGCGCTCTGTTCATTCAAAAGTTTAAATTTATCGCTATGTAACGGAAGAAACCTTATTTATTTAAAAAAATTTTTAATTACATTCTACGTGTTCTAATTTATTCTAATTTTAATATACAATATTACAATTTAGATATTTTATAATAAAATAAAACATTGCTATATTCACAATTAATTTTTTTTCCGGTGTTTGGGGATTATAATTTTTTATGTTAATATTTCTAATAACTCATTTTACTTGTTCATCAACAATGTAATTAAAAAGTAATTATTAATGAGAGTTTGATCAATGTTTTTTAATTCACTGTAGTTTTTTCATTAACTAGGAAGCTTCAAGAACTTTTTATTTTCGTGGTTGAATATCCTTGTATTGTTGATTAATGTTTTTCTAAACTGTGAATGTGTACAGAAATATTCGTTAAATGATGATCAATCGAATATAAATGAAAAAAAAGCTGTATATTAAAGTTCTTCCATATTATTTACAAGAGAGAAAAGTGAAAATTATGAAAAACATAGTGTTTGCAAATGTAACAAGTGGGCACATAGAGAGAGCTTTTCTTAGATAAATCTTTACATTATCTATGTATTGATTTCTATAATGGTCGAATATTACAGTATTTACATTATTCAGACTATTGTCTTTATTGTCTTTGTTGTCTGTGTTGCCATTTGTTCGACGTTTCGGCTAGGCATTACAATGAATGGGGTATGTGAACTCCATTCCTTGCGTAAAGCCTTGATTGATGGTCATGAGTTATCTCCCTCTGCAGGTTACTTGTTCACCTCTACTGTAAGCCGGTATTGAACTCACAACTTTAAGAGTCAAGTCAGAAAAAAAACCAACGTCTATATTCACTGGGCCATGTGTCCTTAAGAAACTACCGAATTTTTGGGACTTATAAATCTAATGTCCAGTATAACTTTTTTTTACCAGAGTTCATAATGCAATTTTTTATGTTAATGGTTTTCTCTAGTATTTCTTATGTTAATGTTTTTCTCTAGTATTTTTTATCAGAACTCATATCTAGTATTTCTGATGTTAATGGTTTTCTGATGTTTTAACCAGAGCTCATATTGCAATTTTTGACCCTAATTATTTTCTCTAGCACCCCGTATTACTGATTCCCATATCTATGCTGGGTTGGCTTAGGAAATTTTTTAGACCTAGTATATTCTGCTGATTCCTTAAGTTTACATAGCTTCCCGTAGCGTTCTCTATCTATTATTTCAATTTCATCCAATAGAGGGCGGTTATCCTCTTTCTTCCTCCATATGTGGTCAGCTACGCATGATTTTTAAATCTTCCCTCGTGGTACGGCGTTGCAATGTCCTTGTAGCCCTAACATAAGTGAGAGGCCTACCTCTCCTTTATATTTCTTTCCACAACTACATGTAATGTCTTACATACAGTCCTTAGTTATGTCCTCCTCTGTTGGGGGTCCTACTCGGGAGATGTACCTGCGAAGTGTAGAACCACTTCTGAAGATCGTACTGATGTTATATGGACCACAAATCTTTTGTATCTTCTTCAATAACCTCTTCACATAGGGTAGACAAACCGAGTCTGATTTCTGAGAGTAGTTATCCTCATGACCCTCCCTTCCGTATATGTTGGAGTTGTTGTCAGGTACGCTGGATAATTGTTCCTTTGTAGGGTACAGCTGATACTGACCATTTCCTGTTCGTATAACTCTGGATCGCCGCTTATGACTTTTGCTCGATTTTGAAGGCAGCGGACTATCCCTTTACTTTATATTGTATGCGTGGTGGAGAGTTGAAGTACTGTCCGGTGGATGTTGACTTGCGGTATACGGATGTCTTGAACCCCACCTCTGTTCGAGTTATTAACATATCCAGAAATGCCAGTTTGTCGTCACTTTTTCCATAGTGAACTGTATGGATGGTCTCATTGAGTTCACATGGTCGAGTATTGTCTGGACCTCCACCTGGTGTGCCCAGAGTATGAAGGTGTCATCAACGTATCTCAACCATATAGTTGGCTTTAGAACGGCGGATTTTAATGCCATCTCTTCAAAGTATTTCATGTGTATGTTAGCCAGTGATGGTGATAATAACGAGCCCATTGCTAAGTCTTCATCCTGCCGATATGTGCTTGACCCCAATTCTAAATGTGCTGTTTGTGTGCAGAAAGTCAGCATCTCCATTAGGTTGTCTAGTGGAACACTGGTACATTCTCCTAGGAATGAGTCCGAGGCCAGTCTGTCCCTGGCTATCGATAATGCCTCCACCGTGTGTAGCTTAGTGAACAGACTTATGCAACCAGGCTCACCATCTGGTTGCACTGGATGAGAGCATCTTTGATAAGTTTCACGAAGTGAATGGAGTTTTGAACATATGATGGTGACTTTCCTCTCTACAAGGAAGCAACTCAGACGGTGGCACACCGAGCCTAGGCTGCTAAAAATCTGCATGAGCAGAATATTATATTTATGAATCTTTGGTAGACGATACATGTGAGGTAGCTTGCTGTAACATTGAGACAAATCTCTGTATGTCCTAGGCTGGAAGTGATCCTTGTTCTTGATTAGGATCAGTGATTGTAAAAAAAAGGTTCGGTTGAAATTCCTGGCACCTGAAGAAAACCGGAGGGTACCACGGCCGGAACGTCGTACAAATAGCAGCAAAGATGAGTACAATAACCCGAATAATGTAAATACTGTAAATACTACCTCATCTCAGAAATATAGACAAATATATATACATTAGTTATCACTTATTATATTGAGCATTGTTTTAAATCAATGTTTTGAACTTTGCAATTTTATTCTTTATTCTTCATTTTGATATATATATATATATATATATATAGTTGAATAATCTAGATATATCAGGTCGATTTATTTTAATCCTCTAAAGTTTTCGGATTAATTATCTAGTGTTGTACTTAAACTAATTCAGAAAGGCAGTGAACTGTTAAGACAAAAGTTAATATCTTCGAGAGTTACGCATTTTTTATGCGTGTAGAACGCTCTCTGTTAATTCAAAATGTTTCATTTACCACTATGTGTGGTAATTTGATTTATATCTGTAGAATGTGAATGTGGACAGGGATGACCATTTAAATGTTGTGCAATCGAACTTAAGCCTAACGTATACAGTGAAAGTCTCCTCTATAATATTATAGATAAATATTATATATTTACTTTTATGTCAGAGATACAATCTTGCAAAGAACATTTAAACTGACATATAATGTTTGCCTTTTACAAATCATTAGTCGGCAGAGAAGCGATATAGCTGATAATTGTTTTGGATTTTATTAAATTTAGTACAGTATATAATTATTTATATTTTTAGTAGAAAATATATTAGTACTTATGAAGTTTTTAAGATATTTTTCAATTTCTTGTTAGGTAGAGTGTATTTGATTTCGGTATAGTCAGTCAGTTAAGTGTTATACGTGATACATACTTGGGTGATCATGTCTCGAAAGAGACATGACTGACTGGGGAGAAGATGCATCCCGCAGTAGGTTGCCATTGCTTTCTGCGGTAGAGTGGTTGCCAGCGAAGGCTAAAGAACCCAATCTGTTATTTAACCCATAACTGGAGGGAAGGGACGGATGATTACATTTCCCTTGTATTTGTGCATAAGTGGATACAAGAAATTCAACTGAAATTCGAACTCGGCACTCCGATTTGTCGTTCCGAGTCGATATCCACTGCGCCACAACGCACATCCTATAGTATAGTAGTTTGATATTTTTATGGTTATTTGTGGCTGTATTGTGCTCTTCTTAATTTATGTTAACATTCCATTTTTCATTAACAATGTAATTAATAGTCATTTACTTATAAGAGTTTAATCTTTACTTTTTTTTTGTTGTTGTTGTTTAGTGTAGAAATACTTTTTAGTAGAAAATTAAGATTTTCATGGTTTATTAAATTTTGTATGTTGGCTATTTTATAAGACATATAGTTGAAATTACACGTGTTTATACTAGTTATGTTTTATATGCCAATGTAGTAAATGTATTATTGTTGGTATCTACTAATACATTAAGTAAAGGAATTTTAATTTTATTGTTAAATTCGTATGTAAACTTTTGTGGATTCCGGGTGATGAACCGCACAAAATAATAAACAACCAAACCAGATATTGAGATAGCAAAGTAAATTATATTGAACGTAATATACAAACTTGAACGCAGGTTAGTAAATCAAGGAATACTATTTTGTAAGAAATAAATATATACAAGTTTTGACTTGAAGTAGTTGGAAATAGTATATCTGTGTATCTTATTCTCGCTGAGTGGAGCTCAGAGGTAGCCTGACTTCTGGCGATGTAATCATTGGATAACTTCTGTATTTCTCGGTAACTGACATATCAGTTGCGGTACTATCTGATAACTCTAAAGGATCTCTCTATGGCAGGACTATATGTACACTCAGTCGGGTCCATTATCATGTAAAAAGGGGAGATCCCACAACATAAACTTAACGACGTCTTTGTGGTATTTCTTTTTATTTCATGTGATTCATCTATGTTTTTGACATACATGAGTATATCATCTACATATCCTAGCTAGATATAAGGTATTTTCGTCACATTGTATATCTTATATTCATGGTCTTGTAGAATTTACTACAAGTTGGTACCAGAACTGAACCCATGGAAAAACCATTACGTTTTACACATATAATATTTTGATGGTCCTAGAAGAAAACCTCAGTGGTACAAGTCAAAACGATTTTCCGTAGTATATTATGACTAATTTTTAATAGAGAGAGATAGATTACTGTAAATATATTTTGTAATTATATATATCGTTTCTCTAATTGTAACGTTTGTAAATAAACTTTCAAATATAAATCCTTTACTCATACAATGCACAAAACATTGTCAAATTATAAAAATACGTTTTTAAAGTAAATGAAATATACTTTATATTAAGATATATTAGCAAAATATATAGTATAATTACCAAAAATAAGTTTATATAAAAATTACAAACAATACATTTTATCTGTATTTGAAGTGATACAATTGCGTTTAAAATATGTTTAGTTGAAACCATAAAATTGAGTTTAAAATATTTACATGTAGTCATTAGATAACCCACAGAGTTGTTGATATGCCGCAAAACTCAGTCGATCAAACAAACACCAAATGAATGAATTTATAATCATCAATATCATTGCAACTATTATTTTTAGTGGATATTCAACTTTGAGTAGACTCTCTGTTTATTTCTTAAATACAGTATTTATTTATTCTTATTTACCTGAGTGAGTATTTGAATATGACGAGCATTCGAATCATATCATGGTAGATTTATCAGGATTGTTACTGCTGCATGTTTCGGCCTGGGAATTGGGGAGTGAATGATACATTTGGAACGTTCCTGAAAAGCCTACCGCGTTTTGTCACAAGTATTGTGTGTAAAATTGGGTATATATTTTTTTCAATAATCGTATCGCCCAAAGCGAGGCATTATACTGCCACTGTCGTAAAGCGGGGTACATAGGAGGAAAGTTATGAGAAGGAGTGACAAAATACAGGGGGTGTCAGGAAGCAAGTAGGAGTGGGATGAGAATACTGAAGATATAAGATAAGAGAATGAAAGAGAGGATGCAGGTTAGTGAAATACGAGATGACTATTGACTTTGCATTAAAATTCTAGGAGATTGTAGCTGTCGGTATACGATCACTCTCTCACTGGCGCAATATGGCTTTCCTGAACTCTTCTACAAATACTTTCACGGCTTCTGCTCCGATGAGCTTATTTCACTGGTGTCCCTTATATATAAATTTACTCCAGCCACAAGAAGGGCAACTAGGTCACACGCTTTTACTGTGAAACCAATAAATTGTAAACGCAAATTCTACTCTAACAGATTCTTTTCTCGCACTTCTCGCCTTCAATTTACTTGTTTTCCCGAAAGGTATAATCTCCAAGAATTTAAATGTAAAGTCAATAGTCATCTCCTATGTCACTAACTTGCATTCTCTCTCTCTCATGCTCCTTTATCCGTCCATTCCACTCTCATCAGAATTCTCATCCTTCTCTTATCCACTTCCTGACACCCCCCATAACCTTTCACTCTTTCTCATAGTTTTCCTCCTATGTAACCTTCTGCAAGACAGTGGCAGTAAAATTCCTTGACTAGGGCATATGATGATAAAAAAAAGATGGGCTTTGAGGGTGAGAACAAAAATATAAAAACTCTTCCCGATCTGGCGTCTGCAACAGGGATAGCTGTTCTAATTGAGAATGATAGATACCAGCGGCTAACCTATATATATATATATATATATATATATATATATATATATATCCAGGTGAAGTGGACTCAAGGGTTTACTATTTTGAGTGCCCCGGCATTTATTTTATTATGAACGGTGCTCAATATAATAAATATTATCGACCTTAATATAACTATATAGTAATGAATTAATTGTACATTGCGACACGGAAGTTTCGAGATAAATTCTCTTCAGGCAATGTTTGATTTTGGTTGTTTAAATGATTTACATAAGAATCTATCTCGAAACATAGAAGGTTCCGTGTTGCAATATACAATTAATTCATAACTATGTAATTATATATATATATATATATATATATATATGCACCTTTATATATATATATATATATATATATATATATATATATATAAAGAAGAATAGATAATACATACGTACAAATTCTTCTGTGTTAGACAATACTTGCATTTCTGGATATATATATATAAATATATATATATATATATATATATATATATATATGTTGCGTGTTTGTGTTTGTCCGTGTGTATGTATGTGTATGTCTATATATATATATATATATATATATATATATATATGGTGTGTGTGTATGTGTGTGTGTGTGTGTGTGTGTGTTTTCAAAAACTTAAAAACATGAACATGAAGCATTCCAGGCGATAATTTCTCTTTTCTATTTTCTTTTCAATACGTCTCTTTTACCTAAAACATTATATCAACTTTGATTTTATGTTCAACGCAAATCATCTTCCCCAGAAATAAAAACTGTCAATCTGAAAGGTTAAGAAACTATAAAAAAAATGTTTTATATTAGAAACACTTTATTTTCCCTGTGCCGTAGCCATAAAGATTAATTTACGACCCAGAGCGAATAGCGTTTGACGTTTCGATTTGTGAAATATGAATGAGGTTCAAAAAGCCGATAAAAAGCCTGGTATAAAGTTGGAACAATCATTTTCTCCGTATTTTTGGGTTACGTCAAATATACCCGCCAAGAATGTGTGATTTTACCCATGAATGTATCTTTTGAAGACGTCCATTTTGAACTGTATGCAAAGAGCGGAGGTAACTATTTGTCTTTTTGTTTATACCGACAATATTTTACTCAAACCTTTTTACCAAAAAAATGTAAGCTATCGAAAAACCTTTTCTGCTTTCCGCGGCTTGAAAACAAACTGCGTATCCTCACAATTTTGTAACTATTTTCTGTTACTGACAGACTGTCACTTGGCTTTCAGTCTGTCATTAATTGAGAAGAAATTAACTATATTTGGTAGAGTTTTAAATAATGTATTAGCTTTGCAAATACAGTTATACCTCAACTTACTTTGGTAATTCTTTCTAGGAGAGGCGACTTAAGTAGACAAACGATTAAATCGAATTTACTTGTCGCTAGGCTAAACTAAAATCACCATTCCTAGTTCTGTATTTTATTTATAAATGCATTTTTAATAATATATTGCCAATAAGAATAGATTTTAAGCTTACAAACAAATGAATTCTAGTCTTTCATATAGTACAAAAAAGAAAGAATTTTAAATTTACGAGTGCATATGCGTATATACTTGTAAATGAAGATGTTTATAATTTGGTGATATTTGTACTATATCACGGACTCCAAATTTTGTAAGTGTTGTAGGATCTCCCCTTTGTAAATGATAATGGATCCCACTGAGTATACATATATTCATGCCATACAGATAACAGCAGTTGCTGCCATAGATTTGAGAGAGAGAGAGAGAGAGAGAGAGAGTATTCGTAGAGATCCGTTACAGTTATTGGAGAATAGCGGAACTGATACATAAATTACCGAGAGATACCGAACTTACCCAGAGACTACCGCATCAGAAGTCAGACTAACTCTGAGCTCCACTCAGCTAGAATAAGATACACGGATATACTATTTCCAACGACTTCACTTCAAGATTATATTTATTTCTTACTAATAGTATTCCTGGATTTACTAATCTGCGTTCAAGTTTGTATATTACGTTCAATATAACCTACTTTGTATATTACGTTCAATATAACCTACTTTTCTATCTCCATATCTGTTTTTGTTGTTCATTATTTTGTGTGGTTCCTCATCCGGAATCCACAAGAGTAAGTGTGGTTTGCTCTAAGACATTGTGATATAAAATGATTTTGTAAAGTTAAATAACAAAGTTATTAAAATTACTTTGCGGTAGTAGAATACAAACTAATTTATGTTAAATTTACCAAAATTTACATTTAATGTGTCTCTTTATATCGCGGACGTAGATGGCCGTTTATCGTCAGCATCAACAGCTGATTCCGCTTGTTGTTTGATAATCCTTTTAATAAAAAATTCCTTGAACTGTTTTCTTCTTTTTTTTAAAGATTACATATGTTCTCATATTTTATTTTCTATGTTTTATGATGATTATATTAATATTTACACTTGTGTAAATGTACGTACCCCAATATGATTTACATACTTTTGTTTTTAAATATTGTATAAAGTAACATGCGTTGGTTTTCTTTGAATGCTTTCTAGCAATATTACAAATAAAATCACATAAACTTGACTTTTTTCCATATAGATTTTGACAAATGACGTATAATCGAGCACAACTTAAATTTACGAGGTTTACGTTTATGCCGGTCATCCCGAGGTGGTGCAATGGTTAGAAAGCTTTTCTCCCTAGAACCTGTTACAACTGAGTAGTGAGTTTGATCCACACTGGGCTTCCTATATTTTTAGCCTTGTGACATACCTAAGCGACATATATGATTTACCTCTATGTGATTTCTTTTATTGCTAGGTGAAATTAGAAGCTTTTATCATGTAGTTACTTTCTACGTCTCTCAGGTATTTGCATAATGATACCTGTGGAATCAGTGTGCATACAAACCCGGCTTTCCAGTTAACAATTGTCTTTACACCGCCAGCACATTTAAGCTTTTAACACCTGGTGTTATCAAACGGTTCACCATTTAGGTACTAATTAGGTTCGATTGCGTAGTTCCAGCATTTCTTTGTGACGTACTTTTTCAAATGGTTTTAGTTCATTTTAAAGCATCTTTATAACCCCTTTTGCCATTGTATTATTCTTTCAGTTACCAGTCTAAGAATAAGTATCGTATTCCTTAACTTTAAGAAGCATTTCATAATATTCTAGTGATATTTATTATTTTTACAAAATTATAGTTTTTCTTTATCGTTTTGACATATGTGGAATCAAAACTAAGGCCGCATTTTCAAATACAGGACGTGCTAAAATGTAAAGATGTGTTATAGGTTTTTCTCGATCCTGAAAAAAGAAATCTAGTGGTTGTTTTAAACACATTTTTACTTCCAAATCAATCATGTTTGCGATTTTTCCCACTTGCGCAAGCATCTTCTTAGGATTAATCTTGAACCATCGTCTGTGGAGACAAGGGATTGACACAATGTTCGTTAAGGAGTATATAACCGACCTGATGCCATGTATAGTAATTAAGGAAGAACAAATAGATGAACAAACAGAAAAAAATGAACAAATGAAATTGGGTTTTGATCATTAAAAAAAAATTCTAGGCATACACAGAAATAAGAGTTAAACTGATGCTACATGTTCCAATATATTTGGCTAGTTTGCTTAAAATGCTATTTTCTATATTTCTTGTGTTATACCCTCCTCACGTATACCTACTTCTCTTGTATATACTGCTTTGTCGACGAAAATATAACAGGACCTAGAATTCTGATTATTTATGCAGGTAAAATGACGATCTTTTTCTCGATCATACAATATGCAATATGCATATATAAATTTTTTTTTAATCATGTCACCCCAAGCAAGGCATTCCACTGCCACTATAGCGTAGGGGGTTACACAGGGTGATAGACGAGTTACGATGTACATAGGGGGAGAGTTGGAGAGAATGGGAGGGTTAGTGTGTTAGGAGGTATCTATTGACCTTACATTTAAACTCCTGGAGGTTATAGCTGTCGGGGAAGCAAGCATGCGGAAGGGAATTCCACAGGCTGGAAGTGCGAGAAAAGAAGCTATTGGAGTAGAAATTGCGGTTACATTTCATCAGTTTCATTGTAAAAGGGTGGGACCTAGTTGCCAACTCGAATCTAGGGGGCACCAGTGATTTAAGTTCATCAGAGCAGAAGCTATGAAAGTATTTATAGAAGAGGCATAGGGAAGCCACGTACGCCGGTTAGAGAGTGACTGCAGGCATTTAGCTAAGTCGATATCAATCACGTTACAGATTCTTCGCTGTATTTTGTCAAGAAGCCCGCGGATAATAGTAGAGGCACCCGACCATATGTGGCAACAGTATTCAAAGCACGGGCGGAGGGTAGATTTGTATAAGTGCAGGATAGATTCAGGCGGAAAGAATTTTCGGGCCTTGCACAGAGAGCCAACATTCACAGCAGCGGATTTAGCAATGGATTCGACGTAGTCATTCCACTTGAGGTCCGCTGAGAGTGTCGGGCCAAGCAGGCGTAGTGTTTTACTCTCTGGGAGGCATGCCTGTTCCATACTAATGGGAGGGAGGTGCGGTCGTCTGTCATGGTTAATTGACAGCAGCTTCGTTTTGGAAGAATTGAATTTTACGAGCCATTTCCTACCCCAATCCACCACGGATTGGAGGTCCTTTTCAAGCTCAGCCGCGAGGTTCGCCTTATCATCAACATCAGATTTTTGAACGAGGCGAGCGTATCCTGTGGTATCATCGGCGTATTCAACATATTTTGATTCGCTTTATTCGGTGACTTTGCTGTGTAGTGGAGTAAAAGGGCTTGGTCAGAGGGTCACAACACTCGTATAGGAGAGCAGCCAGACGGCTGTCTGTCGTCTGTATTTTGAACTCAACTGCTAAAAACTGATATCAACTGACTCTCTGCTGCTGTCTAATCTCACTTAAATAGGCCAGCCTTGTTTGACACGCAGCTCTTCTTGTGTATTTTGTTATATTACGGGCGCTTATATCCTTGAACCCACTCCCATTGTGTTCGTCGTTAAAACAAAAGCTAACCCGCACCTGGGTTTCACACTCACTGACATTTCAAAACAAGATTTTTTGTTTTAAATCTTGCAACAAAGATGCTAATACACTAGTGGGCGTTATTCTGTAGTAAAAGAATATGTAATACTTTAAATGTTTCCGATCCATTTCAGTGACATTTTCAATTTGATTTAATAACACTTTAGATATATGAAAAACAAATGTGCTAACTTAAATTACAATCCGAAAGATATGCGTTTAGACAATGAACTATTTTTTCTTGTAACTCTCAAAAGGTTTACAAAGTTTTTCGTCTCCATTTATTCTGAATGTTTTCAATTAAAAGTTGGTGTGTATAACGAATAACTTAAGATATTGCATAAAATAATGAATGCTATACGATCCAGTTATATCCCTCTACTTAGAATACGTTCCTTATGTGATAGGATATATCTAATGAACTATCTTTAAGTAATATTCTTAAACAGTATTGTGACTAGCCCTGAAGTGTGGATATTGATAATATTCTTACGCAGTTATACATAAAGCAAGCGAAATGTATCCCCACATACCACACCACAAGTAGAGCATGTGTATATTGTAATGTTTTTACGGTGTTCGTTGCTATTGGTTCCTTACAAAAATGTGAACAAATACTGTTCATAATCAAGTAACTGAAGGCCACCGGCGATAAAAAGCTTTACTAATTAGATAAAAGTGTAATCTTCCAGGAAAATAAGGGTAAATAATATCTTTATTTTGTAACAAATTAAAACCTGTTACAGTTTTGAAGGGGATATTTTATTCTACCGACATAATCAACAGAGACTGCATTTCCGTATTAACATATATTCCAGTCTTTACAGATATTCTAGTGGAAAAAAATACTTCTCTCAGAGACTAAAATAGGCAACACGCTATGTTCTAAAAAGAAAAACAGAAATATATATATATATATATATATATATATATATATATAGAGAGAGAGAGAGAGAGAGAGAGAGAGAGAGGAATGCAATTATGAATTTGCCTGGAAGATGTCAGACGATAATGGAATAAAAAGATAAACGTTTTATTGAAAAAAAATCTTTTATTTTTATTTAAAAGTAAACTAACATTTTACTAAATAGCTCCTACCTAAAGTAGTGCAATAGCGCATGCGCAGAATAAATATGACGGTGAGAAATATTTTGTTCTACATAAGTACTTTGAAAATATATCCTTATACCTAGAGTAACTCATGATTTAATATACCCAATCTAAAATTAAAACAAACATACTTGAAATTAAATATCAAATTGGATTTAATGCCTCCAAAATTATATAAGAGCACATTTAAAATATTCCTGTAGCTTTAAGATATGAGCGATCATAGCTGTCCACATCTTTCTATCATTTCTGGTTCTAAAAAAACGTGTCTCTCTCATTCGCTGTCCTTACAGCCATTTACAAAAAGACATTAACTATGTTTCAAAATATCTCTTTTGCCTTCACTGTTCTGCGAGTTTCAACGATTTTCGATTCTTTTTCTTTATTATTTTCCACAGAAAATTTCATCTGTTTCGTCTGATACTAAACTAAATGTATCCTTCACGGTCACACCTAGAGGATACAAATCCTATATCAGCCATCAACTAACTAAAACACACAAAAATATTGCACACTCGCGAAATCGGATTCCAACGACTAAAAGCATTTACCTAAAGTAAAATTGCACACCAACATAAGTAGAGTTAAGCAACTTTGGAAAAACTCAACTAAAAACATTCACAAGTCAGTGCGGAAAGCAAATTTTGTATCATGATAGGATTAAAAACAAAAAATTCGTATATGGTGTATTCTCACAGCTAAGTGAAAAGGCCTTCTGGAGCCGGCATCATGAGAATCTTCACTACTTAAACCACTAAGCTAACCTGTCAAAACCAGTCAGATGGGAGCGGTATCTGATAACATTTCGCCACCATGTAAGGTAGAAACTTCAAACTGACTCGTCTCTGCTGCCAATTTTCTTTTCTTTTATTTTTTCACTTCACCCCAGTGCGGACGTACGGCACGTCACAGTTTCATTCGACCTCTTCTTCTAATGTACTTTTTTCCATTTGTACAACGCCACCAAAGAGAACAACAACAACATCAGCGACAAAATGGACGCGTTAAGTACAACTTCTTTATTTGTTTTGTCTTCTCTCTCTCACTCTCTCAACCTGTTGCGACCTACCAAAAAGAGGAAGGAACAAAGACTTTACATTCTGCTACTACACAACCATGAACTCTAAACTTCTGCGGACATTTTTAATACCTACATTTCACTACGAACAATTTCTAACTACAAAACTGCATGCCTTTTTTCAAAGAACATTTTTATTCTCATAAAAATATTATAAAGTTCAATTAACAATATTTCATTTGTATTTTCTTTCTTACTCTTTTCTCATTTTGTAAATAATTCTTTTCTTTAAAAAACACACGAAATATTTTATCCTTTCACATTTCCACCTTCAACCTTCTGATATTTAAATTGTGGGTACTTCAGACGTGCTCGGCATAAGGCCAATTTACCAAGCATCTCCGAGGTCCCTACAAACCTTACTTAAAACTTCCTGTTTGCTAAAATTTTCCCTCTACGTCTAGGTGCTCTTGCTATTCGTTTCGAGGTTCTCGTCACAGTCCAAAGAATGATCTGCAATATAATAGATCCTAACTTGGTATCACGCCTTCGGTCTCTTCCTAACCGACGTGACATGGCTTCCATTTGTATTTTCTGCAAATATTTTTATGACCACTGTTCTGATTAGCGTTTTTTATTAGCCAAACACACGAACTTCGGCGTGCTACTAATTTGGAATCTAGGTCCCACCCTGCTACAGTCGAAATAGTTAAATGTAATCACTTTTACCATAACAGTTTCTTTTCTCGAACTTTCTGCCTGTGAAACTCCCTTCAATTTAATTGTTAGCTTCTTCTTCATGTGTCGTTTCCTTTCTTGACGAAAATAGTTTCCACTCACTGATATTCGCTAACAACACTTCTAATCAGTATTAGTCTATACTTCTGATATGAGGTTGTAGCTCTGGATCCTTATTGGTCATCAAATCTCAAAATTCAAAATACGTCAGAGAAACGGTTTTCCACAGCTAAAGAAAAAATCGTTCTGTGACCCACCCAAAGTGACTGGATTCAGTATTTAAGGATGCTCTCTAACCAGTCACAGTCTGCCAGAGATGGGAGCAGTGAAAAAGACACACATCAAAAATGTAACTTCAAACTTCAAGCGACCCGGATATTGTCCTCTTTCTCTTTCTCTTTAGCTATTTCAACAATTACTAGTACGAACATTTTGTAAGAACTCTTGATACCTTAACTTTCTCAGTGAACATTAACTCCTACGATTTATGTTATTCCTCCTTAAATAAATTTCTGTTTTATAATGCAAAATCTATATTTTATTTTTCTTACGTTATTCCACACAATTCCGCATATTCCAACCTGCCGACGTCTAATCTTCACATTCTGATGATAATTCTACAGAAAACTTTTAAGCTGTAGGGAGTTCGGTTAAGGCCGAATCAGAAAAACATTAACCAGCTCTCTACGGCTTCAATGTTATATCTGCATTATTTACACTGTTCGATCTATTGTACTCATCTTTATTGCCACCTTATTGACACAGCTGAGGTCATTGTGTCGGGCCATGATGTGTTTTCCACGTAAATTCATCCTGCATATATACAAATCAACCATCCGTCCGTGCATGGAGTACTCCTGTCACATATAGTCAGGCGCACCCTCTGTTCATCTCAGTGTTCTTGACAGGCTTCAAAGGAAAATCAGTAATGTGATAGGTACCGACTTGGCGGCTCGACTCTAGCCACTTCTCCACCGACGGGATGTGGCTTCCCTGTCTGTTCTATAAATATTCTGCTCCGAAGAAACTTAAGTCACTGGTGCCCCTACAACAGGTGTTTACTTGTGCAACCTGACTGTAAACTAGGTTCACCCATTCACAGTTACATCAGCCAAATGCAGACGAGAATTCTACTCCTTCAGATTCTTTTCTTGCACTTCCCGCCTGTGGAACTCTCTTCCACATTCTTGCTTTCCAGACGGCTACAACCTCCAGCAATTTATATGAAATGTCAATACTCATCTCTTAACCACTTGACTCTAATTCTTTCTACACCACCCTGTAAATCTTTTCCTTTCTCTCCACTTTTGCAACTGCCATCACACCCGTATTCCCATCCTTAACTGGTTCGTCTTTTTCTTTACTCCCCTTCTATCTAATTTCGTTTACTCTCCTGTAGCCTTCCTCGGGGTGATACGATTAAAAAAATAAGCTCTGATAAAAATGCTTACTGAGAAATTAGATTGATAACTTCCAAAATTCATACACTGATGTCGTCATGGCTTAGTGGATAGAAGCACTGGTTAATTCAAGTGACTTGATCCAATGAATTGGGAATTCAGTACCTGTCTGCAGCAGTGGGTAACAACTAAGAGAGTTCTGTTAAAGGGAAATAACTATATATCATCCGGAAACGTCATTACACACGGAATGTGAATTCTATATCAGAGCAATCGAAATAAAGGTCTTGATTCAAGATTCATAGCACCTAAAGAAGGCCTGAGGGTACAACAATCGTAACATCGTAACCGTGGCTTTAATGATGAGAACAACAGTCCGAAAAATGTAAATAATACACACTTGTTTTTGTTTCTCAATAATTATTTCTCTTTCTTAATATTTGGTTTAGCTATTGGGTATAATATTTTTCGTTGTTTACAATACTTACCAGATTTTTAATCCTCGATAAATTGAGAAATCTCCAAATGGTAGATCGCATGATAGACTTTCCATAATTTACACCTCTGACATCTGAGGTTTCTTCCTTCCTTCTCGCTTTCCTTTACTTGTGTGGCCATGGGTATGACGGTAAACTGTATCCAGCAGGCCTCTAATTGGGAGGTTGTGAAGAGAATAGAACCACCCCTTATTTGCTGGTGTTTCCATAATTTACACCTCTGACATCTGAGGTTTATTCCTTCCTTCTCGCTTTCCTTTACTTGTTTGGCCATGGGTATGACGGTAAACTGTATCCAGCAGGCCTCTAATTGGGAGGTTGTGAAGGTAATAGGACCACCCCTTATTTGCTGTTGTTTCTATAATTTACACCTCTGACACCTGAGGTTTCTTCCTTCCTTCTCGCTTTCCTTTACTTGTTTGGCCATGGGTATGACGGTAAACTGTATCCAGCAGGCCTCTAATTGGGAGGTTGTGAAGAGAATAGGACCACCCCTTATTTGCTGTCATTTCCAGGTCCACCCTGACTCGGAGTAGTAGCACCTGTCAGGGTCAAATCAGTATGAAAGACTTTTATATGAAATTAGGTTCAAAACAGTATGAAAGACTTGTATAGAAAAATATACATTTTTGAATGAAAAATATTAACAACAATACTTTTCTGAAGGAAAAAAATTATTACCATAACACATTTTTGAAGACAAAGAAATTATTACCAGGAATACATTTTGAAGAAAAAGAAATTATTACCAGCAATACATTTTTGAATACAAAACTAGAAATCATCTTCAGTTTTCTAAAATAAAAAAATAATAATTTTTTCATCAAAATCTGACTAAATCAACCTTCTCATTATAACTGAATATTTAAAAGAAAATACCTTAAAAAACCCACCTTTCTGACATTAAATAATCCACAACGTTAATATGCTGTTAAACAAAACTCAAATTCAAATTCAAATTCCTTTACTAGTTTGTTTCGGAATTACTACAGATTTGTGTTTTCGGTTTTCGTCATCGACACATTATCAACGGCATGTCTTCTGTTGTTATGATTGTCTGTATAAATAAAAAGAAATTCTGTGAAGATCTTATTATCTTAGTATAGATAAGCTGTAAAAATATATAATTTCATAACCTGATTAAATGTCAATACTGTATAAATATCAATGTTTAAAACGTTATTCGTATTGTTGTTTTCAATTATTATTTTAACAAATCAGGACAACGCAAAATGTAGAGATGTGTTAAATTCCTTCTCCTGATTCTGAAAAAGGAAACTAGTGTTTTTTTTTTTCATTACTCATTTTGCCATCGTGTTTTCGCTTATATTTACTAGGTAAAGATCATTGATTACGATGACTAACTTTCAATGCTCTCCTGTTGAAACAAGGAATTGACTCAATTGACTGTTAATGGGTACATGATTCGACCTGATGAATAAAAAGAAAATAACCAAACAGAAAAATAAATTCTCAAATGCAATTAGAGTTGGTCACCAATGAGAAATATTTCAAGTCAAAACCAGTAATAAGACTTATACTGAGGCCATATTTTAAAAATTTTTTCACCCTTTTGCTTTAAACCTTCTATTGTCTTTGTCTTTTTTTTTCATCGTTTCACCCCAAGCAAGGCGGTACCGCCACTGACGCACAGTTGGCTACATAAGAGAAGAAATATTAGACAAGAGGAGAGTGAAGAGAATGAAGGATCAATTACAGGGGGTGTCAGAGAAAGGTCAAGAGAAGTAAGGAAATATAAGTGTGAAGACTGTTGCGAAGGTAGAGAGAAAAGAAAGGAACAAGATATACAGGGTGATGTAGAAAGAACTGAACTCAAGTGGATAAGATATGGGTACTGACATTGTATTTAAATTCCTGGAGGTTGTAGCCGCCAGGAAAGCAAAAATATGGAGGGGGTTCTACAGGCTGGGAGTACAAGAAAAGAAGATGCTGGAGTAGAATTGTCGGCTGCGTTTGGTTGATTTAACTGTAAATGTGTGGGACCTTGTTGCCAGTCTGTTTGCATGAGTAAATTCTTGTGGTGGGGGCACCAGTGACTTAAGTTCGTCGGAGCATAAGCCATGAAAATATTAGTAGAATAGACAGATGGCTGCCACTTTCCGCCAGTGAGGAAGTGGCTAGAGTCGAGTTAGAAGAAAACTTGAAATGATTTCGATACATTTTAGTGACATTTAACCTTTTCAAAATCGTATGCTTAATAGTATTTTCGGTATATGAAAAACGGAAGCTTTAAGTTCAACTGACATTGGAATGAAATGCATTTAGAAAGTAAACAGATTTTTACTGTAACTGTCAAGAGGTTTACAACGTTTTATCATCTTCATTTTTCTTGAATGGTTTCATTCATTAGTTGGTGTGCATACCGACCAACTTAAGACATTACCTTAAAATAATGAATGCTATACGATCCAGAGAAAGCCACCATATTTAGAATACGTTTCTGAAGTGAATAACGGTTTAATTTAGAAGAGAATCCTAGACTGTTATGCGATGTCTGTCCTTACATATGGGTGTGAATGTTGGACAAACTCATCATAAAAATAGATGAGTACTAGACCTGATTGCCCTAGACGTAGATAGCGGTATAGGAACGATCTATACGTCCGTGGATGGATTAAATAAAAGCTTCAGTTCGAAATTCTATAAAGATTACTTGGATTAACGTGCAGACCGGAGAACACAACGACCCAAACATTTTGATAATCACAAGAACTATGAGAACAGTTGTCCACGTGTCAGTCAGTCAGTTAAAAGCCATACGTGATACACGCTTTAGGCGACTGATTATCCTGCAGTAGTTTGCCATTGCTTTCTGCGGTAGACTGGTTGCCAGCCAAGGCTACAGAACCCAACTGTTATTTGACTCATAGCTAGAGGGAGAATTGATGTATTATACTACAAAGTAGGAATTAGTGGGGGATCAGTTTATTTATTCATAGCAATATAAAAATGATCCCCCACTTTATGCGCAGTAGAAAACTTCATTATGTTTTCAACTATTATATTCAGTCAGTCAGTTAAGCGCCATACGTGATACACGCTTTGGGCGATCATGTCTCGAAAGAGACATGACTGACTGGGCAGAAGATTATCCTGCAGTAGGTTGGCATTAATTTCTGCTGTAGACTGGTTGCCAGCTAAGGTTATAAAACCCAATCTGTCCTATTATTTAACCCATAACATGAGGGAAGAGACGGATTAATAACTTTCCCAGGGTATTTGTTCGTGAGTGAATGCAACGAATTCAACTGTTCAGATGTAAATATGGTAAATTGAGTAAAAATTATCTGAATATTATTTTTCTGCTGTTATGCAAATATATCTCTATAAATACCCTCTATGATCTATTTGTTTCAAGCCCTCTAACCACCTCCGTATTCATCCTTTATTATAAAAGAAATGCGTGCTATAGACTAGTTCTAGTTATATAAAAAAAATTAACTGAAAATAAATAAATAAAATAAGACTGTATTTATATTATTCGGGCTACTGTCCCCATCTTTGTGGCTATTTATACGACGTTTCGGTCGATGTATGCTCCGGCGTTCTTCAGCTGCTAAGCATTTTGAACCGAATCATTTATTACAATCACTGGGGTATATCATCGTCATTCTTTGCTTTCCATCGTCATTCTTTGAAAGCCAGAGCGTATAACGGCCGAAACATCGTACAAATGGCAACAAAGATGAGGACAATAGTCCGAATAATATAAATACTGTGAATGCTACCCCATCTCAGAAATATAGACAAATAATAAAATAATAATTTGTACATTGTTCGGTCTATTGTACTCCTCTTTATTGTCATTATTACGACATTTTGGCCGTTTCACACTCCAGCCTTCTTCAGGGATTTCGAACCGAACCCCTTGTTATGATCACTGAAGTATATCATTCTCATTCCATGGGTGATGATACTTTGATTGGCATGTAGCTATCTCTCTTTAACTTCACTCGCTAAATAATTTGTTCACCACTGATGTAGGCTTAGTATTGAACTCTTAACTCTTTGGGTCAAATCAATGGAAATAGCCAACGTCTATATCCACTGGGCCATGTGAGATTTTGAGCACATGGCCCAGTTGATATAGCACATAAAATGAAAATGATATACCGAGGGTACAACAGCCGAAATAATGAAATAATAGCAATAAAGATGAGGACAATAGTCAGAACAATGTTAATAATGTATATACTACGTTATCTTAGAAGTATAGAAAAGCTAATAAAATAATGTTTCTAATAAATCAACATTTTCAAATACTATTCGATATGAGACATGTATTCGAAATTAAAAATATAACTTAATGTTTTTATTCTTCATTTTATTTTCGACGACTCCGTTTATAGGAAAATTAGGCATGAATAAGGGAGACTGTTTGGTAGCTTAATAATTTGGAAGTGGGCACTTCATGCTCGCAGATATCTTAGACTGGCATCCAGTTGTTGAAACTAGAAGGACAAGGAACTGATTTCATTCGGTTAATTAATAGAAAGCGATCATAAAAAGTTACCATGTTGATCACGAGAATCGACAATGTATTACGAAAATAGATTTCGAAGCAGTTTGTGGTAATAGAAATATAACTATAGAAAAAATAAAAAGAAGACCGATGTTTCACCATCTCTAAATTTAGACAGATATACAGATATAAAAAAATCTACAGTTAAACAAAACCTTATTTCGACCAACGAATCAGAAAGTTTACACAACCAGGAGGTACCTAAATAAATAAAAGAAATAACAAAGAGACCATTTCTAAAAGTAGATAGTCGAACAAACAATCAGAAAGCTTTCACGACCAGGATATTAGCCCAGGAAACAATGAGAACAATCGGCCTTTAGACAGCGGTTCTATAGATATATATATAAACAAATGCAGTTAAACAAACTTAATGTTAATAATATGGTAATATTATGGTAATAATATGGTAATAATAACTGTTTCCCTGTAAAAAGACATTTAAAATTCGTTGACCCCGCAACCAGCGCTACTGGACTTTTGCTTTAATGTACTCCCTAGCTACCGAACACTGATCAATGTGAAGTATCTGTTTTCCTCTTTTAAATAATTAATGATAATATTAGCTGTTGCTTTATAAGGAAATATTCAATATACATCGACCGAGCAACCAGAAATACTCTTGTTTCGCTGTTCTTCATTTCATGCCTTTCTGTCTGGACTAAACGTATACTATATCCTTAATGATACAGGAAGTAGTAGTTATTTTCTATAATAAAGCCTTAGTTCAAGAGTCGGCAAACTTTTAAAGAGTGAGGGCCAAAAAGCTATGCAGAGTCATAGAGGAGGGCCAAACAGATATGGCTCTAGTGTCATGGAGAACCATGTTATTAAATATGTGAATATATTTTCTATGCATTTCCAGAAAACAAGGATTCAATATAATTTAATATCTGTTAAAAATATTACATATTAAAAATAAATATTTCATAACTTAGTATTGGAAAACAATTCCATTAAAATCGGCTGAAAACACTATTTTATATTCATTTAAAAGTGCCCGCTAACGAAAGCAGTTTCACAGAAAAAGTGAAAGTGAGGCCGTACGCTAATTTTGGCATTCCCGACAAAAAATATGAAAAAAAAAAACATCCTCCAGGTAAAAAAAAATATTTGTTTAAAATTGTAATATAACAATCTGGTCCCATCCGAGGAAGCTGATGCAAGCGGGGGCGTTTCCGGTCGTTGAAAGGAACGGATGTTTGTTTGACCTTATTTCCGGCAGTAGCGGAAATGGCTACAAGAGGCAAACAGAACAGGTGTCTCTGAGAATTACGTGGACGTGCGTGGGCGAGGCAAAAACCGGAAGAAAAAGTTCCGGTTTGGAGATTATAAAAAGACCTCGGCGCACGGATTCACCAGACAGACAGACGAGACCAGACAGACCAGAGTAGCAGTAGAGAGAGAGAGAGACACAATAGACGACACTCCCGTCAACCCCATTAGAAGCGCGCTCTCTCAATTTCTGTTCCCTGTGCTACACGGTTCATCGTCATTAATAAAAATATCAGCCTATATTTATATATATATATATATGCTGTTCGTCGATATAACTGGAACCAGCATTCGCTAGGAGTAACAGACTTTTATTTGGTGACTAAGTGACTTGCTGTTTTGAGATAACAAAACAGATAGATACGAGCTGGTTACCACGGCGACGATTGAAAATTCAACGGACTTAAAACTACCAGATAGAAGACGAAAATAGTAAACAACAGGACGAAAATATATAGCAGCCGCGCGACTAAGTGACTATAGACGTCAGCCAAGGTAGGTGACTCTTTGATTTGATAGTGTGTGTGTTTTCTGCTCGTGTTTATAAGTCTAGTTAGAAAAAAAATGCATACTTTGGCCGATCTGACCCTAGAATTGAGAAATATGGATTGTTCGGTGTCGAACACATTAAGGGTAGAACGGAGGGGGTGCAGGCAGAGAGTAGTACGCTTAGCGGAGAGCGCATAGGGTTGGGGTTGACGGGAGGAATAAATATTTACCTATCTGTAAGTATAAAACATCTGAGTTAATGATTTATTTTTTTGTTAATATTTTACCATATATGTAAAGTGAGTTTACTGGTATGTTGCTTAATTAATCTTACTTTTATTGAGTAAGTGAAATGTAAAATCATGTAAAGGAAGTTTCTTCTACTCTTTAAAGTGGATGATTGGATTAACTTGTTGATAACAATATTTTCGTTGGGTTGTGCAGTGTTAGGTTTTCTTTTTTGGGGGGGGGATTTCTTTTCAATGACTGTACACTACAAAATGATTTACATTTCTATGTTTGTGAATTTTCATTTGTGTGACTTGGGAAATATCTTTTGAAGATATATTAATTTCTGAAAACTAGTAAATACCTTGGAACAGATAGATATGGAGAGATTTAGTGAAGGAGGTGAGGAACTCCCGAGGAGGTTGACGATAGGGGTCATTGCTGGCGTGGTCGGCGTTATGATAATCCTTGGAATAATAGCTAGGAAGCGGATTTTTAAGTGTGAAAGAAGCAACAGTGCTTCGGAAAAGGAAATTGAGTTATCCGTTGTGAATAGTACTCCGGGGTCAACGGGTGTTCAACACTCAAATGTCTCTGCGTTAAACAGAGAGATGTCAACAAATCAGATATGCTTGGATTCGAATCCAGAGGAAGTAGTTCAGGGAATGGAAAACATTGTACAAACTAAGGAACTACGAGTCACGGGTCCATTTTTTTAGACTAAATTAATATAGATGAAACCTCTAATCCTCCACAAGTAAATTGCATGCGGATTAACGTTGGAATCAGGGTAATTTTCTTCATTTTCTATTGAACATTTCTCGGTCAGACTATGAATGATATGTACGGCAGATAATGGCCATTTTTCTGTGTTCAAACATAGTATGTTTGAAATTAAATTAAATTAAATTAAGTTACATGTGTAACAATAAACTCGAGCAGAAGCACGCATGGTGTTGGTCAAGGGTCATTTACTCGATATTCGTTTGGAAACTGGGGCGCGGTTACCGCCTATAATCATGTGGTTATGCATCGAGGCGTCTACGCTTATGGACAGAGTCGAGAAAGAAAATGAACATTTTTAAGAACTTTGCCCAATTCTGTGAAAATGGATATTAAAAAAAAAAAAAAAAAAAGAAAAAAGGGGGAGGAAAAAAAAAGGAAAAAAAAAAAGGAACAATGAAACATCGAGCTGGTAGAACAATTTTCACGATGGACACGAACATTGTTGGGTTGCCGATGTAGGCGCCCTTATATATTTTTTGGTGTTGTTTTTTTGTTTCGGCATGCACATGTTTTGTTGTTTTGGCGTGCACATGTTTTATACAATTGTCGGGCTTGTGTGGCGTGGGGAGGAGAGTGAGGGTGTTGCGCTTAAAATGTTCTTAGGTGAACATTTTGGAAAATGGGTGGGCGAGGAATGTAATATAACAATCTGGTCCCACCCGAGGAAGCTGATGCAAGCGGGGGCGTTTCCGGTCGTTGAAAGGAACGGATGTTTGTTTGACCTTATTTCCGGCAGTAGCAGAAATGGCTACAAGAGGCAAACACAACAGGTGTCTCTGAGAATTACGTGGCGTGCGTGGGCGAGGCAAAAACCGGAAGAAAAAGTTCCGGTTTGGAGATTATAAAAAGACCTCGGCGCACGGATTCACCAGACAGACAGACGAGACCAGACAGACCAGAGTAGCAGTAGAGAGACAGAGAGCAAGACAGTAGACAGAGATCGGCCGGTGAAGAGAGACACTCCCGTCAACCCATTAGAAGCGCGCTCTCTCACTCTCTGTTCCCTAGGCTACACGGTTCATCGTCATTAATAAAAATATTCTTATATTTTTATATACATGCGTATTTGTTTGTGGCCTTGTACCAGACAGTTAAATATCTACAATATATAACAAAATTTCGACTGGATATATTGAGATTATAAACTGTCACTTTGGTTTGGTTTACACATATTTATATCGTGTCCTGAGTAAAGTAGCTGGCAGAACAAGACTCACACGAGGGCCTGATGTGGCCTGCGGGCCGGAGGTTGCCGACCGCTGCCTTAGTTAAACAACAAGTACTACCGTTGTTTCAAATTTATATAATATTTGTATTTAAACAATCTTTCAGATATATGTAATTCTCAAATTGGGTATGTGTCATCGCTCTTTCTATTACTGATAAGTTTGCCTCTATTGAGAATAATGGTAGTGTTACAGAATGTGAAGTAAAGGGCCAGATTTGTCAAAGATTGGCCGCAGTACCTCGTGGCCCGGGTGTTCTGACAGCAATGGTTTGCCTTTGCTTAGATTTTAAATAGGTCTAAAACTGCGCAAATTCAAGGTAGGATTGCCAGAATTCAGAATCATTCGTATGCCTTCCACACCCAGGTTAGCGAGCGGCTAAGATGACCAGCAGAGGGACCTTGAGCCAACTTGTGAAATGCGTTACTGTGGCGTCATTCCTTCTGCCCCTTAGAATTTAAGTTGCCACAATTTTATCCTAAAAAAATCGAATGAAAAAAATGGTCGTTTTTGTTGATATCCCGTTTTGTGTGGATCCACAGACGAGAAAGAATGCAACATTGGTACTTATCCAAAACTCGCGTGATTTAAGACGCTTTATTACCTGATTTGGTTAGACTACTTGCGCAAAGATGAATTTTATGTTCTCAAGGAATCTCTTGCAATGACTACGTGCAAAATGAGGTAAGAGTTTTTCTACACCGTTCCCGTAATATTCAAGGGGTGTCAAAATTACAGCATATTCCAGCTTCAAACAGGTCTTTTCAGTTTTTGATAGTATTTTTTGCGATGGATCACTTGTTAATACCGGAGCGAATCAATTCAGTAATGAGGGAGGCCGTCCTGGAAATTTCGCTTTTGAAGGGAGCTGACATTTTTGCAATGTACGATCTTTAGCGATACGAATCATTGTTTTATCTATTGATTGTTTTATGAAGCGGTACACCTGAAGAGTTCTTTCGCTTCGCATTCAACCTTGAAAAAGGATAAGGGAATGGTTCGCTGTTCTCAAAAGATAAAAACAATTGCAGATATTGTACGCAGCATAAAGTGACGAGTATTTCTACAGAGTTGATACGATATCCAGCTGCATCTGGATACAAGTAAGCTTATCAACAATTTGGGTCAGCTTGTATGTTATGGAGAACTCAAAACAATATTGGTCATTTTCGCCTTTTCTACTTGATTTGGCGATCCAATCCATGTGGTGAATGATGTAATCACTACCTGACTGGTAGCTTAGTGATATACAGAAACATTATGTCTGCCAAACAGTGAAGACAAACCAAATGCTAGGAAAGAGGGTCAGAAGAAATCACATGAATGGTAATTGGGATCTTCGATTTTAGGATCCACTTACTTATTTGAATGATTTGTTTTTTGGTGCGTGGTTGAAAGAAGTATCCGTTCTTTTTCTTTCTTGCAAATGTCCATCTTTACTTTTCGTAAGCTGGGAGGAAATATAGATGTTGAGTCAATGATAATATTTTTACAAATGAGTTTCTAAAAATTTGTGAGCGTCTTTAATCTGGACGTCAGAGATATTTTGGCTCCACTCTGGAAGCGTTAATTAAACGAATATTTACACTGACTGGGATGATAAAAGCAATGCAGTCTAAATTCCATTTGTCAGATCTTACTTTGATGATTAAGGGATGTCACTGTCTTGTGTTTAACCGCACATTTCGACGCAAATCAAGCGCCATAGGTAAGACCAAAGAGTTTAATAATGTTATTGTAGGTAATTCTAAGTAACTTGTGAATTTTCACTGGCATAATTTTAGGTTATAAAAAGATGTGCATTGTTGTGCAGTGGGACATCTTTTTGCGATAAGATGATTTAGATTATCTAAGAATCTCTTGCAATGACTACGTTCACAACGAGAAAATGAGGATCTGAGTTCAAATTCCAGTTGAATTCTTCGCATTCACTTACGCGCAAATACACTTGAGAAAGGTATTCATCCGTTTCTTCCTTCCAGTTATGGATTAAATAACAAGGCAGATAAGGTTCCATAGTCTTGACTGGCAACCAGTCTACCGCAGAATGTAATGGCAACCTACTGCGGCGTAATTATCTGCCCAGTCAGTCATGTCTCATTCTAAACATGGTCACCCAAACGTGTATCACTTATAGCACTTAACTGACTAACTGCTCCAGGGTAACCGACCATTGATATAGACACTAAATCCATAGACGTTTATTTAGTGAGTCTTCTTTGTGTATCAGGAGTGATTATCCTGTGATCGTGAAGACTTCATTTGATTAGACGTGTTGACTCCAGTTTCTGAGATGAACAGGAAATCAGTCGTGATCTTTTGAATGAGGAACTCAATATCTGGATTGTCGAGTCACAGACTCTTTATTAAATGAGATAGAGAATTTAGTGTCTACTTTATTTATTGTTGAAATGGGGTTTTGTTCTGCTGCATGTTTTAACCAACGTACATTTTTTAATTTAGTATGAGGCGTTAAGGCATCAAGACAGGAACAACTAAATTGCTATAAGTATAAATAATGTCACTCGAATAACTCACCAGAAAGAACAACCATAGCTGTACATCTAATGATAATATCGAGTGATCACTCAGTAAACTGCTGCATTGCCCATAACCCATTCACAAAATAACAGTATAGAAGAAACTATACTGTACATATACTGAGCGGGCAGCCTCTTCATGAACCAAAGGTTCGGACTCCCAACTATCAGTTAAGGCAAGTGCAAAAAAGTGTTTATAGCCTGCACCGTCCATAAAGTGGATGCCAATTAAGTTTCTGGAAAAACATTAAAAAATACCACCCATAAGAAACAAGTAAAGTTATATATTAACGTCTAAATAACACTTATCCCTTCTTTCAGAAGGTGTTGACAAATTTATTGACGTCTTGCAAAAATGTTTTGCCAACATATTTTACTCACAAGTCTTGGGCCAATTCGTTTCTTGGTCTTAGGATGCTTCAAAACGCTTCGCTAATTAGAGATCACCTCTAAATTTATATCATTCAAACATTTTCTTGTTGGAAAGCAAACGCTCTAAAAACATGTTCAGGCATACAGGACTTATTTTTATAACTTTCATCAATTAAAAAGAGTTCAAAAACGTAATAACACTAATTGATTATAGATAATTATGCTTTTTAATCAAATTACTAATGTAAAATTATCATAGTAAAACAAACAGCAGCACTATTTTTTACGAGCATAAGATATCTAAGGTATGTTGCTAAACTAGATTCAGTAGTAAGGCTAATAATCGGGAGGTCATTGATGAGCCGAGAACTACTCCTTAATTGTTCTTAGGTCAAGCCATACCCGGGGTAAAAACAAAAGTTTCGGAAATGTAAAAATATTGAAACTCCCCAAATTATCTAAACAAAAGAAAATATAAATACAAATTAGAGAAAAATTAAATGCGGCACATTTTCTTACTAAAGCTCACAAATATTAAAATTTCGGAATTAAATGACATAGAAGAAATTGGTATACTACTAAACAACTTAACAACCAAGTAAACAAATGAACGTAATACGTGCTGTAATATAAGGCCGCACAAGACGTGAAATGCCAATGAATGACATTCTTCGAGTCGTAAGTCTTTTGAGGGACTTGTACCTATTTTATGTTTTCCTTAGGAGACTGATTCCACTTTATCTACAGAAACATATTGTAATCGACTCTAAGAAAGTAAAAAAAAAAGTTTCACCTCGAAGACTAACAGCCAAGAAACCCTATGTCGGCAAATAATCTAACTTGTCATCTTCAAGAGTTATATATAGATACTAACACTTTCTGTTATTTGTCCTTGAGCGTTTCTCTTCCCAATGACATATCACGTTCCCGCCAAGAATGGACACTAACTATTTTGCTTGCTATCAGCAATTCCGTGAATCAAGTTCCAGTAACGAATTTGCCATTCTCTCTTGGAGCATTTTATCGCGGACTAAATTTGCATCATCAGATCTGTTGAAAGCAATACGTCTATATCTGTGAGATAACTGTCGGTTTCAGTTTTCCTCATGCAACAATAGTTCTTTATAGGGAAAAGCTATCAAGATGACACCTTAGCCTGGGATTAAATATGGGAAATCTAGAACATATTTCCAGATAGGTTTTCTCTGAGTACTCTAGAAACATGGCCTTTAATATTAAACTTATTTCTTAAAATAATTGTTTGTTCGGAGATTTAAAAGAAAATTTAAAACAGATTTTAGAAGCATATGTAAATATATACAAAATATACGAAATAAAACAAGAGGAAGAACAAGGATTATAGAAATACACATCGCAAATTGATACATAGAAAAAAATGAAAGATCAATAAAGAAATAGCAAGAAAATGTTTCACCGGTTACTGTTTCTCGATCATCAGTTCCAATCGAGAAGAAACAATATTTGCAGAGCAACTACGGAAAGGGAAGTAAATCACTAGCAGGGTATTTGTGGTATAAATCACACGTACATTTTACATTTAGACTTATTCAATGTTTCTATTTACAACTGTGAGGCTTCTTAGACTTAGTTTAAATTTACTTGAAGAATTCTTAAACGGTGATCCGAATATGCGCTGCTGAAAAAAAACATCTTGAGTCATTCTTATATCCCAAGCTGTAAATTTGAAAATAAAATTCTTTGAGAAGTGTCATTCATATTTCATATATGTCAAATAGTTCGAAGAATTGAACGTCTTCTACGGTACTACAAGGCATTCGAAAGATCAATACTTTTACCTCCACTACTTCCTTTTATCTTAATGTTTTTGTTTTCTTTCTAGAGTGAGGAAGTGTCATACATGTTATACTTGATTGGGGCTGAAGAATAAACCAACCGGAATATTTTGTTATTAAGAGAAATAATTTTAAAAGAAGTGATAATAAGATCTGAAATGTGTTCGATATTAAGCAAAGGTGTTTTTTTGTCTTTGTGGAAGTAGTTTTATCACTATTTTCTGGTTTAACACATTTCTTTCTATGTAATATTGAAACCTCTTATACATACCCAAATTCTAATATTAAACACTAGCAGTATAGCTCGGCGTGAATCGGGTGTCATGAAAGCTTTAAAACTAATCCATGGTCCTGGAGCTCAGACTCAGCCTAACGGATATTCGTGTGATGTTTGGTGAGAATCGGATAAAAATTGTGGATTTGTATAAAGGACATACAGACACACACCAAAACATCTTGCATTTTAATGAAAATCGATCACTGAAAGCACAAAATCTTAACTCAAGTTTAGAGCACTTTTCAGTGAGATATTGGTTAGATATCTATTCTAGCTAACCATTATTGTACCAGGCACCGTGTACTTAATGTCTTTTAATAAATTAAAATATACTTTCAAAATAAAATTAAATATCAAAATAGGATTTTAATGTTTATTCCGGGAATTTCAATTTTTTATGTTCTATTTGATGAAATAAAAAAAATGAAAATTCAATTTGCAGTTCTAAAGATATTCATAAGTTTCAAGGTTGCAGTTTTTACAATAGTACAGAAAATTGACAATATATATATATATATATATATATATATATATATATATATATATATTGTCAATTTTCTGTACTATTGTAAAAACTGCAACCTTGAAACTTATGAATATCGTTTAATATGTCTTCGTCTATGAGTGTATGAAATTTGATTAAAATCGGACCACTCCGTCTATAACCCGATTTTTTCGATTATCAATTTTCGATAGTTATCGGGGGTACCTCGACACAAATCCTAGCTACGAACACTCGCAAACGCTTATAGTAAAACTGTGTAAATTCTCAAGAAAATCGTTTCAGCCGTTTCGGAGTCTATAGGTAACGGACACACACTCACAAAGACACACACACACAAAGTTCCATTTATAAATAAGTTTAGATAGATTCTTATAATTTCATACGCTATTTCAAACCATTTTTTCAACATTGCAACCGGCTTTAATTTTCTATGTTTTTTGCTTCTTTTTTTACACAATTGTTTTTATATTTCACTTTTTAGGAAATTTCTCAGTCAATATATATTTGCATTTTCATCGCCCTGTGATCTTTAGAACTGCAAATTGAATTTTCATTTTTTTTTATTTCATCAAATAGAACATAAAAAATTGAAATTCCCGGAATAAACATTAAAATCCTATTTTGATATTTAATTTTATTTTGAAAGTATATTTTAATTTATTAAAAGACATTAAGTACACGGTGCCTGGTACAATAATGGTTAGCTAGAATAGATATCTAACCAATATCTCACTGAAAAGTGCCCTAAACTTGAGTTAAGATTTTGTGCTTTCAGTGATCGATTTTCATTAATCGATATCTTGCGAGATATTTCCGTGTTATTCTTACTTACGTAAACTGAAAATACGTCAATGCTTTTCTCATTTTAGCATAGATTTGAAAAATATTGGAGAAAGATGATTGTGAAACGAACCAAAATACAAACAACATTAAAAAATATTAAAAAATAAACATGAAATATTGTGTTGTATTTTTGAGTTTGGGTCTTCATTTTCTAAGCATAGAAAATTGTGTTGGTTTTCTAAGCATAGATGTGGTGCAAAACAAACATTACGGGGTAAAAAGGAAGGATAAAACTCACTATTCAATCGTAAGTTCATTAAGCGAAAAAACATTGCAAACTGTTACAACACCTAGAAGTACGAATTGCTAGAATATATGAGTACGTTTAACTTTGGGTAAAACATATTAGATACGATGTAACAGCGATCCCCTGATATTAAAACATTCAACAGCAATCCCCCGATAGTAAGACATTCAACAGTAACCCCCCGATAGTAAAATATTCAAGACCAATCCCTGAGAGTGGGGTATTCAACAACGATACGCAGATAGTAATGCATTCAACAGCAATCCCCCTATATTAAAGCGTTCAACAGCAATCCCGAGATAGTAAAGCATTCTTAAAAAACTCTATGATAGTAATGCATTCAACAGTAATCCCCTGATAGTAAAGCATTCAACAGCAATCCCCTAATAGTAAAGCATTCAACAGCAATCTTCAGATAGTAAAGCATTCAACATCAATTCCCAGATAGTAAAGCATTCAACATCAATTCCCAGATAGTAAAGCATTCAACATCAATGACCTGGTAGTAAAGCATTCAACAGCAATCTTCAGATAGTAAAGCATTCAACATCAATTCCCAGATAGTAAAGCATTCAACATCAATTCCCAGATAGTAAATCATTCAACATCAATTCCCAGATAGTAAAGCATTCAACAGCAATCCCCTGATAGTAAAGCATTCAACATCAATTCCCAGATAGTAAAGCATTCAACAGCAATTCCCAGATAGTAAAACATTCAACATCAATTCCCAGATAGTAAAGCATTCAACATCAATTCCCAGATAGTAAAGCATTCAACAGCAATCCCCTGATAGTAAAGCATTCAACATCAATTCCCAGATAGTAAAGCATTCAACATCAATTCCCAGATAGTAAAGCATTCAACATCAATTCCCAGATAGTAAAGCATTCAACATCAATGCCCTGAGAGTAAAGCATTCAACAAGCAATCCCCTGATAGTAAAGCATTCAACATCAATACACAGATAGTAAAGCATTCAACATCAATGCCCTGATAGTAAAGCATTCAACATCAATTCCAAGATAGTAAAGCATTCAACATCAATTCCCAGATAGTAAAGTATTCAACAGCAATCCCCTGATAGTAAAGCATTCAACATCAATTCCCAGATAGTAAAGCATTCAACATCAATTCCCAGATAGTAAAGCATTCAACAGCAATCCCATGATAGTAAAGCATTCAACAGCAATCCCCTGATAGTAAATCATTCAACAGCAATCTTCAGAAAGTAAAGCATTCAACATCAATTCCCAGATAGTAAAGCATTCAACATCAATTCCCAGATAGTAAAGCATCCAACAGCAATCCCCTGATAGTAAAGCATTCAACATCAATACACAGATAGTAAAGCATTCAACATCAATTGCCAGATAATAAAGCATTCAACATCAATGCCCTGATAGTAAAAAATTCAAAATCAATTCCCAGATAGTAAAGCATTCAACAGCAATCCCCTGATAGTAAAGAATTCAACATCAATACACAGATAGTAAAGCATTCAACATCAATTCCCAGAGAGTAAAGCATTCAACAGCAATCCCCTGATAGTAAAGCATTCAACATCAATTCCCAGATAGTAAAGCATACAACATCAATAACCAGATAGTAAAGAATTCAACATCAATTCCAAGATAGTAAAGTATTCAACAGCAATCCCCTGATAGTAAAGCATTCAACATCAATTCCCAGATAGTAAAGCATTCAACAGCAATCCCCTGAAAGTAAAGCATTCAACAGAAATCCCAAGATAGTAAAGCATTCAACATCAATTCCAAGATTGTAAAGCATTCAACATCAATTCCCAGATAGTAAAGTATTCAACAGGAATCCCCTGATAGTAAAGCATTCAACATCAATTCCCAGGTAGTAAAGCATTCAACATCAATTCCCAGATAGTAAAGTATTCAACAGCAATCCCCTGATAGTAAAACATTCAAAATCAATTCCCAGATAGTAAAGTATTCAACAGCAATCCCCTGATAGTAAAGCTTTCAACATCAAGTAACAGACAGTAAAGCATTCAACATCAATGGCCTGATAGTAAAGCATTCAACATCAATTCCCAGATAGTAAAGCATTCAACAGCAATCCCCTGATAGTAAAGCATTCAACATCAATTCCCAGATAGTAAAGCATTCAACATCAATTCCCAAATAGTAATGCATTCAACATCAATACCCAGATAGTAAAGCATTCAACAGCAATCCACTGAGAGTAAAGCATTCAACATCAATTCCAAGATAGTAAAGCATTCAACAGCAATCCCCTGATAGTAAAACATTCAACATCAATTCCCAGATAGTAAAGTATTCAACAGCAATCCCCTGATAGTAAAGCATTCAACAGCAATCCCCTGTTAGTAAAACACTCAAAATCAATGCCCTGATAGTAAAGCATTCAACATCAATGCCCTGATAGTAAAGCATTCAACATCAATTCCCAGATAGTAAAGCTTTCAACATCAATACCCAGATAGTAAAGCTTTCAACATCAATTCCCAGATAGTAAAGTATTCAACAGCAATCCCCTGATAGTAAAGCATTCAACATCAATGCCCTGATAGTAAAGCATTCAACATCATTACACAGACAGTAAAGCATTCAAAATCAATTCCCAGATAGTAAAGCATTCAACATCAATTCCAAGATAGTAATGCATTCAAAATCAATACCCAGATAGTAATGCATTCAACATCAATTCCCAGATAGTAAAGCATTCAACATCAATTCCCAGATAGTAAAGTATTCAACAGCAATCCACTGATAGTAAAGCATTCAACATCAATTCCCAGATAGTAAAGCATTCA
This sequence comes from Ascarosepion bandense, assembly GCA_037127315.1. Taxonomy (NCBI): domain Eukaryota; kingdom Metazoa; phylum Mollusca; class Cephalopoda; order Sepiida; family Sepiidae; genus Ascarosepion; species Ascarosepion bandense. The sequence goes on along the minus strand of JBBBDQ010000945.1, from coordinate 671,277 downwards.
ACAGCAATCCCCTGATAGTAAAGCATTCAACATCAATTCCCAGATAGTAAAGTATTCCACAGCAATCCCCTGAAAGTAAAATATTCAAACGCAATCCACCGATAGTAAAGCATTCAACATCAATTCCAAGATAGTGAAGCATTCAACATCAATTCCCAGATAGTACTGCATTCAACATCAATGCCCTGATAGTAAAGCATTCAACATCAATTCCCAGATAGTAATGCATTCAACATCAATACCCAGATAGTAAAGCATTCAACATCAATTCCCAGATAGTAAAGCTTTCAACATCAATACCCAGATAGTAAAGCTTTCAACATCAATTCCCAGATAGTAAAGTATTCAACAGCAATCCCCTGATAGTAAAGCATTCAACATCAATGCCCTGATAGTAAAGCATTCAACATCAATTCCAAGATAGTAAATCATTCAACATCAATGCCCTGATAGTAAAGCATTCAATATCATTACCCAGATAGTAACGCATTCAACATCAATTCCCATATAGCAAAGCATTCAACATCAATTCCAAGATAGTAATGCATTCAACATCAATACCCAGATAGTAAAGCATTCAACATCAATTTCCTGATAGTAAAGCATTCAACATCAATTCCCAGACAGTAAAGTATTCAACAGCAATCCCCTGATTGTAAATCATTCAACATCAATTCCAAGAAAGTAACGCATTCAACATCAATACCCAGATAGTAAAGCATTCAACATCAATTAACACATAGTAAAGCATTCAACAGCAATCCCCTGATAGTAAAGAATTCAACATCAATTCCCAGATAGTAAAGCATTCAACATCAATTCCCAGATAGTAAAGCATTCAACATCAATTCCCAGTTAGTAATGCATTCAACATCAATACCCAGATAGTAAAGCATTCAACATCAATTCCCAGATAGTAAAGCATTCAACAGCAATCCCCTGATAGTAAAGCATTCAACATCAATTCCCAGATTGTAAAGCATTCAACATCAATTCCCAGATATTAAAGTATTCAACAGCAATCCCCTGATAGTAAAGCATTCCACATCAATTCCCAGATAGTAAAGCATTCAACAGCACTCCCCTGATAGTAAAGCATTCAACATCAATTCACAGATAGTAAAGTATTCAAAAGCAATCCCCTGATAGTAAAGCATTCACCATCAATTCCCAGATAGTAAAGCATTCAGCATCAATACCCAGATAGTAAAGCATTCAAAGTCAATACCCAGATAGTAAAGCATTCAACATCAATTCCCAGATAGTAATGCATTCAACATCAATACCCAGATAGTAAAGCATTCAAAGTCAATACCCAGATAGTAAAGCATTCAACATCAATTCCCAGATAGTAAAGCATTCAGCATCAATACCCAGATAGTAAAGCATTCAACATCAATACCCTTATAGTAAAGCATTCAACATCAATTCCCAGATAGTAAAGCATTCAACATCAATTCCCAGATAGTAAAGCTTTCAAAACCAATTCCCAGATAGTAAAGTATTCAACAGCAATCTCCTGATAGTAAAGCATTCAACATCAATTCCCAGATAGTAAAGCATTCAACAGTAAACCCCTGATAGTAAAGCATTCAACATCAATTCCCAGATAGTAAAGCATTCAACATCAATTCCCAGATAGTAATGCATTCAACATCAATTAACACAGATAGTAAAGCATTCAACATCAATGCCCTGATAGTAAAGCATTCAACATCAATTCCCAGAGAGTAAAGCATTCAACAGCAATAACCAGATAGTAAAGAATTCAACATCAATTCCAAGATTGTAAAGTATTCAACAGCAATCCCCTGATAGTAAAGCATTCAACATCAATTCCCAGATAGTAAAGCATTCAACAGCAATCCCCTGAAAGTAAAGCATTCAACAGAAATCCCCTGATAGTAAAGCATTCAACATCAATTCCAAGATTGTAAAGCATTCAACATCAATTCCCAGATAGTAAAGTATTCAACAGGAATCCCCTGATAGTAAAGCATTCAACATCAATTCCCAGGTAGTAAAGCATTCAACATCAATTCCCAGATAGTAAAGTATTCAACAGCAATCCCCTGATAGTAAAACATTCAAAATCAATTCCCAGATAGTAAAGTATTCAACAGCAATCCCCTGATAGTAAAGCTTTCAACATCAAGTAACAGACAGTAAAGCATTCAACAGCAATCCCCTGATAGTAAAGCATTCAACATCAATTCCCAGATAGTAAAGCATTCAACAGCAATCCCCTGATAGTAAAGCATTCAACATCAGTTCCCAAGATAGTAAAGCATTCAACATCAATTCCCAGATAGTAAAGCATTCAACATCAATTCCCAGATAGTAAAGCATTCAACATCAATTCCAAGATAGTAAAGCATTCAACAGCAATCCCCTGAAAGTAAAGCATTCAACAGAAATCCCCTGATAGTAAAGCATTCAACATCAATTCCAAGATTGTAAAGCATTCAACATCAATTCCCAAATAGTAATGCATTCAACATCAATGCCCAGATAGTAAAGTATTCAACAGCAATCCACTGATAGTAAAGCATTCAACATCAATTCCAAGATGGTAAAGCATTCAACAGCAATCCCCTGATAGTAAAACATTCAATATCAATTCCCAGATAGTAAAGTATTCAACAGCAATCCCCTGATAGTAAAGCATTCAACAGCAATCCCCTGATAGTAAAGCATTCAACATCAATTCCCAGATAGTAAAGCATTCAACAGCAATCCCATGATAGTAAAGCATTCAACATCAGTTCCCAAGATAGTAAAGCATTCAACATCTATTCCCAGATAGTAAAGCATTCAACATCAATTCCCAGATAGTAAAGCATTCAACATCAATTCCAAGATAGTAAAGCATTCAACAGCAATCCACTGAAAGTAAAGCATTCAACTGAAATCCCCTGATAGTAAAGCATTCAACATCAATTCCAAGATTGTAAAGCATTCAACATCAATTCCCAAATAGTAATGCATTCAACATCAATGCCCAGATAGTAAAGTATTCAACAGCAATCCACTGATAGTAAAGCATTCAACATCAATTCCAAGATGGTAAAGCATTCAACAGCAATCCCCTGATAGTAAAACATTCAACATCAATGCCCAGATAGTAAAGTATTCAACAGCAATCCACTGATAGTAAAGCATTCAACATCAATTCCAAGATGGTAAAGCATTCAACAGCAATCCCCTGATAGTAAAACATTCAACATCAATTCCCAGATAGTAAAGTATTCAACAGCAATCCCCTGATAGTAAAGCATTCAACAGCAATCCCCTGTTAGTAAAACACTCAAAATCAATGCCCTGATAGTAAAGCATTCAACATCAATGCCCTGATAGTAAAGCATTCAACATCAATTCCCAGAGAGTAAAGCATTCAACAGCAATAACCAGATAGTAAAGAATTCAACATCAATTCCAAGATTGTAAAGTATTCAACAGCAATCCCCTGATAGTAAAGCATTCAACATCAATTCCCAGATAGTAAAGCATTCAACAGCAATCCCCTGAAAGTAAAGCATTCAACAGAAATCCCCTGATAGTAAAGCATTCAACATCAATTCCAAGATTGTAAAGCATTCAACATCAATTCCCAGATAGTAAAGTATTCAACAGGAATCCCCTGATAGTAAAGCATTCAACAACATCAATTCCCAGGTAGTAAAGCAGGTTTCAACACTACCCTCAGATAGTAAAGTATTCAACAGCAATCCCCTGATAGTAAAACATTCAAAATCAATTCCCAGATAGTAAAGTATTCAACAGCAATCCCTCTTATTAGTAAAGCTTTCAACATCAAGTAACAGACAGTAAAGCATTCAACAGCAATCCCCTGATAGTAAAGCATTCAACATCAATTCCCCAGATAGTAAAGCATTCAACAGCAACTCCCCTTGATAGTAAAGCATTCAACATCAGTTCCCAAGATAGTAAAGCATTCAACATCAATTCAGATAGTGAAGTATTCAACATCAATTCCCAGATAGTAAAGCATTCAACATCAATTCCAAGATAGTAAAGCATTCAACAGCAATCCCCTGAAAGTAAAGCATTCAACAGAAATCCCCTGATAGTAAAGAGCATTCAACATCAATTCCTATAAGATTGTAAAGCATTCAACATCAATTCCCAAATAGTAATGCATTCAACATCAATGCCCAGATAGTAAAGTATTCAACAGCAATCCACTGATAGTAAAGCATTCAACATCAATTCCAAGATGGTAAAGCATTCAACAGCAATCCCCTGATAGTAAAACATTCAAATATCAATTCCCAGATAGTAAAGTATTCAATACAACTTCTGATAGCAAAAGTATTCAACAGCAATCCCCTGATAGTAAAGCATTCAACATCAATTCCCAGATAGTAAAGTATCTCAACAGCAATCCCATGATAGTAAAGGCATTCAACATCAGTTCCCAAGATAGTAAAGCATTCAACATCTATTCCCAGATAGTAAAGCATCCAACATCAATTCCCAGATAGTAAAGCATTCAACATCAATTCCAAGATAGTAAAGCATTTCTCCAACAGCAATCCCCTGAAAGTAAAGCATTCAACTGAAATCCCCTGATAGTAAAGCATTCAACATCAATTCCAAGATTGTAAAGCATTCAACATCAATTCCCAAATAGTAATGCATTCAACATCAATGCCCAGATAGTAAAGTATTCAAATTAATCCACTTATAGTAAAGCATTCAACATCAATTCCAAGATGGTAAAGCATTCAACAGCAATCCCCTGATAGTAAAACATTCAACATCAATGCCCAGATACTGATCACTGCCCTGATAGGAAACATTCAAAATCAATTCCCAGATAGTAAAGTATTCAACAGCAATCCCCTGATAGTAAAGCTTTCAACATCAAGTAACAGACAGTAAAGCATTCAACAGCAATCCCCTGATAGTAAAGCATTCAACATCAATTCCCAGATAGTAAAGCATTCAACAGCAATCCCCTGATAGTAAAGCATTCAACATCAGTTCCCAAGATAGTAAAGCATTCAACATCAATTCCCAGATAGTAAAGCATTCGACATCAATTCCCAGATAGTAAAGCATTCAACATCAATTCCAAGATAGTAAAGCATTCAACAGCAATCCCCTGAAAGTAAAGCATTCAACAGAAATCCCCTGATAGTAAAGCATTCAACATCAATTCCAAGATTGTAAAGCATTCAACATCAATTCCCAAATAGTAATGCATTCAACATCAATGCCCAGATAGTAAAGTATTCAACAGCAATCCACTGATAGTAAAGCATTCAACATCAGTTCCCAAGATAGTAAAGCATTCAACATCAATTCCCAGATAGTAAAGCATTCAACATCAATTCCCAGATAGTAAAGCATTCAACATCAATTCCAAGATAGTAAAGCATTCAACAGCAATCCCCTGAAAGTAAAGCATTCAACAGAAATCCCCTGATAGTAAAGCATTCAACATCAATTCCAAGATTGTAAAGCATTCAACATCAATTCCCAAATAGTAATGCATTCAACATCAATGCCCAGATAGTAAAGTATTCAACAGCAATCCACTGATAGTAAAGCATTCAACATCAATTCCAAGATGGTAAAGCATTCAACAGCAATCCCCTGATAGTAAAACATTCAATATCAATTCCCAGATAGTAAAGTATTCAACAGCAATCCCCTGATAGTAAAGCATTCAACAGCAATCCCCTGATAGTAAAGCATTCAACATCAATTCCCAGATAGTAAAGCATTCAACAGCAATCCCATGATACTAAAGCATTCAACATCAGTTCCCAAGATAGTAAAGCATTCAACATCAATTCCCAGATAGTAAAGCATTCAACATCAATTCCAAGATAGTAAAGTATTCAACAGCAATCCCCTGAAAGTAAAGCATTCAACAGAAATCCCCTGATAGTAAAGCATTCAACATCAATTCCAAGATTGTAAAGCATTCAACATCAATTCCCAAATAGTAATGCATTCAACATCAATGCCCAGATAGTAAAGTATTCAACAGCAATCCACTGATAGTAAAGCATTCAACATCAATTCCAAGATGGTAAAGCATTCAACAGCAATCCCCTGATAGTAAAACATTCAACATCAATGCCCAGATAGTAAAACATTCAACATCAATTCCCAGATAGTAAAGTATTCAACAGCAATCCCCTGATAGTAAAGCATTCAACAGCAATCCCCTGTTAGTAAAACACTCAAAATCAATGCCCTGATAGTAAAGCATTCAACATCAATGCCCTGATAGTAAAGCATTCAACATCAATTCCCAGATAGTAAAGTATTCAACAGCAATCCCCTGAAAGTAAAATATTCATCAGCAATCCACTGATAGTAAAGCATTCAACAGAAATCCCCTGTTAGTAAAACACTCAAAATGAATGCCCTGATAGTAAAGCATTCAACATCAATGCCCTGATAGTAAAGCATTCAACATCAATTCCCAGATAGTAAAGTATTCAACAGCAATCCCCTGATAGTAAAGCATTCAACATCATTTCCCAGATAGTAAAGCATTCAACAGCAATCCCCTGATAGTAAAGCATTCAACATCATTTCCCAGATAGTAAAGTATTCAACAGCAATCCCCTGAAAGTAAAATATTCAAAAGCAATCCCCCGATAGTAAAGCATTAAAACATCAATTCCCAGATAGTAAAGCATTCAACATCAATTCCCAGATAGTAAAGCATTCAACATCAATTCCCAGATAGTAATGCATTCAACATCAATACCCAGATAGTAAAGCGTTCAACATCAATGCCCTGATATTAAAGCATTCAACATCAATTCCCAGATAGTAAAGCATTCAACATCAATTCCCAGATAGTAATGCATTCAACATCAATACCCAGATAGTAAAGCATTCAACATCAATGCCCTGATAGTAAAGCATTCAACATCAATTCCAAGATAGTAAAGCATTCAACATCAATGCCCTGATAGTAAAGCATTCAACATCAATACCCAGATAGTAAAGCATTCAACATCAATTCCAAGATAGTAAAGCATTCAACATCAATGCCCTGATAGTAAAGCATTCAACATCAATACCCAGATAGTAAAGCATTCAACATCAATTCCCAGATAGTAAAGCATTATACATCAATTTCCAGATAGTAAAGCTTTCAACATCAATACCCAGATAGTAAAGCTTTCAACATCATTTCCCAGATAGTAAAGTATTCAACAGCAATCCCCTGATAGTAAAGCATTCAACATCAATTCCCTGATAGTAAAGCATTCAACATCATTACACAGACAGTAAAGCATTCAAAATCAATTCCCAGATAGTAAAGCATTCAACATCAATTCCAAGATAGTAATGCATTCAAAATCAATACCCAGATAGTAATGCATTCAACATCAATTCCCAGATAGTAAAGCATTCAACATCAATTCCCAGATAGTAAAGTATTCAACAGCAATCCCCTGATAGTAAAGCATTCAACATCAATTCCCAGATAGTAAAGCATTCAACAGCAATCCCCTGATAGTAAAGCATTCAACATCAATTCCCAGATAGTAAAGTATTCCACAGCAATCCCCTGAAAGTAAAATATTCAAACGCAATCCACCGATAGTAAAGCATTCAACATCAATTCCAAGATAGTAAAGCATTCAACATCAATTCCCAGATAGTACTGCATTCAACATCAATGCCCTGATAGTAAAGCATTCAACATCAATTCCCAGATAGTAAAGCTTTCAACATCAATACCCAGATAGTAAAGCTTTCAACATCAATTCCCAGATAGTAAAGTATTCAACAGCAATCCCCTGATAGTAAAGCATTCAACATCAATGCCCTGATAGTAAAGCATTCAACATCAATACCCAGATAGTAAAGCATTCAATATCATTACCCAGATAGTAACGCATTCAACATCAATTCACATATAGCAAAGCATTCAACATCAATTGCAAGATAGTAATGCATTCAACATCAATACCCAGATAGTAAAGCATTCAACATCAATTTCCTGATAGTAATGCATTCAACATCAATTCCCAGATAGTAAAGCATTCAACATCAATTCCCAGATAGTAATGCATTCAACATCAATACCCAGATAGTAAAGCATTCAACATCAATGCCCTGATAGTAAAGCATTCAACATCAATTCCAAGATAGTAAAGCATTCAACATCAATGCCCTGATAGTAAAGCATTCAACATCAATACCCAGATAGTAAAGCATTCAACATCAATTCCAAGATAGTAAAGCATTCAACATCAATGCCCTGATAGTAAAGCATTCAACATCAATACCCAGATAGTAAAGCATTCAACATCAATTCCCAGATAGTAAAGCATTATACATCAATTTCCAGATAGTAAAGCTTTCAACATCAATACCCAGATAGTAAAGCTTTCAACATCAATTCCCAGATAGTAAAGTATTCAACAGCAATCCCCTGATAGTAAAGCATTCAACATCAATGCCCTGATAGTAAAGCATTCAACATCATTACACAGACAGTAAAGCATTCAAAATCAATTCCCAGATAGTAAAGCATTCAACATCAATTCCAAGATAGTAATGCATTCAAAATCAATACCCAGATAGTAATGCATTCAACATCAATTCCCAGATAGTAAAGCATTCAACATCAATTCCCAGATAGTAAAGTATTCAACAGCAATCCCCTGATAGTAAAGCATTCAACATCAATTCCCAGATAGTAAAGCATTCAACAGCAATCCCCTGATAGTAAAGCATTCAACATCAATTCCCAGATAGTAAAGTATTCCACAGCAATCCCCTGAAAGTAAAATATTCAAACGCAATCCACCGATAGTAAAGCATTCAACATCAATTCCAAGATAGTAAAGCATTCAACATCAATTCCCAGATAGTACTGCATTCAACATCAATGCCCTGATAGTAAAGCATTCAACATCAATTCCCAGATAGTAATGCATTCAACATCAATACCCAGATAGTAAAGCATTCAACATCAATTCCCTGATAGTAAAGCATTCAACATCAATGCCCTGATAGTAAAGCATTCAACATCAATACCCAGATAGTAAAGCATTCAATATCATTACCCAGATAGTAACGCATTCAACATCAATTCCCATATAGCAAAGCATTCAACATCAATTCCAAGATAGTAATGCATTCAACATCAATACCCAGATAGTAAAGCATTCAACATCAATTTCCTGATAGTAATGCATTCAACATCAATTCCCAGAAAGTAAAGTATTCAACAGCAATCCCCTGATAGTAAATCATTCAACATCAATTCCAAGAAAGTAACACATTCAACATCAATACCCAGATAGTAAAGCATTCAACATCAATTAACACATAGTAAAGCATTCAACAGCAATCCCCTGATAGTAAAGAATTCAACATCAATTCCCAGATAGTAAAGCATTCAACATCAATTCCCAGATAGTAAAGCATTCAACATCAATTCCCAGTTAGTAATGCATTCAACATCAATACCCAGATAGTAAAGCATTCAACATCAATTCCCAGATAGTAAAGCTTTCAACATCAATTCCCAGATAGTAAAGCTTTCAACATCAATTCCCAGATAGTAAAGTATTCAACAGCAATCCCCTGATTGTAAAGCATTCAACATCAATTCCCAGATAGTAAAGCATTCAACATCAATTCCCAGATAGTAAAGTATTCAACAGCAATCCCCTGATAGTAAAGCATTCAACATCAATTCCCAGATAGTAAAGCATTCAACAGCAATCCCCTGATAGTAAAGCATTCAACATCAATTCCCAGATAGTAAAGTATTCCACAGCAATCCCCTGAAAGTAAAATATTCAAACGCAATCCACCGATAGTAAAGCATTCAACATCAATTCCAAGATAGTAAAGCATTCAACATCAATTCCCAGATAGTACTGCATTCAACATCAATGCCCTGATAGTAAAGCATTCAACATCAATTCCCAGATAGTAATGCATTCAACATCAATACCCAGATAGTAAAGCATTCAACATCAATTCCCAGATAGTAAAGCTTTCAACATCAATACCCAGATAGTAAAGCTTTCAACATCAATTCCCAGATAGTAAAGTATTCAACAGCAATCCCCTGATAGTAAAGCATTCAACATCAATGCCCTGATAGTAAAGCATTCAACATCAATACCCAGATAGTAAAGCATTCAATATCATTACCCAGATAGTAACGCATTCAACATCAATTCCCATATAGCAAAGCATTCAACATCAATTCCAAGATAGTAATGCATTCAACATCAATACCCAGATAGTAAAGCATTCAACATCAATTTCCTGATAGTAATGCATTCAACATCAATTCCCAGACAGTAAAGTATTCAACAGCAATCCCCTGATTGTAAATCATTCAACATCAATTCCAAGAAAGTAACACATTCAACATCAATACCCAGATAGTAAAGCATTCAACATCAATTAACACATAGTAAAGCATTCAACAGCAATCCCCTGATAGTAAAGAATTCAACATCAATTCCCAGATAGTAAAGCATTCAACATCAATTCCCAGATAGTAAAGCATTCAACATCAATTCCCAGTTAGTAATGCATTCAACATCAATACCCAGATAGTAAAGCATTCAACATCAATTCCCAGATAGTAAAGCCTTCAACATCAATTCCCAGATAGTAAAGCTTTCAACATCAATTCCCAGATAGTAAAGTATTCAACAGCAATCCCCTGATTGTAAAGCATTCAACATCAATTCCCAGATAGTAAAGCATTCAACATCAATTCCCAGATAGTAAAGCATTCAGCATCAATACCCAGATAGTAAAGCATTCAAATTCAATACCCAGATAGTAAAGCATTCAACATCAATTCCCAGATAGTAATGCATTCAACATCAATACCCAGATAGTAAAGCATTCAGCATCAATACCCAGATAGTAAAGCATTCAACATCAATACCCTTATAGTAAAGCATTCAACATCAATTCCCAGATAGTAAAGCATTCAACATCAATTCCCAGATAGTAAAGCTTTCAAAACCAATTCCCAGATAGTAAAGTATTCAACAGCAATCTCCTGATAGTAAAGCATTCAACATCAATTCCCAGATAGTAAAGCATTCAAAAGTAATCCCCTGATAGTAAAGCATTCAACATCAATTCCCAGATAGTAAAGCATTCAACATCAATTCCCAGATAGTAATGCATTCAACATCAATACACAGATAGTAAAGCATTCAACATCAATGCCCTGATAGTAAAGCATTCAACATCAATTCCCAGATAGTAAAGCATTCAACATCAATACCCAGATAGTAAAGCATTCAACATAAATTCCCAGTTAGTAAAGCATTCAACATCAATTCCCAGATAGTAAAATATTCAAAAGCAATCCCCTGATAGTAAAGCATTCATCATCAATTCCCAGTTTAGTAAAGTATTCAGCAGCAATCCCCTGATAGTAAAGCATTCAACATCAATTCCCAGATATTGAAATATTCAACAACAATCCCCTGATAGTAAAGCATTCCACATCAATTCCCAGATATTAAAGCATTCAACAGCACTCCCCTGATAGTAAAGCTTTCAACATCAATTCCCAGATAGTAAAGTATTCAAAAGCAATCCCCTGATAGTAAAGCATTCAACATCAATTCCCAGATAGTAAAGCATTCAACATCAATACCCAGATAGTAAAGCATTCAACATCAATTCCCAGATAGTAAAATATTCAACATCAATCCCCTGATAGTAAAGCATTCAACATCAATTCCCAGATAGTAAAGTATTCAACAGCAATCCCCTGATAGTAAAGCATTCAACATCAATTCCCAGATAGTAAAGCATTCAACATCAATTCCCAGATAGTAAAGCATTCAACATCAATTCCCAGATAGTAAAGTATTCAACATCAATTCCCAGATAGTAAAATATTCAACATCAATTCCCAGATAGTAAAGCATTCAACAGCAATCCCCTGATAGTAAAGCATTCAACATCAATTCCCAGATAGTAAAGCATTCAACATCAATTCCCAGATAGTAAAGTATTCAACATCAATTCCCAGATAGTAAAGTATTCAACATCAATTCCCAGAGAGTAAAGTATTCAACAGCAATCCCCTGATAGTAAAGCATTCAACATCAATTCCCAGATAGTAAACCTTCAACATCAATGACCTGGTAGTAAAACATTCAACATCAATTCCCAGATAGTAAAATATTCAACAGCAATCCCCTGATAGTAAAGCATTCAACATCAATTCCCAGATAGTAAAGTATTCAACAGCAATCCCCTGATAGTAAAGCATTCAACATCAATTCCCAGATAGTAAAGCATTCAACATCAATTCCCAGATAGTAAAGTATTCAACAGCAATCCCCTGATAGTAAAGCATTCAACATCAATTCCCAGATAGTAAAGTATTCAACAGCAATCCCCTGATAGTAAAGCATTCAACATCAATTCCCAGATAGTAAAGCATTCAACATCAATTCCCAGATAGTAAAGCATTCAACAGCAATCCCCTGATAGTAAAACACTCAACATCAATGCCCTGATAGTAAAGCTTTCAACATCAATTCCCTGATAGTAAAGCATTCAACATCAATTCCCAGATAGTAAAGCATTCAACATCAATTCCCAGATAGTAAAGCTTTCAACATCAATTCCCAGATAGTAAAGCTTTCAACATCAATGCCCTGATAGTAAAGCATTCAACATCAATTCCCAGATAGTAAAGCATTCAACATCAATTCCCAGATAGTAAAGCATTCAACATCAATTCCCAGATAGTAAAGCATTCAACATCAATACCCAGATAGTAATGCATTCAACATCAATGCCCTGATAGTAAACCATTCAACATCAATTCCCAGATAGTAAAGCATTCAACATCAATTCCCAGATAGTAAAGCATTCAACATCAATGCCCTGATAGTAAAGCATTCAACATCAATTCCCAGATAGTAATGCATTCAACAGCAATTCCCCGACAGTAGAGTATTTCTATTTCATAAGTAATAATCGAATGAAGCCTGAGAAATGTAAGTGTTTTTTCTCACCGGAAAGGAGCATCAATTGTGTGAGACAAGCCTAAACGAATTCGAATACCTCCTGACACTGGGTATATTTTATTAATATAAGTTGAGAGAAGATTTAGAAGTAAAACTATAAGAAATATCAGATAAGATTCTAATGGAAAGCATGAAGAAAGAAATAACGTTTAACTGTATCAATAGAAGATCAACATATGCGCTTTGTTTGTAGGCAATTAATTAGGTAAGGGAATTTGAGATAGATATCCTACAATCTAAAGACGCAATTGGCATGGCTAAGGACGCATTTCAAAAGCTAACCGGAGTAATGAGAGGCATAAAGATCTCATCTCATAAAGGAACAGAGTGATGGATTGCTATGTGATATATATCTTTCTGTATGGCAGTGAATGAATGACGATTTCTTCAACGATAACGAAGACGATCAAGACAGCAAAAAAGATGGTTTACAGAGTTCTTGATGAGGACTCAAATGAGAAGAAAACACATGCATAACAACAAGAAGCGGCAGCTGTGAGAGTAGAAAAAGAAAAACAAAAAAAAGTGTTAATATGACACATAACGAGGAAGGAGTGTTTAGAGGAACTGATACTCACAGGATAGATAGATAGATAGATAGATAGATAGATAGATAGATAGATAGATATTATTTTATTTATGAAAATTCGGTCACTTTTTAAACTACCCACTAAATTACTGATGAATAAAATTCGACATCTCCTCGCTAGAAAGGTTTCCAACTAGATATTAGATTAGCAAATAGGTCCCACCTTTTTACTGTGAAACCAAAAAAATGTAAACAAAATTCTACTCTATTAGCTTCCTTTCTCACACTTCCCGCTTGTGGAATTCCCTTCCGTTTACTGGCTTCCCAGACAGCTACAATCTTCAAGAACTTAAATGTAAAGTCAACAATCATCCCCTATCTCACTAACCTGCATGCTCTCTCTCATGCTCCTTTCTCCGTCCACTCCACTCTCATCAGTATTCTCATCCTTCTCTTACCCACTTCCTGACACCCCCTATAACCTGTCACTCTTTCTCATAACTTTCCTCCTATGTAATTCCGTGCAAAACATTGGCAGTTAAATGCCTTGTTTGGATTGATATGATTATAAAAAAAAATATTCTATACATTTATATTCCATAGAATTTAAATAAATCTAAAAGTCATACATGTGTAGCTAATCAGTATTTCAGTGACTGACTGATTCTTTTTTCTACGGCTTATCAATAGACATGAAATTATTTTTATAATATAAAGTGGGGGATCAATTTTATATTACAATCAATATATAAATTGATCCCTCACTTTATGGCCGCAGTCATCCTTCTTTTACCTTCTTCCTGACACCCCTTATAACCTGTCATGCTCTCTCATAACTTTCTTCCTATGTAAACCCCATTCAAAACAGTGACAGTAAAATGCTTTGCTTGGGGTGATATGATTTTATATAAAATAAATTCTATACATTTATATTCCAGAGAATGTAAATAAATCTAAAAGGCATGCATGTGTAGCTAATCAGTATTTCATTGACTGACTGATTCATTTTCTACTGCTTATCAACAGACAAGAAATTATTATGTAAATTTAAAGTGGGGGATCAATTTTGTTATACAATCAGTATATAAATAGATCGCTCGTTTTATGGCCACAGTCATCCTTCTCTTACCCACTTCTTGACACCCCCTATAACATGTCACTCTTCCTCATAACTTTCCTTCTATGTAACCTCCTGAAAAACAGTGGCTGTTAAATGCCTTGTTTGAGGCGATAGGATTATTTTAAAAAATTCTAAATACGCACTGTTTCTTCTCAGAAAACTAGAGAATGTAGAAAAAACCGAGTTCACTAATATTGATTGTAAGCTAGTCTAAGAAAGAAAGAAGTCTAAAACAAAAAACGCTTAGGTGTGAGCCTCGTAGTTTCTACTGATAGAAAATGTTATCATACTGAATACATTAATAAATATTCACATTAATGTGTACTGTTTTTTTATTAAATTAATTGAATTAGAATATTATATATTTGTCTGCTCTCTTACTAACGTGTATTCATCATTTCCTTTGATAGTCTTTTTACTTACACTACCAACTTGTAATTTATACTGTAATAGTAACCGTTACAGATTATGGTAAGAGAGCCCATCATTTAGCGTGTTCAAAATTTTGAATAATGTTCAGTCAGTCAGTTAATTGTTATATGTAATACATGCTTGGGCGATCATGTCTCGATAGAAACATGACTGACCGAGAAGAAAGTTATATCGCGGTAGGTTGCCATGAATTTCTGCGATAGACTGGTTGCCACCCAAGGCTACAGAACCCAATCTGTCCTATTATTTAATTCATAACTGGAGGAAGAAAGGGATTAATACCTTTCCCAAAGTATTTGTGTATAATTGAATGCAAGGAATTCAACTGAATATCGAACTCGGTTCCCCGATTTCTCGCTGCGAGCCGATAACCACTACATCACAACGCACATGAATAAGGTTAGAACGCTTAAAACTTTGGTCATGGTGACTTGTGATTTTGTGTTAGTAGAACCATATATTGCCTTAATTGTATCTTCCTAAATCTACGTGTAATACTTGGTTCTGTCTCTGGTGGGACTGTCAAGCAATTTTCAAAAAAGTACCGGTGTTATATAACGCTGCGGCTGAAAAACAAGAAGCAAACAACGAGGAACAAGAACACGTGTATATAAAAAATAGAAACATGTTTTTATTTTTCGATGACGGTTGTGTGGCGTAGCAGGGTAGCCAGAGAGATCATGTACATGCAGCAGCTGTCACGGAATTGTTAAACAAAACGTTTTCCCTGTTCTCTCTCTCTCTCTCTCTCTCTCTCTCTCTCTTCCTGTGTGTTGTGACATCTCTTCTCGTTTGTTTTCAGCCAGAAACTTCATACTTATATAACCCCGAACTCTCACACATATTTGCCTTTGCTGTCAATCATACCTATTCTTTTCAATCCTTTGTTTACGCCTTTGATGACAGTCAAATCTTTATGGGCTTTTGCCTTTGTTTCTGTGTTTAATGTTGCACCTAGTCGCCACCATCCACGGCCGGAATATTTTTGCTTGTCAAGGTAATATATTACACCGGCAGCCTAGATTTCTTCTACAGGGCAATAACATCAAGAAGTCACGTTCCAGATCGATTGATCATGTTCAAAAACGAATATCCCAATCCTTCAGCCACGAACCTAACTTAGTATTTAGTTTTAATTAATTTGCATTTATTTATTTAGCACTGAAGAAACATACAGCTACCCACTGAAGATTGGCTATATTACTTTGTAAAGCTATAAAGACAATCTTCAAAATATGCCACTTGTTCTTCGCTGCTACTGATGTTATATTAAAGAAAGTTTTGCTGATCAATGCTACACTCGTATGTCACCCTGCGAGGATTGAATTCACTAGTGCAATGGTTGATCTTTTAAAAAGTTTCTTTAAACGTACTAGATTCGTGGTGTTCTGGTTAACTGAACTTTAGTCTATTTTTACCGAGCAAATCAATAATTTGAACAATAACTGCATTTTAAATTTAAATTCCAACCGCTGTCTGGAGCTGCAGGGCTCTTGTCTCGTATCCTGGGGGCACTCTTTTAACAGACCAAATGTCGATGGAAAGGAATCACGTTGGATAACAGATATAGTTTCTATAATTACAAACAAATCACTTACTGCTCTCCACTTACATCGGCGAAATATTACATTAGAAAACAATAATTTATAATTTCTGCTTGTTGGCAAAACTACACTCATGAACTCTATTCTAAAAATACGGAAATAAGATTGATATATATATATATATATATATATATATATATATATATATATATATATATCCAGGTGAAGAGATTCAACAGTTTAGAATTCTGAATTCTCCAGCATTTACTTCTTTAAAAAAAGTGGTCAATAAAAAATATTGAGCACACACACACACACACACACATATATATATATATATATATATATATATATATTCAAGTATGTTTGAATAATTCAGACGTATTTTATCTGTTTATTTTATTTGTAATTTCATTCTCACTTATTTACGGATTAATTTTCTGTTGTAATTAAATTCATCAAGGAAGACACCATTATTTATCGCATTCTTTTTATTTTTCACAGTAATTTCAATTCAATCCAATATATATTGGATATCAGGAGAAACCCGTAAAAACTAAAGGTATAATAAAGAATATTCCAATTAATATAAAATATTAAAATGGATAAAAAGAGAAAGCTTAATGGATATCATCCGGAAAAATATGATATATAGAAAAGAAAACTATAAATCCAGAATTTATTTTGCTAGTTCTAAAATTACAAACTGCTCCATCACACCCGAAAAGTTTTCTTTTTTCTCTGTCTCTGTCTGTCTGTCAGTCTCTCTCTTTCTCTCTCTCTCTCTCTCTCTCTCTATATATATATATATATATATATATATATATATATATATATATATTGTAAGAAAGTTATAGAACACGTAGGTTTTAAACCCACTGTTCATGCATAAAGAGTGCTCAATACAACGTAGAGCTTTATATTGTGATGGTTGTTACAATGGTTTCTCAAAGCATAGTATCACTACACTAAAGATCTTTGCATTTCGGAGCTATGTGTGCCCATCATCTGGTGATAAGTTGAAATGAAAAATAAATGGAGAAAACGATTTATTTTTGGTAATATGATATGTAAGTGAATATGGAATGGGAGTTCAATATGATTTAGCCGGCACTTTGTAGCCATAGAGATACAGCCATGAGTTAGGAGAGGGATACGGAGTAGCTTAGTTTTGGACAAGTCACTTTTTGGTTTTGTCCGGGTAATTCTTAGGTTGTTTTAGGAAAGGGTAGATATTTCTTAAGAGCCACAAGGGATAGGGAGACGTGGAGAGCCATGATCACCTACTTCCTGAAGGGACAGGGCATATAGAAGAAGAAGAAGAAGAAGAAGATACTTTTAATTTATTACTATCTATGACTGGATGGAATAAAATTGCTATTAATGTTGTGTGAGTTTATTTTCTTTTATTTATACGATGTTCGTTTTTTCTTTTATTTTGTGGATTAAACATGGGTATTAATTACTTTTTGGAGGGAATTATTTTATGTGAATGAGGTATTTCTTGATTAATTAAAGTTTAGCGAAAAATATTTTCGATCTTTACATAACACTGCTAATTCATCTCTACATTTCAATAGTTCGCCATTGTTGGTGCACTTTAGAATGTGTAGATTTTCACTTAAGCATAAAGGGGAGATGTCGTTAAGCGAGTTGCAGGTTCTAGTTTTTCCAGGATTTTACATTTTACTTTGGGTTTCTGTTTTGTGTCCTTTAGTTTCCAAAATATGCAGAAAGGGATGTTTGGTTTTGATATAATTTGTTTTTTAATGAAGTTAAATGCATGTACCTGCGCTGTTTAAAGATGCTCTTTGTAGATCCAATATACACTTTATTTATAGTGAGGTTTTCAATTGATGTTATATTGCATTGATTGATAATTGAATTTATTTTACATTTATATTCAAGAATAATTGTTACAATGCAGAGATTAACTGTTTCCTACTTGATATGATATTCTATTTTAGGGTACGCTTCCTAGAAGTATCTAAGTTCATCTTTTGTTAATTTTTTTGTTTTAAACATATTGCTTAATAATTGTTTGTCCTCATAAAAAGAAAAAATGATTTTAAGAACTTTCTGCTTGAAAGTATTTCTTTTCTGCTCTGACCCTACCACGCCGTTGATGACCACAAATCGGCCTGTTGACACCTTAGGCCAAAATTCATCCGAAATGGCTCGTGAAGTCGCCGAGTATACACGTCAAATGAAAAAGAAAGAAATTATTAAAGAATTACCTTATTTCACTCGGACGACATCAGCTTCTCAGCAGAACCTGCTTGTTTTTATTCGATGGTTTCTGTTTTTAGTTTAGTGCAAGCACTTATTTTTTTGTTTTTAGGGTGTTTCTACCATACCCGCATCGTGTTTGCCCACCGACCGCTCCCAACTTAGTTTGATATATATTGCGGAGATTAGAATAAATCTTTTACTTGGTTAAATTCGTTTTTACTGTCTTGAATTGCCACCAAAAAAAAAAAAAAAAAGAAAAAAAGTGAATTTTCCTATTTAATATAATAACTTTAGTTTCATGGTAACTCACTAATTTCAAAAGAACTTCTTGTGATTTATGATCACGTGCGTTCTCCAAAAACACTGCAAGAAAAAAAAAACAATTAATAATTCTTCGATATAACTTTTACCAACATTGTTCTGTAAGTTATAATTCAATTCGCTGGTTCTGCCTTAGATAAGAAACGAAACGCTCCGTTGACACTAATTTTAAGAGGAGAGCGTTTTCAGGATTTGCTTTCATATTCTATTTTGAATTTATGATTTGAAAGTTCAGAAAAAACGTAATAAATCTCGTCGAGTTAATATATTTCTTATTAAGATTTTTGGCAAATAATTTAACCAAAGTTTGAAACCTGGGAATTTAATACCATTTTTAAAAATTTATTGATGAAACATTTTCTTCATTAAGGGTAGATAGGACCTCATATCACCCGGTTCATAACATTCCTCCTCCTTTTTACAGGAGTAGAGGCTCATACCTTGTTTCCTGTCAAATCAATAGCTACATCTACCGCTATTAAGGTCGGGTCTCCGTCTCGGACCAGGAAATTTTTCTCGTCAAAATTCATTTTGCTCATATAAAAAAATCTACCCTTCACCCGTGCATTAAACATAGTTACCATATCTGGTCGGGTACTCCTGCTGTTCACGTCGGGGTTCTCGATAAAATCAAAATCTATCTATCTCAATTTGTCTGCTCAATTGCAGTCTCGTTCTTAAAGTCGGAATGTGGCTTCCTGCTGTCTTTTCTACACATATTTGTACGGCTTCTTCTCTGACTAGCTTATTTCCCTGGTGCCCGTTTATGCAAATGTACTCGAGGATGTGCGTTGTGGTTCAGTGGGTATCGACTCGGAACGAGAAATCGGAGAGCCGAGTTCGAATTCCAGTTGAATTCGTTGCAATCATATACGCACAAATACCCACGGGAAAGGTATTAATCCGTCTCTTCCCTCCAGCTATGGGTCAAATAACAGGACAGATTGGGTTCTATAGCCTTGGTTGGCAACCAGTCTACCGCAGAAAGCAATGGAAACCTACTGCGGGATAATCTTCTACCCAGTCAGGCATGTCTCTTTCGAGACATGATCGCCCAAGCGTGTATCACGTATGGCACTTAACTGACTGACTGACTTGCATGGCAACTAATTACCATTCTTTTAAAGTGAAAATATTAAAAAATAACCGCCACTTATACGCTTCAGTTTCTTTTCACGCACTTCCCATCCATATGATTGCTTCCTTGATATCTACAGTCTGCAAGAGTTGAAGTGCAACGTCAACTGGCATCTTTTATCTCCTTGATTTACAGATTTCTCTTATCGATTTTCCGTCGATCCCGTTTTCTTCTTCTTTTTTCGCCCTCATCTTCCGTAAAACCCTCCAATCCCATCTTTCTGTTTCCTTTACTCGACAGTACAGCATTGCTGGGGGCGAAACGAATATATATACACATATATATATTGCGTTGGATAAAATAGGCGTCATTATACTAACCCAACCTGAGGAAACTTTCGGCCAACACTTCTTGAAAGGCTTTCGTTAGCTTTATTGCAGATGGTAAATACAAGACAGAGGAAAACACCAAATGATTACTTACAATAATGGATTGTGTTTAAATCTCCCTTACGTTTTAATTTATTGATTAAAATTAATTTTCAGACGAGCTCCATCTTTTCCGCCATCTTTTTCCGCCATTATTGTAAGTAATCCTTTGGTATTTTCCTTTGTCCTGTATTTACCATTTACAATAAAGCTAACGTAAGCCTTTGAAGAAGTGTTGGTCGAAAGGTTCCTCAGGTTGGGTTACTATAATGACACATATTTTATTCAAAGTAATTAGTTCTTTCTGTGGGTACAAATTTATATATATATATATATATATATATATATATTTTTTTTTTTTTTGACTATTTTATTTCTTACACCCTGATTGAGCACTCTGGAAGAATGGTAGACTTTGAAAAAAAAAACAGTAGCTACTCTAGCATCTACGCATCGCTCATTCCTGTATTAGAGCCCTCTAACTACTGGCGTTTGATACATCATACGCTAAAAGTCTACCTGTAGCTCAGAGGTAGAATCGCCGACTGACGCCAATTCTGTCGGGTTTCAATCCTGGGTAATTACACTCTCACACCCTGATTGAAGAACGGTGAAAAAGCAGTTCATCTTTCATTCAGTAATGAATTAGAACACTCTCACATAATAACAGTCTCCCCCTTCTTCTACAGGGCGCTCATAGCTCAGAGGTAGAATTACGGTAAAAGCAATCGGATGTATAACCGTACTGATGAGCTGTGATACAGCGAAACAGATCTGAGGATGACTATATATATATATATATATATATATATATATATATATATTGAAAACCAAAAAGTGCGAGAAGCTGTGAATGTTTTGTTTAAAGTGTAGATTGATTGTTATTGTTATTAATGTTAATAATATTACTTGCTTTTCTATGATACGTTAAGAGTCCATAATAGTATTTGCGTCGCTACACTTGTTCTCAGTCCAAAAATTAAATCTCTTCTTCTAGATTTGTAACATTACTTAACGAAAAGTTGATGACTCGTAGAACTGAATCAAAATCACTGAAAACAATTTTAAAGAAAAAAGACGAAATCAAATTTCGTAAGTCAGTGTAAAATATTTTCTGGCCAATGAAAGGTGAATGATTCTCAAAACGGAATAGATTTAACTAGACGGTGTAAAAAACAACAAACAAACACGTATACATTCACATTTTTGACCTGATCACTGACCACTTGCCTATATATACACAGTATTTTCGGCCGTCAGAGAGACAAACGGATCTTGATTTATAATTCACAAAAATTAATTCGCCTGAAGAGATTCAACTCTGGAATTAAAACACTTGTAGGGACACAAATATTCTGGTGGACACTCAATGTATTGTACAACAATCACTAATAATAATAATAATAATAATAATAATAATAATAATAAATCTATAATTTAAACAAAATGTTCACGGCTTCTTGCACTTATTCCATATATATATATATATATATATATATATATATATATATATATCCAAAGATATGGAACATGAATACCAGAAATATAAAACACTTGTAGGGACACAAATATTCTGGTGGACACTCAATGTATTATACAACAATGACTAATAATATTAATAATAATAATAATAATAATAAATCTATAATCAAGATATTCACGGCTTCTTGCACTTATTCCATATATATATATATATATATATATATATATATATATATATATATATCCAAAGATATGGAATATGAATACCAGAAATATAACTCTAGGAGAGCATTTAACTGAAATCGCTACGTAAGATAATTTTATTATATAAATGTGTGTCATGATTGAATAGCTATGTATAATGAAACTAGAATTCGCTAACCTGTTCGAAGTAGTTCATTTTCAGTGCTTACGTGTCGCTCATGGATATGAGGACAACCATATCTTTGCCCTCTTTACTAAAAGGTAGGTTTACTGTGAAATGATACTTGCCTCTTTGCGTTTCATGCTGGCCGACGCGTAAGGGAAATCTTGAATGTGAAGCTGGCCTCGTTTCTCACTTGAACAAGCTTATTAATGTAGCGACATATTGCGATCGTTCCCAGGTTTCACTTTAGCCAGATCTATCTATCTATCTATCTATCTATCTATCTATCTATCTATCTATCTATCTATCTATCTATCTATGTCCCTCTTTGACGCACTTATTCCAGAATAATTAAGATATTTTAGTTTTTCTGCATAGGACAGTGATTATTTTTGTCACATCTCCTTAGCGTTTTCTCTATACATGACTTCATAAATACGACAATTTCTTGAAATTAAAATATAAAATGTTGAAACTCTAAGTATTAACAATATTCTTGCATGGAAGCAAAGACAAGTTTCCTCGCCGATAAAAAGAATAATTCAGGTAATATATATTCTACTCAAACATTTGATTTATCTGTTTTTACTGCTTATCGACATTTTGTAGGTTATTTAAAACCTACAAATACTTTATAGGTTTTGTGATCATTTATTGCATAACTAATTTCTTGAGAATAACAATGAATTTACATAAAGCAAATCGGCCCCATAGCTGGGGGAAGTGGATTCATGCCTTTTTCAAAAAGATATGCACGTAAATTGATTTAGGGTTTAAATAAACTTCCGTAGAATACTATGTGGATAATAAAAGAATTTCATGGAAAATAGAAAATAAAGGATACATGTACTTAGATTCAGAACAAAACCCGTTGAAATTCCTTTAACAAATATTGGAGAAAGGATACTCGGAAAATTTGACACTCACATGACTTCTTGAAAACAAGAGAAACAAAGGTAAGAAACGAAACCTAACTAACGAGACTGCGTAAATGTATGACACAAAAGAGAACGGAAATGATATCAAAAAGAAATTATTTCTTGGGGCTACAATTAACTACGACCTGAAAGGACACGGTATATAGACAAAATAATTCATATTTTTCAGCATAGCAAATGAAACTTCATTCTATGCAACTTCAGGGATAATAGATATAAAAAAAAATTGTATTAAATACCCAGGGTTTAAAATTTGATTAAATTATTTGGTAAACATCTTAATAAGAAATATATTAACTAGACGATATTTATTACTGTTTTGCTTTTCTTTTTTAAGTTTCAAATCATGAATTAAAACAATACAAAACAAATCCTAAAAAAGCTATCCTCTTAATATTAGCGTCCTTTTGTCAACGAGTCGGTTCATTTCTAATCCAAAGCAGAACTAGCGGACGAATTGAAACTTACACAATAATATTGGTAACGTTATATCGAAGAATTATAAATTATTATGCACGTGATCATAAGTCTCCACAATTTCGTGAGAACCTTTGTTCATATACTAAACTTTTTAGCATTTGTCTGTATTTCTGAGACGAGGCACTGTATCTGTCAAATGCAATGCCGTGGATTATTCACGATAACGTTAAAAGCCACAAAGAATGCGAGTTACGAGAAACCTCTACAAATTTCATATCTAGAAATATTGCAAATGGTTCAAACTAAAGCGGCTCAGAACCAAAAGAAATATTAAATCAGAGCTAGATGGAGTTAGCTGCGTTCACAAACGACGTCCTTTCTCGTGTCATGTTACTTTTACGAATTGTGGTCGCTTACGTATTCATTAACAGGGAACTGAAAGGAATGAAAGAAGATGTTGCAGCTGCAATTCTAGATGTAGTCACACTTGGCAAGATACTGAAAACCGTCATGCATAAAACCCGTTGTATCTTTTAGTACATTACTTGTACTCAGTTACCCCTGGATTCGATCAACAATGTCAAACTGATTAGTTAGTTCAGGGAATAATAGGCTTCCACTTGAATAATTCTCTGAAAGCAATAGCATTATTTCTAATTATCTCAGATTCCACAGTCTTTTACATGTCACAAACATTTCTCCCGGTTCTATAGGATCTACTGGACGATTCGGAATTTAAGTCTGTTTTGAGTTTCATATTGTGAAACAAAATGCTCTTCAAAACTTCTTAGAACCATTAAATCAACGGAAGGGATCTTTTTATTTTAATATATAAATCAGTCAGTTAAGAGCCATACGTGATACACACTTGGGCGATCATGTCTTGAAAGAGACATGATTGACTGGGCAGAAGATTATCCCGCAGTAGGTGGCCATTACTTTCTGCGGTACCCTGCTTTCTAGCTAAGGCTATAGAACCCAATATGTCCTGTTAATTAACTCATAACTGGAGAGAAGAGACGAATTAATGCCATTCCCAGGGATATTTGCGCGTAAGTGAATGAAGCTTTCTTAAGGATATTTGCGCTTAAGTGAATATATGAATATTCAACTGAATTTATGTGAATGAAAAAATTGCAGTGCTTAATTATTCGGTTAAATGATACAGAAATATTAGTTTGAATTATAATTGCGAGCAAACGGAAAGTGCTGAATTTTATAGAAAAAACTTTCGGTTCCAGCCACTACACATACAACACAATAAAATATTATTAGAGGTAAAAATAACAGTGAGCTAACGTTATATACTATTATTTTTTTTATTATGGCAATGAAATCCCAATTATTTCCAGAATATAGTTGTGCTTTTACTGAAGAATATTCAGGAAATAATGGAGTGAATATTTTGTCGTGTCCATAAATAAATACGTAAGCTTATATATTTAAGGTTTCCTAACAGTAAAAAAAATATTTCACTGCTTGACGAGGTGCTAATAAGATAATACCGAAACACAACGGCTCTTGTGTTGCTGTAAACTGTGTTTTTATTATGAAATTATAATAAAATTATTGCCATAGATAGATAGGTACATAGATAATTGCTGCCCACTCGTATTCGAAGATACCCGCTTACATGGGCGACAAGCGAATCACCATTTCAACGCCGCTCAGCCACGCTAGTGTTTTTTAACGCCCACAGATCCCACATTTGATTTATACCGCAATATGCAGAGTGAACCTTAATTGCAGTTTCAGGGAGAGAGCGCGTTATCCAGCGTGAACAAGAGTCTGAACTAGGCCAGGACGCTAAAACCATCGGTCAAGAAGAATTGTGACGTCTAGCTAGCAAAAATTTCGACGTCACTTCAAAGAGAGTTATTTATCGAGTTTCAATGACAAGGCTTTTGTCAACACGTGTTACAGTTTTTAGGCAGAGTTCCAAATAGTGCCGCACACTGGGATCGAATCCTTCAGAATAATAACATCAAGAAGTCACCTTTATGACAAATCAATCATACTGAGATTCGAACCCAGGCTTCATAGTTAGAAAGTGAACGTTCTAATCACTGAATAAGTTGAGATTTGTTTAACGGTATATAATCTTCTGTGAGTTATCTAATGCCAAAAAGGTGGAGTTTTAAGATCTTTTAATATTCAGTTATAGTGAAAACATTGATTTAGTCAGATTTGATGAAACTTTATTTTATTTTAGAAACTGAAGAATGTTTTTAGTTTTGTATTCAAGAATCTATTGTTGCTAATAATTGTCTTCCTTCAAAAATGTATTCTGGCAATAATTCCTTGTTTTCTTTTTTCCTTCAAAACCTTTTATGTTAATAATTTTTTTCTTTCAAAACTGTTTCGTTAGCAATATTTTTCCTTAAAAATATGTATTTTTCTATAAAAGTTTATTTTTATATTTTCATAGTGTTTAAACCCACTTTTCGGATAAACTATTTGCCCATAGCTGGGACCCTAACAGATGCTACCACTCCGAGTCAGGATAAACCTGGGAACAACAGCAATTAAGATGTGGTTCCATGCTCCTCACAAACTTCAATGAGAAGACTTGCTGCCGGATGCAGTTTATTGTCATAACCAGGACCCATTCTAATCACTAGGCTAATATATATATATATATATATATATATATATATATATATATATATTAACAATAATAATAATATTAATAGTAACAAAATTAATAAAGCTAATACTAGTAATAGTTATACTATATTTAAGTTCGTCTTGAAAAACCAACCAGGAACGAACTTAGAGGGAAAAGGAGGGGAAGCAAAAAAAAGAAGATATAAACGAAGTACATGAACAAAATCAAATACTCGTAGGAAAGAAAAGAAACCACAAGACGAAAACCTTAACACTAAAGCGCTCAATACGAAAGTAGAGCAAAAAAGCCTTCATATTCTGACGAGCCGTAGGGTGAAACCTAGGTAGGTTTATTGGCTCTTACTTAGATTTTTCTGTATATATATATATATATATATATATATATATATATATATATATATATATATATACGCCGACTGACGCCATTTCGGTCGGGTTTCAATTCTGGGTTAAAAGCAATCGGAGTCTAACCGTATTGATGAGCTGTGATACAGCGAAACAGATCTGTCTGCAGATTACTATATATATATATATATATATATATATATATATATATATATGCAGTAGCGGGCATAATATAAGGAACAGAAACAACAAAGACATAAATATGTGCATTACTTAAAAAGTAATGCATGATTAGCAATGACATTTTAACGAATAAAGATTAGGGTGTAATGCATAAATATTATACAAAGGTACAAAAATTTACATAATAGATTTTAAAAAGAAAAAGATTAAATGGAACAATGAAAATAAGCTACTGAAAAAAAGTTAAGGAATGATCTTGTTAATACTTGATTGGGAACAAAATATCAACAAAATTTAATATTTGTAAACATCCCCTTATTTTCAATGACTTCTATGCATCATCGACCAGATGATCTAATTAATTTATTGCAGAAATCAACAGCAATTCCCTCGCATTCTTTCAATAACTCCCATAGGTGATCCTGGTTTTTCGGCTTTCTTTTCTGAGCCCTTTCTCCAATTTGTTTATTTTTATTAAGTTTCTGGCCTTTTTCATTACTCGATTCTCTCTGTTAGGAAGGATTAATAAATTTAAAAAAATAATTTAATTAAAAAATACATCAACGTTTGGACGGTAAAACTTTATTTTCATTAAGTTTATGATTTTTTCATTACGCTATACTGTTTTTCCCGCAAAATAATTGAGGTAACCTATAACACACTATACACCGGAAGCACGCACACACACGTACACACACACACACACACACACACACACACACACACACACACACACACACACACACACATATATATATATATATATATATATATATATATATACTGTAATGGTTGTTACAATGTTTTTAAATTCATACTATCACTACACAAAAAAATTTATCATGTTTCGAAGCCAGCCCATTATGTTTTGGCTTCATCCTCAGGTGATTGTTTTAGAAAATTTCTAAAAAATCACCTGAGGATGAAGCCAAAAACATAATGGGCTGGCTTCGAAACATGAGAAATTTTTTGTGTAGTGATACTATGAATTTAAAAACATTGTAACAACCATTACAGTATAACGCTCTACATTTGTATAGAGCACTCTTTATAAAAGTAAATGCATGAACAAAAAGGTAAATAAGCCTAGGATTTCAACAACTTAGTTACAATATATATATATATATATATATATATATATATATATATATATATATTAATACAGGTTTCATTGAATAATATAGTTAAGTTCTGTTTATTTGTTTTGTGTAAGATCCGTTCGTATGAACTGATTAGCTTGATAGTGTTGTCATGGAAAGACGACAAGAAATCACAATAATTGTTGATTTTTTATCAGGTCTGAGCTTTCGGCTTACATAAGCACTATGGTGTATCTGTTTAAGCAAAATTCTTTCATTAGACTTTACAGATTCTAAGAAAAGACTAAAAATTAATCGTAAGACTTAAAAATACAGTTTATTTTTCTAATGTCTCTAAAAAACATCCACTTTTAGTATCTGATGACAAATGTCAGTTGATGAAAACATTGTCGTTCTTTTTTATATGCCAACTTATCATGACGTGGTCAATCAAAACTCTCTATGGTAGCTCTTACTATGAATTGTTTTCTTCAATAAGCCCAATCCCCATTGTTCTGATATCCCTTCGTTCGATAGGTTACTCGATGTTTCCTTTCGATACTTTGCATTCATTGTATCCTGTGTCAAATTTTCCCAACATTTTTTTCACGATTATTTTCCATAGTATTCCATCTTAGCGTCTTTCTTTAGAACCATATCTCTTTTGACTTAAGTCTAAACTTTATCGGTGGAAAATAAAATCCTGCCTAGCATTTGTTATCGTCGTTGGCGACGGCTTTAACTCGTATTCAAGAATTTATTTTCTTCCCTGCTTATATGTTCCTTTATGATGATGCCGTTGATGACTAATAAACCAATTATTGAATAGTAGCGCCGATGGTATTGACTGCATAGTAATGTTGATGGAAGACGAGGTTGATTTTGTCTAGCTTTTGTCTCTTATCGATTGGCTGCTTTCTTTTATAACAGGGTGGTACAAAAATAATAGCTGCTCCAAGTATTGTCATTTGAAAAGCTACGTAAACATAGTATTCATGGTATACATTAGGTGAATTTTGGAATACATTACGCCAGTCCAGTGCGTTTTCAGTTTTTGAGTTACATAACATTTTTTTTTTGTTTTTTTTAATTTTTTTACGCATTTCATTCTAACATTACCAGATCGTAGATCGATGGTCGTATCTTGAAATTTCTTTTGTTTATAATTTCTCATTAGCAATTTTTGGATCAATATACGAAAACGAAATTAAAATTTATTGCGACTGCTGTTTCATATTTAGTGAAAACTTTCAGAGAATGTAAAACACAGAATTTAGCCAACATGAAAACGGTTGCTCTACAATTTTGTCAGTATGCTTGACGGCAATTTCAGTACTTTTATCAAACATCAAATGAGCGTCGTTGTTTTTGTGGCATATCAACTCCTCGGCGGGTCATTTATTGCCAACTAAATTTTATTTATTTATTGCTGGTAATACCTTTTTCTTTCAATAATTTATTGTTGTCTTTCTTTAAGTTTTTGTGTCTAGTAATATTTTTTTTCTTTTCGAGTATCAAGATTCATTGGCATTTGTTTTTAAGGGCAGGGTCCCCAAGTCCTACCCTTTTATTTAACCCATAGGTGGAAGGAAAGGGACGGATTAATACCTTTCCCAAGTGAATGCAAGGTATTCAACTGGAATTTGAACTCGACTCACCGATTTTTCTTTCCGAGCCGATATTCACTGCACCACAACGCACATCCGTCACTAAACGCTTACAGCACCTGGTATTCCCAAGCGGTCATCCATCTAAGTACCGACCAGGTTCAACGTTGCTTAACTTCAGTGATCGAGCGAAAACCGGTACATTCAACGTGATATGGCCGTACGCCGAATTAGCTTCGTATAAGACTTTTTAATTCCTTTATCTCACTTCCGATTTTTTCAATATATTTTTTATGTTCTTGTGAAATCTACTAGAAATACATACGGAATTAGAAACTACTGCTGCATTGTGAGTTCATGTTTTTTACTATTGTTCATCTTATAGATGCCCTGAGAGTCCTTCAAGGTAACGTGCTATAGAATGAGGTTCTGTTATGAAATTACAAAGAGGATTTAAAAAGTGCATATTGCATTATTTACCGTGATTCTAAGATGCTAAGATTGTAGCCATGAGAAAGTATCTTATTGGCAGACTGCTGTGTAATATCAATCCTCCTAGAGAGAAAGAAATGCGATCAATTTCTTCGCAGATTAAGAGAAAACAGGCAGTAAAATATATATTGTCCTGCAGAAGGATACTGAGAATACCTCTGACTTAACGCGTAAGTAACAAAGCAGTTTTCAGGAATATTGGAACACATGTAATCAAAATCAGAAAGAGTTATCTGAAATCTCCTTGTCAAATATTGATGAATGAAAGGCTTATAAATCTTAATTCTCACAGGGTATATTGAATATAAGACAGAAAAGGAAGGCTGGAAACCAACTGAACCCAAAATATGAAGTAGTGCTTTGACAATTTGACGTTTGAAAGTAATACTGAAATAAAGCAAAAGGAACATGTGAATGGATGGGGGGAAAATAAAGTTCGAAAGATGACAAAATATTAATTTTACTAAAGGTTAGTGTAAGAAGTTTTAGTGAAACATGATCCTTCATTTCCTGAACAGATATGGAATATATCTAAACTTATTTACAAATTAAACTTTGTCTGTGTGTATGTGTGTGTGTGTGTGTGTGTCTGTGTGTGTGTCCGTTACCTATAGACTCTGAAACGGTTGAACCGATTTTCTTGAAAATTTACACAGTTGTACTATAAGCGCCTGCAAGTGTTCTTAGCTAGGTTTTGTGTGGAGGTACCCCCGATAATTATCGAAAATCGGGTTATAGAAGGAGTTGTCCGATTTTAATCAAATTTGACACACTCATAGACAAAGACATAAGAAACGATATTCAGAAGTTTCAAGGTTGCAGTTATTACAATAGTGCAGAAAATCGACAGTATATATATATATATACATTATTTATTCATAAATTATAACATGGATATGTTACAATATCACTACAAAAGTAGCCATTTTGTTTCAACACTTTTGTGTCTTTTCAAGTGATGTGATGGTTCTTAAAATTTTTTAAGAGCTTAAATTTTTAAGAAATTTTAAGAACCATCACATCACTTGAAAAGACACAAAAGTGTTGAAACAAAATGGCTACTTTTGTAGTGATATTGTAAAATATCCATGTTATAATTTATGAATAAATAATATTATTAGCTCTACTTTTGTATTGAGCACTTTCTTTAAAATAGTGTTTCGTTTGACAATGAATATTATTCCAACAATACTTGTATATATATTGGTTATGTATCAAAAGAGAGAGTGCTTGGATTCCAAATTGTTAGCTAAAATTCCCCGAAATTCTTCGTTTAAATTAATGCTTCGGGCGAACTCGTGTGCGGTTCGCCTCTAAATGGAAAGTGGCTCTGACTGTCGCCAATCGGAAGCATTTGCACGGTTTTGTACCGGGCCTAAACGTAATTTTCCAGTGTCTGGAAGCGCTTATCGAGGGTGGTCATCTATGGTCGGGTCGGCTTGGTGAGGGGGTTATGATGTTGAAAGAACCGAAACCCCTAGTGATACATCACAGATGACACCCTCTAGCGCCCCCATTATGGTGCGTATGTTTGAAAATTATACATATATATATATATATATATATATAAGGCAAGATGTTTGTGTGTGTCAGTGTGTGTTTATCTGCCTGTATATCTGTATTTTTTCAGCTCTTTTATTTTAGTTTTTGCTTCGGGTTTGGCTTTAAGTGAGTATGATTGTAGTTCTTAGTCTCCGCCATGATACCATTTACTCAGAGGACTTATTTAGCCTTCAAAATTTAGTTTACGACGAAAGAAACTTACTTGATACCGAAACCAGGAAATTAAAATTTTACTTACATCCATTTATTTTTCTTTCAGTCTACAGTTTCACTTTAACTGGAAACAACTATTTTTTTTTAGTCTTTCGTGCCAACGTCCAAAGTGTCTGAGATCCAGGACCGTTGATTAGTTTTAAACCTTTCATTATACCCGAGTAACGCCAGTCTATACTGCTAATAAGAATATAATTTCTTAACCAAGGCTAACGTAACATAGATGCCCCTTTATGTAGGTCCCCAAACATATAGTAAACATTCCTTGTATTTTTATATAGTTACCAAAGTAAAAGAAACGAAATGATGAGCGTCAATAAAAGAAAAGAAAATAAAAGAAAATAGTTGTTAACATTAAACAAGTACACAAGCCACAGAAAAATCTGAACATACAATTAGTCAGCGAAAGATGCATAGAAAACGCTAAGAAATTTTAAGAAAAATGTGAGATAAATATATGAATCTAAATCCAACAACATCAATAGAATAAGTTAATTTAAAATAAAATAGGATTAGAATAGAATAGAATAAATCAGATTAAAGCCCCTTTTCCTACCTGTTCTTTATTTACTCTAAGGAAAATATAAATTTCAAACAAAGGAAATGAGTACTTCAATTTTATACAATATAAATCCTTTTGCATGGCAGTGAATGTTAAACAATTTACTCATAGGTAAAGTAATAACTGGAGGCAACAGAAATGTTGTTCTACAGCAGTATGATGATAATTCCACAAACGGTGCGCGTAAGCAAGGAAGAAGTTTTACAGAAAATGTACACTTATACTCAAAACCGGATAGAGATAGATGCAAGAAAAAGGCTTTCAGAATTTGAGATCTAGAAGATATATCGAAGGCAATGTAAGAGTATAAGAAAGCAGTATGCCTCCTACCCTAGTGAATGCTGGGAATAAGTTGACGGTAAGAAAGCAAATATATCCGCCTAAATACTGTAATTTACTATGTAATTTTGATTTTTAGTTTTAGTCTTGTTCATGATATCCGAAGCTTTTAAGTTTTTTTTTTCTCAATATGAGTAGATAGGTCTCCATATCCCCCGGCTTACATTCATCCCCACCACTATTTTAACACCTGTAGATTGTTAATGAAAGTTTCTTGAGGATATAATAGAGAAGGAGGTTTTAGTATTTTTGAAGTAAGAGGGTCAGCTAAATGACATGATTGTGCGTATAGCGCAGCGGTAGGCAACCCCTGACCCGCGTGCCATCTCTTGTGAATCTTGTCCGGCCCGCTTCCTTACTCAGAACACGATATAAATGTAGTTAAACCATGCCAAAGTGACAGTTGATAGTTTGAATATATTGCGTCGAAATTAAAGTAATTATATCGTTTTGACTGGAGAATGTGTTTTACTTTGTTTTTATTTGTAGGGATCGCCAAAATTAGCGTACTGTCTCACTTTTACTATTTCTGTGAAATTGCTTTCGTGAGCGGGCACTATTAAATGAATATAAAATAGTGTTTTCAACCGATTTTAATGGAATTTTTTTTCAATACTGATTTATTAAACATTTATTTTTAAGATGTAATATTTTTTTAACAGATATTAAATTATATTTAATCCTTGTTGTCTTCAAACACGTAGAAAAGTTATTCATATATTTAATAACATGGTTCTTCTCCATGACACCGGAGCCATAGCTGTTTGGCCCTCCTCCATGACTCTACATAGCTTTTTGGCCCTAACTCTCCAAAAGGTTGCAGAAACCTGGTATAGCGTAACTGGGGAAGTGAGGTTTGGCAAATTGTCAAACAAATGCTAAGTTTTTTATAAGAGATACGATATTATGGGGAGCCATGACCTCTTAACCCCTACGGCATTGATAATGAGTGGCTAGTATAGAAAGCTACAGGCTCTTACAGATGTCGTTTTATTGATCGAATATGAACAAAACGTCTATGAAATTTTACATTAACCGTGTTAGTATTTTATAGAACAAACGTAAGAATGGTTCAATATTCGTACCAGAAACTGGCTTGTAAATTTTAATGCCCCCAAAAATGTCTGCTCCCGTTTTACCCACCTAGACTTTGAAAACACAGTAGCTACTCTAGCATCTACGCATTGCTCATTCAGTAATGAATTAGAGCACTCTGGCTACTAGCATATGATGCATCATACGCTAAAAGTCTGCCTCTTTCTACCGAATGCTCATAGCTCAGAGGTAGAATCGCCGACTGACGCCAATCAGGTCGGGTTTCAATCCTGGGTAAAAGCAATCGGATGCTAATCGTACAGATGAGCTCTGATATAGAGAAACAGATATGTCTGCGGATTACTATATACATATATATATATATATTGTGTGTGTGTATTTAGGAAGCATTTCTTCATTAATGCACGTTTCATTAAATAATATAGGCAACTTTTGCCTATTTTATGTAAATTTTTCCATATTCTCTGATAAGATTAATAGCATTACCATTAAATGAAGAAAGAAAATTACAATATAGATACATAATATTTTTAATAATCCAATCTAATCTTTTGGCTTGCATTAGCCATTTTCAAAATTGTCAAAATACAGTACATAATATATATATATATATATATATATATATATATATATATATATATATACACAGATATCGATTCGAAAGGAGAAAAAGTGTGTGTCTTTGCTCTACTTTTGCATTTCGTTTGTACTTTGTATCGAGCACTTTTTCTTTCTTTTTTTTGTGGTTGGTTCCGTTTGGGGTTTTTTATCTTTACTGCGGAGTATCGTATGTCTTGTCCTTATTCCGCGGATTTCTTTTTTTTTTCTCCCCTCTTATCCAACGCCTTAGTGCACCGGGTTGTAACGGAATTAGGTTCTGTTTGTTAATGGTTTTTCTTAAGGTTTATCTTAGTATAAATTTAAAACTTAAATACTTGCAGAGTCTATTTAGTTATTATTTTGAATATATATATATATATATATATATATATATATATACACACACTGATTCCAACGATTCTCTGACAATTCGATGCATCTCTTATAGAACGATTTGTCATTTTCCTCAAAATGCGCCTCAGTTTCCGATATCACTTCTTCATTGGAGTCAAATTTCTTTCTCTACAGCATCATTTTGTGGTCTGCTAAGGGCCAGTATTTAATGGGGGCCAGACCTGCAGAATAGGATGGATGCGGAAGAAATTCGACGTGCAATTCATGCAGTTTTTCCATCGTTGTCATCAACTACTGACACGGTGCGTTGTCTTGATGAAAGATCCATTATTTGTGGCCGTTTTTTGACGATTTCGTCCTTTAAACGCATCAATAATGCTATATAATATTCCATATTAATAGTTCTTATTTCCTTAAGGTAATCGATGAACAAAATACCTTGTGCATTCAAACATATGGAGGCAAAAGCCTTGCCTGCTTATGTTTGCATCTTTGGTTGCTTTGGACGCCTTTCACCTGCTGCTGTCAACTCAGCTGACTGCCGATTTGATTCTGGCTTGAAGTCGTGGATCCATGTTTCATCCATTGTCACATATTTATGCAAAAACTTCTTCTTGTTGCGGTGACACAGTTGCAAACAACGCTCTGAATATATATATATATATATATATATATATATATATATATATAACATTCTGATTTTCTTACGTTTACTTACTTTTCTGATACTTATAATCTTTAAATATTTAAATGCAGCACTAATCGCCATCTTCTGTCTTCTTGAATACTGTTCATCTTTTTTTCTTTTCTGAAATCTTTCTTATCCTCAGTCTTCCATTTCATTTTTGCTCCGTTTAAACTTTGCTTACTAGTGACTTACTCGCTCTGTTTTTGTGAAATTATTAAAAAAAAAACAACAAAAAAAAAAACGTTTCGTCTTGTAAAAAGCGTTCATCAGACTAAAGTAGTTTTCTTATTCATAGAATTATATACACATATAAGAGAAGGGATATATGAGCGTAAAAATTTGTTACAATTATGAAGATAAAGACATCATTTAATTTTTTTTGTAATATATTTTTGTGAACTGTCAGTTATCGATTCGAAAGGAGAAATATTCGCGTCGGGTTTTAATTCAAACCGATGTTAACTTTAGCAAATTTTTTATATAATCGTTTCATTCGAAGGAACCAGTGCTGTCACTGAGACTACATGAGAAGAGAATGATTAGAAAAAGGAACAGGTTACGGGGGGTGTCGGAGAATTGTTAAGAGAAAGATAGGAATAATGGGGAGAAAGGTTTACATTAGAGTAGAGCGGAGAAAGAGAAGAACGAGTTACAGGGGTTGCTGGGGAAATGATAAGAGATGGATGGGAGCCAAAGAGATAAGAGATGGCAATTGACGTTTCATTGAAACTCTTGGAGATTGTAGCTACCAGATAACTAAATATACGGAAAAGAATTTCACACGCGAGAAGTGCGGAAAGGAAAAGAATAGAGTAAAGGTATCAGCTGCATTTGACTGTTTGGACTGTAAAACGATGAGACCTAGTTGCTAGTCTAGTCAGTCAGTCAAGTACCATACGAGATACACGCTTGGGCGATCATGTCTCGAAAGTGACATGACTGAGTGGGCAGAACATTATCCCGTAGTAGGTTGCCATTACTTTCTGCGGTAAACTGGTTGCTGACAAAATCTACAGAACCCAGTCTGTCCTGTTATTTAACTCATAACTGGAGGAAAATGACGGATTAATACCTTTCCCAAGGATACTTCCGCGGAAGTGAATGCAAGGAATTCAACTGGAATTCGAACCCGGCTATCCGATTTGTTGTTCCACTGCATCACAACGCACATCGAGTAAAATCGTGGAGAAGGGGCAACTGAGAGATAAGCTTGTTGGAACTAACATTTGTAGAAGAAACAGAGGGAATTCATATCTCGTTGGTGAGAAAGTGACTGCAAGGTCAGGATCAATCACAATACAAATTCGCCTTCTGATTTTGTCAAAAACCCCGAAATAAAGAACAGGGAACCTCGACCAGATATAACGTTAATATTCAATGCACGGGCGGATGTTAGGTTTGTATATGTACAAGACGGGTTCATACGAAAAAAGCCTACTGTGACCCAAACTTCCTAGCTAGAATTAGCTATTGAAAAAATTTAGTCGTCCCACCAGAGGTCTACTGAGACAGTGAAACAGGAGACACAGTGTATTTTTTTTTCAGAGAGACAAGCGTGATCCATGCTGATGTCGGGTAGAAGAGATTGCCTATGGTGCTTAAAGGATATTAGTTTGGTTTTATAACATTAAAATTCACAAGCCATTTCTTACCCCCTATTAATTCATATCTTCTATCATAACAGGGAAAGTGGCAACCAGCAGTGCAGAAAGATAACTCTAAAATCGAAAACGTATTTCGTTATGGCAGGGTACATGTTTAAACTAAGATCGCCTCAGTGAAGTTGGAGCATGACCTACAAGTTTAAAGTGTGATGGGTGACAAAACATAAATATGCTTTGGAAAATTGTCATGCTCGGTAATATGAAGAATTTGCACCGATCTGCATTGTGTTTTGATGTTAAAATGAATCTGATAATGATTTCAATATAGGCAGAAATATTGTCCCATTGAAAATGAGATCCAATCAATTTTCTTTTGAAAAGAAAATTAACTTATTGAACGCAAACATTTTTACATTATTCTCATGTAATTTGAAGCAGTTTTTTTTCTCCAGGTTTTGCTTTGCTTCAATCTGGCTATGAAAGGTTTTGCAATTATTTCCGATGAAATTTTATTTCATCTCTAAACTAGAAATGTAATTTTATTAATCTTCAGTGGTTCAAATAATCTGCAGATTAGAAAAAGACCAGATTATCTGAAAATGCACAAAAGGATTTAAATCTGAAGATTATCTAAATTCAGACTTTATGGAGATTAATAAAAAAAATTAAATTGTCTGCAGACTAGAAACATAAAAACTCCAAATCAAAATTTCAACAAGTGATTTAAAATACTATTTCAGTACTGATATGAAGCCATTAGATTGAGTTATAAATAATTTATATTTTTCTTTATCTAATTTTTACCTAAAACCCTAGCCAATATTACAGTTCGTTCAATCATATATACACCATTATTTGAAATAACTAGCTGCCACATATCACAATAAACTTTGAGTAAAATTAAATATAATATAAAAAGGGTTTCGACGAACTTTTAACTCTAGTTTTTGTTTGATAAATCTTTTGTTATTAGAGAGATCGAAATAGATAATAATAAGAGATAAAAAATAAATAATTACTTATTAAAATATTGCATTCAAATTTGATTTTTAGCTGCAATGTTTTAAGTAAAAAATTTCTTTTTTTTTTACTTGACTAAAATATATTGTCCTTTACTTTTCCAGGTCTATAATGTTAAGAATATTTCTTTTCATGCGCTCTTTTTTCTCTGTGATTCATGATTATTCCAGGCATTGACATTAAACTAATATAAATTTAAAGGTAAAACCGAATTCAAAATTATTAAAAAGAAAAATATATATATCAGTCTGTCAGTTAGTTAAGTGCCATGCTTGGGCGATATCTTCTGTCCAGTCAGTCATGTCTCGAAGAGACATGACTGACTAGGCAGAAGATTATCCCGCAGTAGGTTGCCATTGCTTTCTGTGGTAGACTGGTTGCCGACCAAGGCTATAGAACCCAATCTGTCCTTTCTAGTTCCGAGCTGATATCCACTGCGCCACAGCGCACATCATATATATATATATATATATATATATATATATATATATATATATATATATATATATATAATTGATTAAAAAGAAACAACGAAAAGAATTATTATTTATAATTAATTCTGTTATTCTATTTTGATAAAATGGTAAGTGATAAACAATGTTTGACAAAAATGGTAAATGATATCATCAGAATTTTAAAGTTCCGAACTACATTCAAAATTATTAAATAGAAAAAAGTTATAAAGAGTAAGATGTATTATTAGAAGAGTTAGTCACTCACTCACTTATGTACTTACTAACAGTATAGCAGGAGGTAAAAAACACGAAAAAGGGGTCGCTTTAATACTAAACAAACAAGTGAAGAGATGTGTACTTGGATACTGGCAACTGTCAGAGAGAGTCCTCTTGGTTAAACTGCGGGGAAGTCCCCTCAATATAGCTATTATAGTAGTCTATGCGCCAACAACTCAAAGCTCGGAGGACGAAATAAAATCACTCTATTCAATACTGGACAGTGCTAAGGCTCAGTGCAAAAAGCCAAGAAGTTAGGATAATAATGGGGGACTTAAATGCAAAGGTAGGTAAAGATAGAGAAGAAGACACGAACGGCAACTTCGGACTAGGAGAGCGCAACGAAAGAGGAGAAAAATGGATCCAATGGTGCTCAGCCAATGACCAGGTCATTACTAACACCTGGTTCCAAGAACACCCACGACGTTTATGGACATGGAGAATCCCAGGAGGGGACACGAAGAACCAAATAGATTATATAATTATAAACAAGAGATTCAGGAACGCAGTAGTCCAATGCAAAACATACCCAGGTGCTGACTGCGGAAGTGACCACGTCCCAGTCATCTGCAAACTAAAAGTGAAACTCCGAAGACTGAAGAAGCCCAGCATATCACCAAGACTGCAATACGACACACTAGAGGACGATCTCACCCTGCAGAAAGAATATAATAACAGCGTAAGAAAGAAATATGAAGAACAAATTGGAAAAGGATGCTCAAAATGGGATTCACTAAAAGAAGCAATGGTGACCTCAGCGAACAACATAGCCCCAAAGGAAATCAGACGCAGAAGAAAAAATGAGTGGATAACCGAAGAGATCCTCCACGTGATGCAAAGGAGACAAAAAATAACGCCAAGACACGGAGCAGAGTACAAAAAACTTCACAGGGAGAGAAGGAACAAATGCAGACAAGCCAAAGAGGAATGGCTCAACAACAAATGTGCAGAAGTAGAGAGACTGAGCAGGAACAACAAAGCAGAGATGCATAAAGAGATAAGAGAACTGACAGGACAAAAAAACTGTTCCTCAACAGGATGCATAAAATCCAAGGAAGGAACAATCATATTAGAGAAAGAGGAAATACTCCAGCGATGGGAAGAATACATAAAGGATCTCTTTTGCGACAAGAGAGAACAACCGAGAATACACAAGGAGATGGATGGACCGGAAATACTAAAATCCGAGGTGGAAGCTGCAATGGCCAAAATGAACAGAAACAAAGCACCTGGTCCAGATGGCATAGTAATAGAGCTGCTGACAGCCTTAGAAGAATATGGCATATAAAAGATTACCGACATAATAAACGAAATTTATAGCAGCGGAATAATACCAGAAGACCTATGCAAGTCGATATTTATAGCGCTGCCGAAGAAACCTGGTGCAAACGAGTGCGAACTACACAGAACTATCAGCTTAATGAGTCACATTACAAAACTGATTGTCAGAATCCTGATGAATAGAGCGAGAAGCAGAATCAGGCCAGAGATAGGGCAGGAACAGTGTGGGTTCGTCAAAGACACTGGAACAAGGAACGCCATATTCATGATTAGGATGCTCTCTGAAAGGGCATTACAAATGAAGAAAGACTTGTACCTATGCTTCATTGATTACGCGAAAGCATTCGACAAAATACGACACAAAGAATTGATGGAAATGCTAGGCAACCTCGACATTTTCGGCAAAGACATAAGAATAATCAAGAATCTCTACTGGCAGCAAACGGCCTGCATACGGACAGGTAACGACCTCAGTAGATACACAAAGATAGAAAAAGGCGTAAGACAAGGATGTGTCTTTTCACCGGATTTGTTCAACCTATACAGCGAGAATATTTTGAGGACCCTAGATGACACACCAGGATTTGTTATTGGAGGCCACAACCTCAACAACATAAGATATGCGGACGATACAGTACTGATTGCGGACACGGAAAGGAAACTGCAAGATCTCATACAGAAAGTAGCAGTGGAGAGTGACAAGAAGGGACTACAAATAAACTTTAAGAAAACTGAGTGCATGGTCATCAGCAAAAGATACAACCCAAAATTCCAAGAGTTGGGGGATAACAGAATCAAACAAGCCCAAGAATTTAAGTACCTAGGAAGTGTTCTAACAGGAGATGGAAAGTGCGACACGGTGATCCGAAGGCGAATTGGCATGGCAAAGGACGCGTTCCAGAAGATGAGCAAAATACTAACACACAGGAAGATCTCAATAGAAACGAAGAAAAGAGTGCTAGACTGCTACGTGATGTCAGTTCTTCAGTACGGCTGTGAATGCTGGACAATATCATCGAAAATGAGGACAAACCTGGAAGCGGCCGAAATGTGGTTCTACAGAAGGATGCTACGGATATCGTGGACTGAGCATACAAGCAACGACGAAGTGTTAGAAAGAATGGCAACAAAAAGGAAATTGATGCTGAGCACAAGGAAGAGACAACTGAAGTCCCTGGGACATGCAATGAGGAAGGAGAGCCTGGACAACCTGATACTGACTGGTCAGATAGAAGGAAGGATAGACAGAGGAAGGCAGCGGATAACATATTTGCAGGGTCTGATCAGGTGGATGACGGAACGGGGGTGGCCAGGAGCAACAGGAGCAAACATACTAAGAGCCACAAGGGATAGGGAGACGTGGAGATCCATGATCGTCTACGTCCTGAAGGGACAGGGCACATAGAAGAAGAAGAAGAAGAATGAGAAGAAGAAGAAGAAGAAGAAGAAGAAGAAGAAGTATAGCCCGGAGTTGCTCGGGTATAATGAAAGCCTTAAAACTTATCCATGGTCCTGGAGCTCAGACTCAGCCTAAAGAATATTTGTATGAAATTTGGTGAGAATCGGATAAAAATTGTGGATTTGGATAAAGGACATACAGACCGATAAACAGACACACACAAACATCTTGCCTTATATATATATATATATATAAAAAGCAAGATTATACATATATATATATTATCGATTTTCTGCACTATTGTAAGAACTGCAACCTTGAAACTTCTGAATATCGTTTCTTATGTCTTTGTCTATGAGTGTATCAAATCTGATTAAAAACGGAGCACTCCTTCTATAACTCGATTTTCCGATTATCGATTTTCGATATTTATCGGGGGTACCTCGACACAAAACCTAGCTAAGAACCACTTGCAGACGCTTAAAGTACAACTGTGTAAATTTTCAACTTTTTTCGACTGAAACAAACTTT
Organism: Ascarosepion bandense; assembly: GCA_037127315.1. Taxonomy (NCBI): domain Eukaryota; kingdom Metazoa; phylum Mollusca; class Cephalopoda; order Sepiida; family Sepiidae; genus Ascarosepion; species Ascarosepion bandense. The sequence goes on along the minus strand of JBBBDQ010000945.1, from coordinate 629,065 downwards.
ATTTTTTTTGCAGAAGATAGCTAAATAGGGGACCTATCTAACACTGGAAACTGTTTTAAATTTAGTTAATTACTGAATTACTGGTGAAGCTTGAAAGCTGCCTAGAGTTAATCAATATCTTAAGAACATAGTCAATTACTGCCATGGTTGAATGATGTCTTCTATGAAGCTTTGTTTTTTTGTTGTTTTTTTGGTCGGTAGTAACAATTTAACCTCAACAATCTATTGTATGATGCATTAAACGTTGAATATAAACAATTTTCATCACCTGTTATGATATACTTAAAACGTCTTTAAGAATGATACATTAGGCATTAAAATTGTTTCAAAAATAAGTAAAAATAACTTGATCTACACTATGTGTTTATTACTTTTTAAATCTTAATAGATGTTAATATTTTCTAAACAGAAATCATTATTTAATATTATATATTGTTAAATTTTAATAAGAAAGAATTTAATGGATATCTTTTTCCTGTACCATAATTACATATCTGGAATTGTGAACAAAAATTCAGTCCCAAGAAATTATTTCACCGGCGTTTAAAGCTTTTATGTAACCTTTTAAAAACTTAAAAATTTATTTTGAAAAGAAAAAAATGTTCTAAATATACGTGTCTTTAATGAACGGTAATTTGCTTTCAGTAAAAGGCTATTACTTTGTTTGCTTGATCAGAAAGTAATTATGGGCTATTTTGTGAGAGAACGAACATCGTTAATATAGAACCGACCATAACTTTCTCACATTCACTTATGAGAATTGTGGTAGAAATCAAATGCTGCTGGTTATTACAAGAATCTGATTTCTTTGCACATTCTTCCTTACCAGTTCGTTAAATGCCGAGGAATGAGAAGACAATAAAGATCATTTCTGTGTGTGTGTGTGTGTGTGTGTGTGTGCGTGTGTGTGTGCGTGTGTGTGAAGAAGAAATCTTATAAAAATTATTTATGAAAAGATGTATGTTAATTCCGTCAGTTAAGTGCTATACGTGATACACGCTTTGGGCGATCATGTCTCGATAGAGACATGACTGACTGGGAATAAGATTATCCCGCAGTAGGTTGGCATTGCTTCTGCGGTAGAATGGTTGCCAGCGAAGGTTATAGAACCCAATCGTTCCTGTTATTTCACTCATAACTGGAGGGAAGAAACGGATTAATACATTTCTCAATGTGTATTTGCGAGCAAGTGGATGCAAGTAATTCAACTGAAATTCGAACTCAGCTCCCCGATTTGTCGTTACGAGTCGATATCCACTGCCCCACAACGCACATCCTTCGTTGTTTTCGACTATGCTTCGAGGCGTCGGCGGCGTCATCATAATATATATATATATATATATATATATATATATATATATATATATATATTGTAATCCGCAGACAGATCTGATTCGCCGTATCACAGCTCATCAGTACGGTTAGACTCCGATTGCTTTTTTACCCAGGATTGAAACCCGTTCCGAAATGGCGTCAGTCGGCGACTCTACCCCTGGACTATGGGCGTTCGGTGGAAGTAGGCAGACGTTTTAGCGCATATCATTATACGTACCCAATAGCTAGTGTGCTCTAATTCATTTCTCTGAATGAGCGATGCGTACACGCCAGAGTAGCTACTGTTTATCAAAGTCTACTATTTTTCCAGAGTGCTCAATCAGGGTGTGATAGCGTAAATATTGTCATGCACTCTATTATAATAAAGACTGTTGTATTTTCTTTTTTAATCGTTTCACCCCAAGCAAGGCTGTAACATCCCTGATACGCAAGGAGCTGCATAGGAGAGAAAGATTAGGTAGGAGGAGAGTAAAGAGAAAAACGAACCAGCTACAAGAGGTGTCAGAAAAAAGGAGCAAAAGATGGATGGAAATACAGGTGTGAGAACATTTGCAAAGGTAGAGAGAAAGGAAAATATATAAAGAGTGATGTAAAAAGAACTGGAGTCAAGTGGTTAAGACATTGGTAATGGCATTGCATTTTATTTTCTGGAGGTTGTAGCCGTCAGGAAAGCAAGTATATGGAAGAGATTTCCACACAGGGGAATGTGCGAGAAATGAAGCTGAGGGAGTAGAATTGTCGGCCATATTTGGGTGATCTAACTGTGAATGGGTGGAACCCAGTTGCCAGTCTGGTTGTAGGAGTTAACTCAGGTGGTAGGGGCACCAGTAACTTAAGTTCGTCGTAGCAGAAGCCATGAATATATATGTAGAGGAGACAGAGGGAAGCCACATCCCGTCTGTGAGAAAGTGGCTGGAATTGAACCGCCAAGTCGGTAGCTATCACATTACAGATTTTCCTTTGGAGCTTGTCGAGCACACTGAGATGAAGTGCGGGGGCGTCTGACCATATATGACAGCAGTATTCTATGCACGGATATATATATATATATATATATATATATATATATGTATATAATATTTTCATCCTAACGCATTCAGGGGTTTGAATTTTTTCTTATATCTTAATGTAAACATTCAATAGTAGATACATCAATATATATATATATATATATATACATTAGATTTTAGGCATATAGATATAAATATTTTGCCGTCATTTTTGATTGACGGCACGGGTTGTCTCTTGATTCATAATTCACTTATGTATATTAGACATTGATTTTGAATAATATACAACAAAAATATTATTCAGATAGGTCAACGAGGGAGTCATGTGAGAAGGAAACTGTGCCTATCAAGTTGTTTTGTTTAAAGATATTTCTTTATGTCATGATTTCTAGATTGTCAAACACATCCATAAATTGCTAGTCATTTTCCTATCTCTAGATATGTCCGTACGTTTTGTTGTATATCTTGAGATTGGCAGTTAATTCTAAAGACTACTCAATAAAATAGATAATTAAATATTTCCTTTGATTTTTGGATACATTTCTACATTAATAGTTATTTTCTAGATTATAATTTCGAAATATTTCCAAAAATTATTAAATATTTTCCTAAATTACTAGACAGCCTCCTAATTAGCTAGATATTTTTCTTGATTGCTAGATATTTATCTAAATTTAGAGATATTTCCTGTGGTTGATAGACACCTGCCTAAATTGTTAGACATTTTCCTTGATTGCAGAATTATTCTCTAGTTTGCAACATATTGCTAGAGATTTCTATGAAATATTAAATACTAAATACATCCAGATCTAGCGAGATATTTCCTTAATTACAAGATATTTTCTGAAGTTAATAGATATTTCTCTTGCACCTCCTGGCCGGGGGTTTCAAAATTAATATTAAAGTAGACTCTATTTCCTTCGAAAGAGGCTAGGACCATTTAGTCGATGCCAGAGGCGATTCAGACGGAGGAAGTGCCGAGGAGGTTTTGAGGAACATTTAAACGCCGGTGAATACACTTTAAACAGAACACCGTTAATCAGTCTATGCCTGTGGATGAATGGATAAATTCACATAACCTCTAGATTGGTTATATATGTAGATTGTGTGGTTGGATAAAGTATACATGTAAGTAGATTTATTCTTATCACAATTCTATCTGATTGCTTATATATATATATATATATATATATATATATATATGTGTGTGTGTGTGTGTGTGTGTACATATATGACTATATGTAAATCGTCATCCGCAGACAAATCTGTTTCGGTGTATCACAGCTCAGCATCACGGTTAGATTTCCGATTGCTTTTTATCCAGGATCGAAACGCGACCGAACTGGCGTCAGTCAGCGATTCTACCTCTGGGCGCTCGGTAAAAAGAGGCTGACATTTAGCCTGTCATATATATATGAGTTGAATATAGGAATCGAAATCCGACAAGCCTTATATATGTTTTTACACTCCTTACAATTGCTGGTGAGTCTGTGAGTGTAACATTTTTTCACTTTTAAACTCTCTTGTGGAATTACATGTGTACACCCCCCTTACATTTTATCTGTTTGTTTTTTTTTTCAATAAATTTATTTTTAAACGAGTTCCATCATCTCCCAGCATTGTAAGTAATTTAATTTATTTTGCCTTGTCCTTTTCCTTAATTCCCTTAAAATTAAAGCCAACGAGAACCCTTGATAAGAGTTGGCCGAAAGGTTCCTCGGGTTTAAATAATATGACGTCTGTTCTTTTTAAGGCCATATATATATATATATATATATATATATATATATATATATATACAATCAGCGTAATTTACTGTGTAATCAAATGCGTTCTCTTGCTTGGAAACATGCGCCAGCATCAGGGGCTAAATTTCACTTGCAGCTGGTTATTCAATTTAAAAATAAATAAATAGGTTTCCTTTAATAAAATAATAATCAAAAAATGGTTTTCCATCACTTTTTAAAATAACGCCTCTCCTGGCTGATAAATTCAAGAAGTATGCTGGATGAGACTTTGAAAGCGAGAGCGCATTATCTGTGGTATGATCAACATCCTGTAAAAGGCCAGTACTTTCAAATGTTTGGTTACGATGAATTGTGACATCCTAGTAACGCAAATATTCCGCCATTCACAAGGCTTAAGTTAGGTTCTAGGACGGAATCCTCGCGGTTTCCTGACAATTCGACTGTGGGGAAATTCGAACCCGGCTTTCATGTTTGGTAATCGAATCTTCTCAGTACTCGTTTGATTTAAACATTGGAAGTGAAATTAGGTAAAGTAAGCAATCTGAGAACATTCGATGGTGTGGATAGCACGAAGTGGTAAGTCAGCGTGATAGAGGGTTGGAGCGTACTAGCTTTGTTCAGACTGGATGTCATGCCAGAAAATACATTTTGTTTGCATTTTGTCTTAGAACCTGTAAGTAATTGCAGTATAAACCACAGGTGGGAACTGTGGCTGGCGAACAATCAAAAATGCATCTGAACAATCGTCTGAAACAGAGATTGGCCTAATCACCCTAGAAGACAGGCATCTTCGGATACGTGAGGTTTACCAGCATCAGGTAATAATAATAATAATAATAATAATATATATATATATATATATATATATATATATATATATATATCGTTCATTCAGTAATGCATCTGAACACTTACGGCTCCTGGCGTGTGTTTGTATTGTATATAACACGCTAAAGTCCACCGTCTTCTAGCGAGCGCCCATAGCTCAGCGGTAGAATCACCGACTAATTAGGTCGCTTTTTCAACTTGGCTAAAAGTAATCAGTTGTCTAACCTTTCTGATCAGCTGGGAAACAGATCTCTCTGCGGATGACTATATATGTAAATCTATATGAATAAAATTAGTAAAGAACATGTAGGAAATATAACATGTTTAACAAGCATCTTCAGAGATTTTTTTAAAGACGAATGATATAATTTTTTCATTTTCATTTTAAAAACTGTTCATCTATTGTTTTACTAGAAGTATAGCCCGGCGTTGCAAAGGTGTAATGAAAACTTTAAAACTAATCCATGGTCTTGGAACTCAGACTCTTTGGACGTTGGCACGAAAGACTAAAAAACAATAGTTGTTTCCAGTTAAAGCGAAACCGTAGACTGAACGAGAAATGAATGCATGTATGTCAAATTTTGATTTCCTGGCATCGATATCAAATAAGTTTTTTCGTCGTTAACTGAATTTTGAAGGCTAAATGAGTCCTCTGAGTAAATGGTATCATGGCTGAGACTAAGAACTACAATTATACCTACTTAGAGCCAAACCCTAAGCAAAAACTAAAATAAAAGGACTGAAAGAAATACAAATATACAGGTAGATAAACAGGCACACACACAAACATCTTGCCTTATATATATATATATATATATATATATATATATATATATATTGTCGATTTTCTGCACTATTTTAAGAACTGCAACCTTGAAACTTCTGAATGTCGTTTCTTATGTCTTTGTCTATGAGTGTATCAAATTTGATTAAAATCGGACCATTCCTTCTATAACCCGATTTTTTCGATTATCGATTTTCGATATTTATCGGGGGTACCTTGACACAAAACCGAGCTAAGAACACTTGCAGACGCTTATAGTACAACTGTCTAAATTTTCAAGAAAATCGGTTCAGCCGTTTCGGTGTCTATAGGTAACAGACACACACACACACAGACACACACACAGAGAAAGTTCCATTTATAAATAAGTTCAGAGTACACATGACATGTTTCTGCTCAAACTCAATCAACATACAGTTTTTGCGGATATTTAAAAATATTATAAATTTTGAAAAAAATCTTGTAATTGAAGAGAAGTAAAGAACTAGTAAGAAAAAACTGACTTTAAAGACGAATGATTTAAAATCTTTAAATAAAAAAATTTGAAAAACTACAAATTTTTTTAAAACATTCGTTTTTAAAAATCTCAAAAAATGCTTATTAAAATGAAACATTAAAGATTAAGACACATATTTTCCTACCTGTTTTTTTTTTACTTATCTATTCATCTCTTAAGCTATTTTGATAACAAAAGATTTTAATAATCTTTTGTTATCAAAACAGCTTAAAAGTTTCCCTTAAAGCCAATATGAACTCTATGTCTATATTTCTGAGATGAGACGATGTTTCGACAGTTGTACGCTTTGGCCTCCGTCAGGTGCTAGGAATTTCGATCTGTGCTCTTCTATAAATACATTCACAGCTTCTGCTTTAAAGAACTTAGATCACTAGTGGCCCTAGATATGAATTTACTCGAGCCACTAGATTAGCAACTTTTACAGTGAAACCGATAAAGTGTAACCGCAATTTCTACTCTAACACCTTCTTTTCACGCACTTCCTACCTTCCATATACTTGCTTCTCCGACAGCTACAATCTCCAGGAATTTAAATATAAGGTCAATAGATATCTTCTATCACACTAACTCTCATCCATTCTCACAAGCTCATTTTCCATTGACTTTACCCACATACTGGGTATCCTCATCCATCTATTACCCTCCTCCTGACATTTACTATAACTAACCCCTTTTTCTCATCACTTTCCCCTATGTAACACCCTGCTCAACAAGGGCAGTAGAATGAATTGCTTGGGGAGAAGTGATAAAAAACATAGAAATTCCAGGCGTAGCTGACCACTTATACAGAGAGAAAAGGGGTCACTGTCTCTTGTAGGATAAAGTTTAAATACTTAATAGAGAACACTATTGCAAATTAGGTAAACGTAAGGAATCAACGCATATGCTAGGCTACAAAAATGTCCTGTTCCGGCAAAGCATAGAAATGAATGCAGTATGGGAACCGGTGATAGGAAGTGTTATTTCAAATCATTAGCATCAAAATTTGCAATATGAGCTCTGGAAAAAAAAAACGATTCCTGAGATATTAAGTTTACAAATCCCAGAAATTCACACACTGATGTTCACAAAGAAACATCACACAGTTGTTATTTCCAGTGACTTGACCTAAAATAGTGTGAGTTCAATAGCTAGCTACAGCAGTGGTAAACAAATAACTTGGAGAGTTGTTAAAGGGAGATAACTACATGGCTACCGGAAGTGGTATTGCACATGAAATGAAACTGATATGCCCCAGTGATCAAAATAAAAGATTGATTCGAAATTCTTAGCACGCTAAAAGGCTGGAGCATACAACGGCCGAAACGTCGTAAACATCGCAGTAAAAATGAAGACAACAGTCCAAACTATGTAAATAATATCAATAGGCACTGTTATCATATTTTAATATACAGCCATTTCATTGAGAATATAATTTATATACAACAAAATTATAATTCCCCAGAGAAATTAAAGTCATTTAAATCTTAAAATACATTATTCACTTGATAGAAAATAATGTTTAAATTTTGAAAATCAAACACTGTTCATCGAAGTGTAACACTGATTTATTTGGTCATATTTTAATTTTATTTGTTAAATTTTATTGTAATACTATGTGCAATAAAATTAAAAAGAAAAATGATTATGAAATTTTTTATATAAATGCAATCGAATTACTTTTATTTCTGATAGCATTTTAGAATTATATTATGTTTTTATTATTTTCTCCATTGCTGGCAAACCAAATACACAATAAATCATATTCATTTCTCTTGAGCATTTACCACGTTTTATTATAAGCTTGAGTGTTTAGTAATGGCAGTTAATGTTTTTTTGTGGGTTTAAATGTCTTTTTGGATATCAGTACTATGAAAAGGTGAAGCATTAATGTCATCGGGATCACTTAGCAACTGAAAAAAATCTCCTACGTGGAGTGTTTTTTAGGATGTTGGTAACCACTGCTTTTCACATTCCCTGTCCTGTGAAGTTTGTTTATTTGCTATCTCTCCTAGTCTGTGGTCTGCAAAGCATTTACACAAGTTCGTTATGTAGATTACACGCTGCCTATCTCTGTAGCGCCTAATTCCTATATGTCATGTGAGTTTCTAATTTTGTAAGCTCTATTTCCTCATTAAATGCCTTAAAATCTTTAACAGACTCTGATGCTAAATAACAAATTTTTCTTTATTTCCATTTTTTATAGTTTTGTATATGTTTCTTTGTTTCACACGAAATCTTGCTGCTCTTTTGCTTAGTTTGTAGTGGACGATAGGTCCACTTACTAATTTAAATTTATGAGTCGACTCGACGTAACCTTAGTCATGGTGAAATAAAACAGACAATAAGAAAGAACAAAAAGGCGAAAGTAACCAGAAAAACAATGTATTGACAAAGGTTACATGGGGTTGAGAGAGCATGCATGAGAAAGTGAAAAGGAAAGAGTTATTCCCCTTCGTCTGTTCGTAGAAACAAAATAAGATGTATGAAGTTTTTTCTCTAGCTGAAAGAAAGGTTTGTAACAATTGTTAAGATTATCGTAAAGAGTTCAAAGTCCAAATCCTTGATGAAGAAAGTCAGACAGAAGACAAAGTTCTGTGTCTGTGTGTGCGTTGAGTAGAGAGAGAGAGAGACTTACATGCAAATGTAGCAGTCTTAGTCAGGCTGTGGATTTCTACTGACGAAGGTTGGAAAAATGTGAATTTATGTGTAGAAAGTTATTTTATGTAAAGTCCTGTTTGAATGAAAGTTAATGTGTATAGTGTTAATGTCGGTGAGAAGAAAAATAAAAAAAATTTGCGCCACTAATTGCTACCCGCAATTAGTGCGCGTGTGTTTGTGTGAGTTAGGGAGACATGTCTGCTCTTGTCCCGGGACGAAATCCTAACTAGTGTACCACGTGATGTTTTCCGCTTTTATTAGCATCGTTTTGGAGGGAACCAGTCATCACGTGGAACGCCGAGTGACCATGCGCGTGTGTGTGTGTGTGTGTGTGTGTGGGTGTCACTGTATCAAACCCCACAAGTTTTAGAAGGTAGTTTTGCTCTTCCAGTGAGTCCTATTGTTTCGGTGTCGCATTTGCTGTCCTCTGTTAAAAGATTTCCTCCAAAATTTAATGTGTAAATTTGTCTAATAGGCCATTTGCTCGACGAATATTACAATAGTATGTTTATCGTCTCTTTCTTATAATCTGTTGGCACTATTGCATACTGAGCTTAATTCAATGCTACCCACCATAGCATGGTAAACAAAGGTATCTTGTTGATTAAATTATTAATGTAGTCGTATTCTTATTGAATGCTTTCAACCGTGGTTTTGTGTTAGAGTAAGCTGAAATGTTTTTCGTTCTTAGAAATTTAAATAAAAAAAACTGCGTTGGTCTACTATGTCATAATAGAGATATATACAAATGTGACAATAGTTCTCATCCGTACACTTGCTATACCGACGATCCTTAACATAAAATAGAATACCAAACTGTGTGAATTAAAGTACAAAACGTAGAGTGGTGCTGAATGAGCTAACCAGTAAAATAAGGAATTTCATCATCAATGAAATAATCGGTGTCTTCTATGTATTGCCTGGAAATAAGGATCCACAGCTTCCTATGTCTTGTGAAATTTAGCAATGTGTCTCTGAGGCCGTAGGGAGAAAGTTAATGTTTCTTGGTTCGGCCTTCTGCCTTACTTAACCGAACTCCCTACAGCTTACAAGTTTTATGCAGAATTATCATCAGAAGATTTTCATCAGAAGGTTGGTTGTCGGCAGGTTGGAAAGTGTGGATTTGTGTATGGAATAATGTAAGAATAAAAATATACATCTTTTATTTTAAAAAAATAAATTTATTAAAAAGAAAGAATAACACAAGTTGAAGAATTTAATGTGCAATTAGAAACATTATTAAGAGGTCAAGGGTAGAGTTCGTGTTCACTGATAAAGTTATGGATATCAAGATTTGTAGAAAATGTTCGCAGAAGTAACTGTTGAAAGAGTATATGCGTACGTACGTATGCATGTGCGTTTGTTTTTTAAGAATGTCTTTGGATGGAAAAAAAGAAGTAGAATGAATCAGTAAAGAACAAGGTGCGACCTGACCTTATCTCCGGATCGATTTGAAGTTAAAGTTATATTTTAGTTTTGTTGATCTCGCTGCTTACATTTGAGTCTCTCTGGCTGACTGGCGCTGATCAAGTCCTTTTATTGTAATCTAGATTTTTCACACTGACTCGTGAAGTCTTTTTGGTCTTGCAATTCGCTCCCATTAGTCAAAAATCAATTTTACACCTACTTGCGTAATCTGGTGTCGACTTTTTCTTTAAGCACATGGTCAATCCTTTTTTATATTTGGGAAAAACCAGGATTTTTACACGTCATTGCGAATTTTTGTAAAAGTGAAGAAGGTTGATTTGAATTCTTAATTTCTTATCCGCTACATCTCTGTTTTCCCATTGACCCTATCTAGTCAGGTAAAACTAGCTCCCTTCTTCCTAAATCTTTTTATCTCAATATGCTCCTTGAGACTTCCAAACCCTGATTCGTCGATTTTTGCATTCTAGCCCCGCTTAAATTCTAACATAGTCTGCTACATCTCTATAATCTTATAATTAAGCCATTTAGCTATTTTTAACCTTCTAACCACAAGGATGATAATAATACCACTAAGATACAAGGAGTTATTAAGAGTTCGAGAATATGATAAAAAATATGCTATTACGGAAAAAAAACAAACCTCCTTAAATGGACATGCCTCCCAAAACTACCATACGAAACGCGGGCGTCCCTCAAGACTATATCCTAGGTATCACGCTCTTTCTGATCTACATTAATGATCTCCCCGATGCCATTAGATCCCAAGTAGGCATATACACCGATGACACCACAATTTACTCTCGCCTCGATCAAAAACCCGGTGTGGGCGACAAAGCGAACCTCGCTGCTGAGCTTGAAAATGACCTCCAATCCGCAGTGGACTGGGGTAGGAAATGGCTCGTATATTTCAATGCTTATAAAACAAAGCTGCTATCAATTAACCACCAGAGACAATCGCATCGACCTCCCTGTAGCATGGAACAGGCTTACCTCCCAGAGAGTAAAACATACGCCTCCTTGGCTTTACACTCTCGGTGGACCTCAAATGGAATGACTATATCGAATCCATTGCCAAATCCGCCGCTATGAACGTCGGTTCTCTATGCAGGACCCGGAAGTTTTTCCCGCCTGAATCCTGCACATATATAAATCTACCATCCGCCCGTGTATGTACTGCTGCCACATCTGGTCGGGTGCCCCTGCTACTCTCCTCGGGCTTCTTGACAAAATACAACGGAGAATCTGTAACGTGATCGATACTGACTTGGCAGATCGGCTGCAACCACTCTCTCACCGGCGTGACGTGGCTTCCCTGTGCCTCTTCTATAAATAATTTCACGGCTTCTGCACTGATGAACTTAGATCATTGGTGCCGCCTAGGTACAAATTTACACTAGCTGCTAGATTAGCAACAAGGTCCCACCCTTTTACAGTGAAACACATCAGATGTAACCGTAATTTCTGCCCCAACAGCTTCTTATCTCGCACTTCTCGCCTGTGGAATTCCCTTCCACATACCTGCTTCCCTGACTGCTACAATTTCCAGGAGCTTAAATGTAAGGTCAATAGACACCTATCACACTAAATTGCATCTATTCTCTCAAACACTCTCACCATCTATCCAACCCTCATTCTCGGTATCCTTGCCCGTCTATCACCCTCCTTCTGACATTTCCTATATCTAACCATCTTATCGCTTTCCCCACTATGTAACCCCTTGCGCAAAAGTGGCAATGGAATGCCTTGCTCGAGATGAAACGATTAAAATAAAAAACACAAGGATTAAGAAAACTATTCACATTGCATTAGATTTTTGAAGATCAATGTTGACTATAGAAGAAAATGCTAGCATAGAACTTACGGTTACATCCAAACATTTCAAATGTAAAATGATGAAACCCTTGCGGCATTCTAATACTGCGCTAAAATTTCATAAATCTTGTTGCAAAATAGGAAAGTTAATCAGAATAATTACCATAAAGGTATTTATAGAAAAGGGAGAGAGAATATAATTTTTCAGTTGGAAAAATGAATAAAGTCGAGATACCAAATGAAGACCAATAAAATCACATATTATTATTTTATTTTTTCGTAGATCTCTAAATATATAACAGGAACACCAAACTATATGCAGCAGCAATATTGAAAGCACCGACGATTGTTAAACTTAGAACCCAGATTCTGACAAGGAAAATTGTCTTACATCGCATAGTGAAGCAAATTTCATAGCTACAGGCTTAGAAATTGATTCAATTTGGTCTTTCTACTTCATGCCACCGGGAACCGTTAGTCTGAGAAGATGCAATGGTTCACTTGCCTGGGGTGTAGCATTAGCCATGATAATGGAAAGTAAAAATTGTTCTCTCAGACGATTAAAAGAGCAGTTTCGTTTTAGAGGCGGTAAAATTAACTAGCCACATTTTACCCCAGTTAACAACAGATTGTTGATCAGATTTTGAAATGAGCTGTCAATTTGACCTTTTTGAACCGATCAGGCTTACTATCAAGACAGGAGTAAATCTTAATAGTTAGTTCTAAAATATAAAATATGATTTAAGTATTACCTTTGTTTAAGCTTTATGCTGCAGATTTTATGAAGTTTTAGAATAGAATTTGATTCTAGAAACTGTCACTTGTTAGATGGTTACAAAAATAATATTTCAGTTTCAGAAACATGATTTTATTCTTGAAAGTTAACTGGAGAAATTTTGAAATATGTTAAAAAACGTGCGTTGAGCATTGATCGAAAGACTCTTTACTCGTCGTTGTGTAAAAGGTATTTTGCTGTGATGCAATGAAACCTTTGAAAGCTGATTCCGTCTATGATTTAGACCTGAAAGTTTTACCATTTAAAATGTGTTTAAGGGCTTAAAAATGGTAATCAGTTGGTGAAAGATCAGGACAATGTAGAGGATATCTTAAACCCTCGTATTCCGAGTCTGTGAGTTCTTGCACCGTCAATTTTGGCCGCACATTATCGTGGAGCAGAAGTATACCACGTCGAATCACCAATGCAGTTCTCATTTTTGCAGGTATGCACGCATTTCAGCAAGATGATTGCAGTAAAGCTCTGCATGAATGCTCTGATTGGATTCTAGAAAGTTGTAGTGTATAGCAACAATCGAAAACCACCAGAGATCACTATAATCTTTTGTTGACGAAACGTAGTCTTTGGGAAATATTTTGGGGACTCACCACGGTGAAGACATTGAACGGATCGCTGACGGTTATCATAAAGGATCCACTTTTATCACAAGTATCTAATCACGCCTAAGTTTTTAATTTTGTTACGTTTTAAGTGTAACAAAAGAAAAAAATGATTGACCAAAACTCATGGTTAAAAATCACATACAAACATTTAATTTACCAAAACATTAAATAAAAATATTTACAAATATACAGTTTTTGCATTTAACAAGAAAAAGAGTTTACTACAGGCAGGTGAAATGTTACGAAGGGAAGGAAAGGTCAGTATTTTTACCCAGTCAAGACAACAAAGAAGTTTAAGTGTTATACTTTTTGGAAATCCTCAAATGTATATACAAAAGAATGATTATTAGTTCGGTCAATGAAAGAGTCAAATTATCTATTTACCCATATGGTTTCATGAGGTTCTCTTTCAGGTTTTAGTTGGTCCTCAACTTTTCTTATAGATTCTTTGGACTGGATGCACAGATCCACGAATCAAGCCGGAGATAATGTCAGCAAATCCTGTTAACAACTAACTAGTCTCTTTCCAAAACCTCTTTATATAGAGGATAACACCTAATTTACATATTCTAGAATCTTTTAGAATTCTCTTGATTTTATTGGAACATTCTGGCATCTCCAAATACGTTCTATTCCTAATTTTTCTATTTGTACGACTATTTCATGAATTAAAACTTTTTCTGTAATAACAAGAAGAATCCCTTATTACAACTTTTTAGACATTATTATTATAATTTTTATATATAAATGCATCCTCGTAACAATTTTCATTGAGATCATGAGGAACACACTCATCCAGCCTTTTCACCTTGTCAGTACTCTACAAATGGCGTAAGACCTTTGCATTGCTAAAACCAAGCGTCTGAAAAAGTTCTTTGATATTTTGACGTTGGTTTTGCTTAACAATGGCTTGCAACAGTTAGTGCTCAGTACTGCATGACCGTCTTCTACTTTCTTCATATTCAAGGCTCTCATAAAATTCATACTGTCCGACCCATCTCCTTATGCTTTTTTTGATATTGGCAGAGGTGTGGGGGAGATGCCCCTACGTTTGAATTCATGCAAGAAACGAGGATCATGTTTGTTCGTGTTCATAATTATGAGCTTCTATGCTTATAAAATATTTTTGTTTGAAAATGAGTTAATTATTACGTTAATCCAAGCTTTTCTGTCATGGAGAGTCACGTGATAGCAGAGCAAAATTCAAATTTAAGAATATCTTAGACAATGTTTGACGGTAAAATAGAAATAATTATTAATTGAATAAAAGTAGGTGTAAGCTTATCATTAAACGAGGTGTGCTTTACATGTTCGAGATATCAGAGTCAAGTAGGCGACGTCTAGCTATCTGTGTGTTTATATAAAAGATGGATAAAGTTACCGAGAAATTTGTAGGCGCATTGGTATATTGCAAAGTAATTGGCAGAAATTAAACAAAGAAATTAGATTCTTTTCCCCTGCTTTTTTATTAAGACAGATGTCCTTATCATTGTTGTTTTCACAACATTTCAACCTTCTTGTTGTTCATCAACTGGGTAACCTACAGGGAATTCTGAATTAAACGCTTTATTTAATATACGGGGATGAAATGATCTCGACTCACTGACGAAGCCTTGTGATAAAAATAACAAAGATTAGGACAATAGTTCGCATGTAAATAGTGTTAAATATGACAACGTCTTATTCTAGATGTACTGAGAGAAAAGCGGAAGAATATTTCGAAAAGAACGATATTATCTTTTCGGCTAATTCTCGAGATATTTGAAAAATAGGGAGGGATATTGTCCTTTTCATTTCTCCTCTTTGATTAGGAACTTTATCAAACTCCTATTTCACTTTACATGTCCTAGCAATATTTGCATGTTTGACACTAAATAAAAAAAAAAAACTAGGAAATGACTATTAGTTTTCTACCATAACAGCAATAACAAAACATCGTCGTCAGCAAAAGCAGTTGCAGCCTAATCAGCAGCTAAGATTAGGTTTAGTCTTTAAGTTTAATCGAGCAGCATGTCGTAGGATTCTATTGAGCAAAAGCATTGTTTTGTGAATTTGGTGACAACAGAGGTGAGGACAACAGTCAAGTGTAAATAACGAAAAATTTTCATTCCAAAAAGAAAAAGAATTAAGAGTTATTTACACTACTCATATTCAGGCTGTTGTCTTCATCTATAATTGTTATCGCAACTTTTCGATTGTTCTTAGTTCCGGTGTTAATCAGCTGTATATTGATATACATAACCAACAGCGAAACTGAACTGAACCTATTAATTAATATACAGGTTTATACTTTTATCGCCCCGGTACTCATCGAGGGATATTTTTTTTACTGGTATGTCATTTAAGCCATTGCTCGTCTCTTTCCACTGAATGCAAATCCACATCGTCTGCGCCGGGGACTGAACCCACTATTACTCTGGTACCAACGTTTTAATCCATTACGCTTCAAGGATAATCTATCGTGTAGAATACTTGACCTGTAAGACAATTCGCTGTAGTGAATTTGGAGCCTTCCTATCGTTGCTGCTAATGTCGCTGTTTTTGTCATGTTCTGACTGCTATCTACCATATATCCAGAAATTTAAAGAGATAGAAACATTGCCTGTACTTCTGAGATGAAGTAGTATTTACACTATTTACATTGTTCGGAATATTTTCCGCATTTTATTGCCATTATTACGTCTTACGCTCCGGCTTTCATCAGGTGCTAAGAATTTTTAACAAAACTCTTTATCACTGGGGTATATCATTCTCATTCCATGCGTAATGCCACTTCTGGTAGGCATGTAGTTAACTCCCTTTAACTTAACTCTAAGTTATTTTTTACCACTACTGTAGCCTGATATTGAACTCACAACACTTTGTTTGTATCCACTGGGCCATATCCAGTGGATATATAATTTACAGTTTAGAAGGAATCGAAAAACTGAGAAAGTAGCAAATATTAACAATCAGTTTGAAGTGGGCAATGATCATATATGTGTTGATAGGACAATAGAAAAAAAGAACGGACTGCCATTTGTCTATGTTGGGGCGCTCTCCACTTTTCCACGGAAATGGACTATTCGAATCACTATATAAAATAGTAGTGATTATACCTCAAGGAAGGAATTCGAGTGAGCGAGTCAGTCGGGTATTTCTGGTATTGCACCGGAAGTGTTCTACTAGTCAATCTATCACTTCTCAACGACAATACTGTATAGTAATTACCTTGTTCTACTAATCCTCGCCTCTTGTAAATACTTCTCTTACCTGTCAATACACCTACTTTTATACTATTGCGTTGTTTTATATTATTTCAAATAATTCTGTTACTCGACGTAACAGTCTACAATGAAGTTTACTTTTATTCATTTCAAATCTAGTAAGGCAACAAAGCCACTAAGACGAATGTGGTCAGAAATGCGAAATAAGAAAAAAGAAAAAAATCATTAACAAACAAGAACAATAAAAGTACAAGAATTTAAAGGACAGAAGATAACCATTAACACAGCGTTTACATTATTGAAAATTCAAGTTGATTTGAAACAAAAATACCAAAAGAAGAGGAAAATACAAGAAAGTAAATTGTTAGCATTGAATTTACAGTTACATTTAGCTATAACAACTGTAAAAAAAAAAGATTATGCCGCCAAATTCATACAGAGTGGCTACCATAAAGAAATTTTATCAGCGAATTACTATCAACGAATTAATTTTTTTATTTTTACAATCACTTCACCCCAATATAGGCAAAATTGCCACTGGTGCGCAAGGATAACAATGAGAAAAGAAGGAAAACGAAGAATAAAAAAGCGTGTACGTGTGATGTCGAAGAAAGGATAACAGAGAGGTAGTTATTTAACGAGACAGAATTTGACACTTGCGTTTCATTTAAACTTTCAGAGGTTGTAGGTATCAGGGTGCAAGCAGGCGAGAAGTGTGTGGAAATAAGCTACTAGAGAATAAGAGGTGGTTACATTTTTCTGTTTTGATGGCTAAAGAGTGGGTCATAGTTGCCAGTCCAGTTGCAAATATGAGTTCATGAGGGCGGGAAACAAGGAAATGAATCTTGTCAGCGCAGAAGTCGTGAAAATGCTTCTAGAAATGCTAGAGCAAAAACACATCAACTTCATGAGGACATGCAATAAAGTTCGTCAAAGAAGAAGCTATGAAAATGTAGAAAAGACAGTAGAAAGTCGTATCATATCGGCGATTTAAATCGAGCTTCTAAATCGGGATTGATTATATTGCAGATCCTATTTTAGATTTTGTCGAGTACCCCGAGATGTAGAACGAGAGAACCTGACCAAATATGGCAGCATTCAATGCACAGACGAATGGTAGATTTATAAATGTGCAAAATTGATTCTGACAAGAAAGAACTTCCTGGCTCATAGCAGTAAGTATATCTATTGATTCAATGCAATCATTCCACTTGACATCGGCTGAGAGAGTGAAGCCGAGAGGCGCAGTGTATTGCTTCTATGAGTATTAGAGTTATCCATATAAATGGAAGGAAAACTTCTATACGGTGATAAAAGGTGAGCAGCTTCGTTTTGAAAGCATCAAAATTTCCGAAAAAGTGCACTGGGGAGTAAAATTAGACAGGTGCAACAGTGACTCAAACAGAGCCTCCATATCAGGAGCAATGACATTATAGATTCGTTTTGGATTGCATCAAGGATATCTAAATACATAGCAAGATCTAAAACTGGCATAGACCATGTAGTGACTAATAATTGCAGTTTCAGTCCGAATTCAGAACCCTGAAGCTGGGACGCCACTAGAGCATCAACTTTATATTTTGCTCTCGCATGATTTTCTCGTACCGAAATATATTTAATTGGAGTAGATAGACTAAACTATCGCCCGGTTTGCCACTCCACCCACGTCTATTGAACAGGTGTAGAGTTTCATCCCTTGTTCCCTGTTTAGGATGTGGTTTCCGGCTTTCTCTTTTCTAATCTTTTCACTCTTTTCTTTTCCTTTTTATTTTTATTTTTCATTTTTCATTTTTTTTTCTCAATTGGAGTAGATAGACTAAACTATCGCCCGGTTTGCCACTCCACCCACGTCTATTGAACAGGTGTAGAGGTTAATCCCTTGTTCCCTGTTTAGGATGTGGTTTCCGGCTTTCTCTTTTCTAATCTTTTCACTCTTTTCTTTTCCTTTTTATTTTTATTTTTCATTTTTCATTTTTTTTCTCAATTGGAGTAGAGAGACTAAACTATCGCCCGGTTTGACACTCCACCCACGTCTATTGAACAGGTGTAGAGGTTCATCCCTTGTTCCCTGTTTAGGATGTGGTTTCCGGCTTTCTCTTTTCTAATCTTTACACTTATCTTTTCCTTTTTATTTTTATTTTTCATTTTTTTCTCAATTGGAGTAGATAGACTAAACTATCGCCCGGTTTGCCACTCCACCCACGTCTATTGAACAGCTGTAGAGGTTCATCCCTTGTTCCCTGTTTAGGATGTGGTTTCCGGCTTTCTCTTTTCTAATCTTTTCACTCTTTTCTTTTCCTTTTTATTTTTATTTTTCATTTTTTTTCTCAATTGGAGTAGATAGACTAAACTATCGCCCGGTTTGCCACTCCACCCACGTCTATTGAACAGGTGTAGAGGTTCATCCCTTGTTCCCTGTTTAGGATGTGGTTTCCGGCTTTCTCGTTTCTAATCTTTTCACTCTTTTCTTTTCCTTTTTATTTTTATTTTTCATTTTTCATTTTTTTTCTCAGTTGGAGTAGAGAGACTAAACTATCGCCCGGTTTGACACTCCACCCACGTCTATTGAACAGGTGTAGAGGCTCATCCCTTGTTCCCTGTTTAGGATGTGGTTTCCGGCTTTCTCTTTTCCAATCTTTTCTCTCTTACGTAGCCCCCTGCACATCAGTGGCGTTACCGCCTTGCTCGGTGTGATATGATTAATATATATATATATATATATATATATTTGTTCAAATGGCGCATATATTAAATGTATATACTTTACTCGACCATGCACGCGAATAGATCAATTATCGTTGCCCCTTTGTGATTTAAGAGCTTTCTTGACAATTTTATCAAGTGCCGGAGTAAATCTCTCGTAAAGCTGGTTTTTACGATCAACGTGCTAACCGTTGCTAAGTGAAGAATTAGAAGAATTCGTTTCCGACATGGAATTACCAACTTTTTAATCCGACTCCCATCTTGCAGTTTATCAATGACGTACGGCTACACAGGCCAGATTCTGGGGAACAAAATGCCAGCGTGCATAATGTGTGACAAATTTATCTGCGCATATGTAAAGAAATCTTTTCAATCTATCAAAACAGGCATGAATTGAACAACTTAGAAGAAACTGCAGAAAACCTGAAGCTACGAAGGGTCATATTCTTTCAACATTGCCATCGGTTTCTAATGCTATGTTTAACAAAAGCATTGGATGATAATTTCTAACCGTTTACTTTGTCCTTAGTTATCATGTTTTCTTGTTATCGAAAAAAAGCTAACATTGGAAATACCCTGTATATTCTTTACCAAGGTTTAGGTCATTCGATCTTTTTAACAGACTCTACCGAAATAAATGCTATTTAAATCTGCTGTCGGATAACCAGCAATTTGTATTCCTATAAACAAGTTAGTGATGCCAATTTTAGAACTTTCTACATTCTTAGAAATAATGGCCCATTCTAAGGTCTGAAGACAGGGGGATCTTTTGGAAGAGATATGTTAACTATCGTCATTATATTATTTATGTGTTGAATTGATGGACTGTACTTATCCATTGACTGTGTGGAATATTCTTCAAATAACAGTTGACTAAAACATTCTTCGGTTGAACTGAAAATAATTCACGTATATTATGTATAAGTAAACTACAGCAGAACGAGTGACTATTCGTAGGAATCTGCCTTTAGAATTAGTTTTTCATTTTTTTCAATTATTTTGTGTTGTTTATAGAGAATGATAGAAATTATCAGTTAGAGAATTATAATAAAAACTACTTAATCTTACTTTATGATTTCGAAAAGGTATTACTCCGTTAGAAGCGCTTGCACACATTCTAACGCATTTGAAGATACATGGAGCGCTTGTCTATTCCAGCAGATGCTTAAAAGAAATAAACCTTGTGATTGTGACTTATCTGACAAGACCTGCTCTAGAAGATAATTCACTATGAATGAAGAATTTTTAAAAGAAACTTTTTAAAAGAAAATTCTTATCTTCTTTCACCTCAAAGGACTGCATATTTAGCACAAAAGATCTAATGTTTCATATTTAACTATGCACGAAAATCTCAAGTGAATTGAGTAAATAATGAATATGTGTTCCTAATGAGCGTCAGAATTCAAACTTCAAATGATGAAAAATGGGTTTTGCATGACAACCGAAATGAGATAACTGATTATAAAATGAAGAAAAAAATCCAGTCACTGAAATCAGGTCTGTAACAATAGAATAATTTCTTTGTGGCACTTGGTATAGAAAATATCAACCGATATATATACTATGGAATGGCATCTATAGGAAACGTTTATTGTTAGTAAATTTGATATGTCCCGGAAAGGGTTATATATATCATTCGAGGTAGTTAAGTGGTTTAGGCAAATGTAACCGGGTAGGACAATCTAGTACGCAGAGGTAATAGACGGTATTCGTCGTATGCAGTATCCTGAGACGTAGGCAAAGTCATTAATCGTAGACCTCCAGTCGAAAACCTGTAGACCTCTAGTGGAAAACCAATAGACGTCTCAGGACGTCCTCGCTTTTGTGTATATTTATGGCTGACACTAGCCAATCATATTACTGTGAGGGGGAACCAAGTTGTATACATATTCATTAACTATTCTTTACATCAAAATTATTCGGGTAAACGAAGTTTTAATCGAATCTCGAAAATGGGGAGGACACACACTGCAAACAAACAAAAAATAAAACAAGAAAGAAAACGTTAGGATAAGTTTTTCTGCCGCATAATCCTTCTGCGTTAAATTACGTACCTTGAGATTTTTATGTTTTTCGATGACTAGAAATTTCATAAATGGTAGAACATTTAGAGCCAAAATAAAGTTCAAGTTATTCTTTCAAATTTCATCCGGAAAAACAAATTTCTGAAACAGAATCGAGAATTGTCCTTTTCATTGGTCTATATTCGTTGGACATTTAGATGATTTTATATTTGATATTTTTATCAAGTTTCTGGTTAAACACAATGAATTTAATTTACATTACTTGTTATATAATGTCTAGTAAAGCGCAGTACCTGTTTATAATATATATATATATATATATATATATATATATATATATATATATACTAGTAGTATAGCCCGGTGTTGCACGGGTGTAATGAGAGCTTTAAACTAATCCATGGTCTTGGAGCTCAGAATCTTTGGCCGTTGTCACGAAAGATTAAAAAGCAATAGTTGGTTCCAATTGAAGCGAAACCGTAGACTGAAAGAAAAATGAATGCATTTAAGTCAAATTTTTATTCCCTGGTATCGATATCAAACAGTTTTTTTTCGTCGTAAACTGTATTTTGAAGGCTAAATAAGTCCTCTGAGTAAATGGTATCATGGCTGAGACTAAGAACTATAATTATACCTACTCAAAGCCAAATCCAAAGCACAAACTAAAATAAGAGGGCTGAAAAATATACAGACATACAGACAGATAAACAGACACACACACAAACATCTTGCCTTTTATATATATATATATATATATATATATATATATTATCGATTTTCTGCACTATTGTAAGAACTGCAACCATGAAACCTCTGAATATCGTTTCTTATACCTTTGGCTATGAGTGTATCAAATTTGATTAAAATCGGATCACTACTTCTATAACACGATTTTTTCGATTATCGATTATCGATTATCGATTTTCGATATTTGTCCGGGATACCTCGATGCAAAACCTAGCTCAGAACACTTGCAGACGCTTATAGTACAGCTGTGTAAATTTTCAAGAAAATCGGTTCAGCTGTTTCGGAGTTTATAGGTAACGGATACACACACACACACACACACACACAGACAAAGTTCCATTTATAAATAAGTTTAGATAGATATATAAGAAAAGAATTGTTTGAACATTATTTTTGATCGATACTCGTTTTTAAGTAGATATTCTGTTTATAATCAAACAGTATAAATATTTCTACCGGCCTGATTATTTACGATAAAGTTTTTTTTACGAAAATGTGTATCATTCGACAGGATTTGAATCGGAAATTGTCCTTTTCTTTGGACATTTAGATGTTTATATATTTGATAAATAATATTAAAATGAAGTTAAATTAAAATATTTTTTTAACGTTTCTGGTAAAACACAATGAATTTAATTTACATTACTTTTTATATAATCTCTAGTAAAGCGTATTACCTGTTTATATTATATATATATATATTAGAGATGTATATCATTCGTCAGGATTTGAACCTGCGACCCCTATCCACATAGAGGAATCCAACAATTAACAGCGAAAGCCACCACGAATGACCAACAGTCTAAACGAAGTCAAATCAAGGCTATATAACACAATTATGTATTCACTAAAATTACCATATCTGCACTGAAATATATTGTAATGTCAACAAATGTAAATGCTACGTAAAATAGCGTAGGATTAACAAAATTGGTTATAATGACACACTTTCTAACAAAATCTTATCGGAAATAATCAGGACGGTAGAAATAAATATATCTATACTGCTTGATTATAAAATAGAATATCTAATAAATACGAGTATCGATCAAAAATAATGTTCAAACAAATAAATTAAAATTTTGTTAATATATATATATATATATATATATATTACAAAATATGTTTTTCTCTGTCTGGATCTCTGGATCTCTACATATATTTATATGTATGTGTGCGTGTTTGCGGCATAAAAATATGTCTTAGTCTCTCTCTCTCTCTCTCTCTCTATATATATATATATATATATATATATATATATATATAAACAGAGAATGAGAGAGTATAACAGGATTATTTGAAACTTGTGAAACATAAGACAAATTCAATTAATTTTTCTTTGAATTTCGAGTATAAGGAGTTATTATTTACAGGCGAACTATTGCACTCATTTTTTTGTTTTTACTTAAAAGCTTCGGCCTTTGTACACCCTGGCCTTCGTCAGGCATGTGTTTATCTGCTTAGTCTTCACGAAATTCTGAATAGAACCTTTATCTAATCTACGAGGGTAGATTGTCTTCGTTTCACTAGCTAAAATTTGAGATAGCAATAAAGCTAAGAAAAATATCCAGCATGGAAAATAGTGTTAAAAATATCAAAGCCTTTTTCCAGAAATATCTAGAGAAAAGCGGAATTATATATAAAACAAAATACTATTATCTTCGCTGCTATCTTTTGTGCTATTTCGGAAAATAATGTCGAAAATGGAGAGGTTTTTGTGACTTCAGTAAGAAAGATATCGTCCGTTGTTTGTTTATTTTTTTAACATTATGTGTTCACATTACGGTCCACTCTCTGTTTGACTTCTTGCGTAAATCTAGTGATTAAAAAACGACAGTTTCATAGTGTTTAAATTTTATTTCTCAAATTAATTCGCACGCTAAATTCGTTCGAACTGATACTAAAATTTGCTTTTCCCATTCAACCAATCAGAATTGACAGTATGGAAAGAATAGTCATGATCAAATGAAAAATAAGCAAAAGAACTGCTCGACAAAGAGAGTTTTTTTAATCATTTCACCCCAAGCAAGGCGGTACCACCACTGATGTGCAAGGTGGTACATAAGAGAGTTAAAGTTTTAGGCAGGAAGAGAATAAAGACAAAGACGATCCTGCTGAAAGAGAAAGGGCAAGAGAAGGATGTGATCCCAGAGTGAAAACAGTTTCGAAGGTAGAGAGAAAAGAAAGGAACAAGATACACGGGGTGGTGTAGAAAGGGCTAAAGTTAAGTTGATAAGATAACATTGCTTTTAAATTCCTGAGATATCTAAGCGTCAGGAAAGTAAGTATACGGAAGGGAGTTTCACATGTGGGAAGCGCGATAAAAGAAGCTGATGGAATAGAATTGTCTCTGCATTTGATTTATATAAGTGTAGAACGGTGGGACCTTGTTGCTAATCTGGTTGTCCGAGTAAATCCTTGTGGTGGTGGCTCCAGTGACCCAAGTTCGTCAGAGCAGAAGCCATGAACATACTTATATAAGAGACAGAGAGAAGCCACATTCCGCCTGTGTGAAAGTGGTTGGAGTTGAGCTGCCAGGTCAGAACCAATCACATTATAGATTCTCCTTTGGATCCTGTCGAGAACACTGAAATGAACAGCATTGGTGCCTAAGCAGATATGACAACAGTATTGCATGCACTTTCGGCCAGTTGGTTTGTATATGTGCAAGGTGGATTCAGGCGGAAACAAAAAACTTGCTGGGTTCTACACAATGACCCTACCTTTCTAGTAGTGGATTTAGCTATTAATTCAATGTAATGATTCCACTTCAGTTCGGAAGAAAGGGTAAGACAAAGGAGGCGCCGTGTATTGCTTTCAAGGAGACTTTCTTGCTCCATGTTTATAAGTGGCAGTAGTGAATGCCTGTGATGGTTGACAGATAAGAGTTCCGTTTTAGAAGCACTGAAATTTACGAGTCACTTCTTACCCCAGGCCAGCACTTTAAATCACTACTTTTTTGGTATTAAATAACCCACAGAGGTTGATATGCCGTTAAACAAAACTCAAGCTAAACTAAATCTAAATCAATAATCATCTATTAACCACATGACTCTAGTTCTTTCAACACCCCATATATCCTTTTGTTTCTCTCCACCTTTGCAACTGTCATTAAACCTGTATTCCCATCCTTCACTTGCTCCTTTCTAACTGGTTCGTCTTCCTCTTCACTCTCTTCTACTTAATATTTTTACTCTTATGTAGCCCCCTGCACATCAGTGGCATTACAGCCTTGCTCGGGGTTATACGATTAAAAAAAACAAAAAAAACAATAATTTCCAGTTTCCTATTATAATTAGTTATTTACATGATTTATCAAACTAAATTATTTATTTACGCTGCGTCTATCATATAAACATATTATGCTTTACTTAATTTATATAGTGATTTTAAAACAATGCAAATTATCTTTATTATAAGAATTTTTTATTGGGGCCAGCACGCTCGTCATAAGTATCTATAGTCATATTATATACATTATATTTTTTGCTTTTTGGACAAACATTTTTTATTTGATTGTTGTACTGGAAACAATTCACCCATTGTGCCCTCCCACCTTAGTCAGATGTCAGACAGCTATCGGGCAGCTCTTCTTATGCTTATAAAATCCCGAATATTTCTGAAATGCGTCTTTGGCCATACCAATGCGTCTTTGGATCTCCGTGTGGCATTTTCTATCCTCTGTCAAAACACTTCCCAGGTATTTGAATTTTTATTACTTTTTTTCGTTTTTAGATTCTTCAACTTTCAGTTGGCATATTGGTCTCCTGTTTTTGCTTATAAGCATGCATTCAGTTTTCTTGAGGTTTATGCTCAACCCTTTCTTTTCACTTTCTTTTGCTATCTTCTGTAGAAGGTTCTGCATTTTCCTTTCCTCAATTCTCGCTCCACCATCCATCTGCTTTAGTCCATCAAAGTCAACCGTCACTTTACCTTGAACCTCCTCCCCGCTATCCGACCCGTGAGCATCACGTTCTCCCAGCCCTCCTTTCTCATTACATGCCTAAATAACTTCACCTGTCTTTTGCTGATGTTATTTATCAGTTTTCTCATTGTGTCTATCCTTGTAATTGTTCACATATTCCGTCCATGGTATCCTCAGCATCCCTCTCTAGAACCACTTTTCGGTTGCTTTAAGTCTTTCTTTCACCTTTGATAAGATTGGCCATCCCACTGTGATATTGAAAGACAGACATCACATAAAAGTCTAATACTCATTTCATTGTTTTAAGCGAAATTTGCCAGTCCTTTAATACTTTAATCAGCTTGTGGAATGCAGCCTTCGCCATACTAATACACCTTTGGATCTCTGTATTGCATTTTCCGTCTTCTGTTAAAAAGATTCCCAGGTATTTCAGTTTCTGCATTTGTTTTATTTTAATAACCCCAACATTTAATTTGCATTTTTGAGCTCCTCGTTTCACTGATTACCATTTGTTCAATTTTCCTGTAGTTTATATGTATTCCTTTCTATCCGATTTCATTAACTGCTTCCTGTAAGAAGTCTTGCAGGTTCGTTTCTGTATCTGCTATCAACACTCTATCATCTGCGTATCTTATTATGGGCAAATTACGGCCGCCAATGACGAAACATTGCAAGACTTCTAGAACTTCATCAATCACATATCTTAATGCATAAGTGACTTATTCCTGCAAGCATGGTCTGTTTTTTTTTATACTAGAAATATAGCCCAGCGGTGCTCGGGTGTAATGAAAGCTTTAAAACAAATCCATTGTCCTGTAGCTCAGACTATTTGGACAATGACACGAAAGACTAAAAAGTAATAGTTGATTCCAGTTAAAGCGAAACCGTACACTGAAAGAAAACTGAATGGATGTAAGTCCAATTTTAATTTGCTGGTATCGAAATCAAATAAGTTTTTTTCGTCGTAAACTGAATTTTGAAGGCTAAATAAGACCTCTGAGTAAATGGTATGATGGCTGAGACAAAGAACTACAACTATACCTACTTAGAGCCAAATCCGAAGCAAAAACTAAAATAAAATGGCTGAAAAAATACAGATATTCAGACAGATAAACAGACACACACACAAATATCTTGCTTTATATATATATATATAGATATAGAGTGCAGAAAATCAATAATATATATATATATATATATATATATATATATATATATATATATATTATTGATTTTCTGCACTATTGTAAGGACTGTAACCTTGAAACTTCTAAATATCGTTTCTTATATCTATGTCTATGAGTGTATCAAATTTGATTAAAATCGAACCACTCCTCGATATTGATCGGGGTTATCTCGACACAAAACCTAGCTAAGTACACTCGCAGACGCTTATAGAACAACTGTGCAAATTTCAAGAAAATCGGTTTAGCTGTTTCGAAGTCTATAGGTAACGGATACACACACACACAGACACACACACACACACACACACACAGACAAAGTCCTATTTATAAATAAGTTTAGATTTACAGTTGTTCGAGGTGTTCATCCTTTATCAAGTTTCTGTCAGTAAATTTCGTGAAGTGAACTCAATTTAATGGCTAATCAGTTCAACGCACATTCTTATTCGTACCAAAGATCAAAAATCATCGTTGGCCATGTGTTGTATTTCAAGCACATCATATTTGCATTCATCTCTCAATGCCAAAAGTACTATAGTGCTATATTATCCTGATCGTATGTAAATGAAGACTTGTAAATGTATTGAAGATGCTTTAATTAGGAGTTTTTTCCTGGGTACATTAGCACTTGAAAATAATGGTAGCAGTAGCAGTTCTTAAACATAATATAAGTAGCATTTCACAAATATAAAAACACATGAACCCTATGATAACATTCCTTCTCTTTCAAGTTTCCCTCTCTTAAACTGATGACATGAATGCTAAAAAACACCCCAAAACAGTAAGTCTCACTCAAACATATTTATGGCCATTTTGTTGTGTATGCAATTTACTTCTAACAAAGAAACTCCCGCCTTCAGCTTTTCTTTTGTTAATTTTATTTTAATATATGTTATCTTGATTTGAAAATCAATTCGTCTGTTGTTTTGTGAATAGATTCTTTCTCACCACCATTATTTCATGTAATATATAATATTCCTGTAAGGAACCTTATATACATAATTATTGAAGTAGCTTATCAATAAATATATTCATTTATTTATTGCTGTCTTTTTTCAATGAATTTTCTTGTTCTTTTTTATATTCTTGCATTCTGATTTATTTATTTACTCAAAAAGACCTGATTTTATTTCTTTCTCTGAGCATTTCAAGATAATTATGTATTAAGTATAACCACGTAGTGAAATGAACGTAAAGCCTACAGTAAGGAAACCCTTTTCTGTAGCTTTTAAGTTCATCCATTGATTCGGTATTGATAAGATTTTTCAATTTTATTCCCCAATTTCTGTATTTTTCTCTTTTTTAATTTTCTTCTTTTCTTGGACTCAGAAAAATGGACTTCTTCTTTTACTAGAGGCAGGACATTATATCTCGGAGAAACAAAAACGAACTTTATACGCCAGCCACAAAGATACACATTTCTGAATCTGCTACTGATTCTGTCAGGCTTTAACATGTTAATCGAATGATTACTTCTATTGAAACAAAGTCTATACAACTCTTATATACAGTTTAGAATCTCTGTATATAACGATTCTGATTATTTAATTTTTCCAAGAATGCTGGCTATATATTACGCTTTTCCTAAATTTATATATTTTTATAGTAGAACATCCTGCCATCCCCGAGAATGGAATGCTCTAGATTATAAAGGACGGTGACAAGCGGAACGAGAGATCAAACGTCTTAGGCATTCACCTGATGACGCTATGACACTGTCAGCACTCTGCCTTCGGGTAGAGGGCGCTCTCTGCTTCCGAGCAGAGAGCACGAACCCAGTCGTGGTTCCGCCGAAGGGTAGAACCACGACTCGGTAAAAATAGACAGACATTTTTTGGCCCAGCTATATGGCCGGGAATACCCACTAAAAAATGACCATGTGTCACATCTGGCCTTGCGTGGGAAGGCTAGTAAATACAAACGTCTTAGGCATTCACCTGATGACGCTATGACACTGTCAGCACTCTGCCTTCGGGTAGAGGGCGCTCTCTGCTTCCGAGCAGAGAGCACAAACCCAGTCGTGGTTCCGCCAAAGGGTAGAACCACGACTCGGTAAAAATAGACAGACATTTTTTGGCCCGGCTATATGGCCGGGAATACCCACTTTAAAATGACCATGTGTCACATCTGGCCTTGCGTGGGAAGGCTAGTAAATACACAAACGTCTTAGGCAAGGGTATTCTCTATTTGATAGTTTTTTCCGCTCCTACTCGTTGATTGCTTATCTGTATCTTATAGTTCATTTTACATTCGTACAATAAATCCGTTTTATCGTATTTCTGTGTCGAGTACCATTCTTCCACTAATATTTACACTGATATTCCTCCCCGGGATATATATATATATATATATATATATATATATATAAAGACAGAAAATCTAAGCAAGCGC
This sequence comes from Ascarosepion bandense, assembly GCA_037127315.1. Taxonomy (NCBI): domain Eukaryota; kingdom Metazoa; phylum Mollusca; class Cephalopoda; order Sepiida; family Sepiidae; genus Ascarosepion; species Ascarosepion bandense. The sequence continues at coordinate 599,385 of JBBBDQ010000945.1, read as the reverse complement.
CAAGAACCGGCCACGGTTTCGGCTAACGGCTCGTCAGGAAAATTGGCTCTGCTTTGGTACTGAGCGCTTTCGTTTTAGGGTTATCGTCTTGGGATATTTTTTCTTTCTTACGAGTGCTTGACTTTTTGTTCATGTACTTCGTTTGTTTCTTTTGTTGCTTCCCATTTTTTTACCTCCATTTTTTTTGCTCTCGGTGGGTTATACAAGACGAGTAAAATTATAGTTTGATTAATACTAATTTTACTATTGGTATTGTTGTTGCTATAGTTAATATTATATATATATATATATATATATATATATATATATATATATATAATTGTATAAAGGCCGGTTGCCATTTTTAGTAGAGGATTAGAAAATAAGAGAGATAATTTAACTGGAAAAATAACTACAATTACTAGATTCGATTTTGTTGTTTGACTCATATAGATGTTCATTGCTGTTTTTGATTGCGTTGTGACGCAGTGGATATCGGCTCGGAACAAAAAAATGGGCAATCCGACTTCGAATTCTAGTTGAATCCGTTGTATTCACTTACGCACTTGGGAAAGGTATAAATCCGTCTCTTCCCACCAATTATGGGTCAAAAAACAGGACAGATTGGATTCTATAATCTTGGCTGACAACCAATTTACCGCAAAATGTAATTGCGACCTACTGAGGGATTATCTTCTAATCAGTCAGACATGATCGCACAAGCTTGCGTCACGTATGACATTTAATGGACTGACTGAAGTTGATTGATATTTTGTGATTGTTAAATCTTTCTTTGAGATATGTCTCTGCCTTTATCTAAGTTTTCGTCTGTGTTAATATTGTTTATTACTATGATGTTATGTTATTCGTTAGATAGTTAGATATAATTGTGATTTGTTTTGGCAGTTGTATTTATTGGTGTTGTTTTGCTGGTTGGCGTTGTTATTGCTTTTGCCGAGTATTGATTTAATGTTTGGTTATTTTCTCTATATTGTCCAGGCAGCTGCAATTTAGGCAAATGTTTTTTTTTTATTATATCGAAAAATTTTATTTCTATTTCTGTTTTATTGTAAAGTCGAGGTCAACATCCATATATCCTACACTAGCAGTAGAGCTGGGCGTTGCTCGGGTGCAATGAAAGCTTTAAAACTATTCCACGGTCCTGGAGTTCAGACTCTTTGGACGTTGGCACGAAAGACTAAAAAGCAATAGTTGTTTCCAGTTAAAGCGAAACCGTTGACTGAAAAAAAAATGAATGGATGTAAGTTAAATTTTGATTTCCTGGTATCGATATCAAATAAGGTTTTTAGTCGTAAACTGAATTTTGAAGGCTAAATAAGTCCTCTGAGTAAATGGTATCATGGCTGAGACTAAGAACTACAATTATACCTACTTAGAGCCAAACCCGATGTAAAACCTAAAATAAAAGGGCTGAAAAATTACAGATATATAGGCAGATAAACAGACACACACACAAAGACCTTGCCTTATATATATATATCGTTTTTTATGTCTTTGTCTATGAGTGTATCAAATTTGATTAAAATTTGATTAAATCCTTCTGACCTGATTTTTTCGATTTTTGATTTTCGATATTTATTATATTTATCGGAGGTACCTGGACGCAAACCCTAGCTAAGAACACTCGCAGAAGCTTATATTACAACTGTGTAAATTTTCAAGAAAATCGGTTCAACCGTTTCGGAGTCTATAGATAACGGACACACACACACACATATACACACACAGAGACAAAGTTCCATTTATAAATAAGTTTAGATATGTTCACAATCAGCAATTTGTACGTTCATAAGGAAACCCGATTCAGCAACCTTCTTCTGTGCGTGCCTCTTGTTACAATACTGGATGATCAATGAAGTTAAAAAGCTATTATCTTTTTCTCAATTATCATTACTTCATCTCTATATTTTTTTTCACTCGGCTCACTTGTAAATGCATAATTTTTACGAAATTTCACTAAACTAATAAAACATAAATTATATTTTCCTGATTCAATTTATATTCGCAAAAATAGATCTTTATTGCATATTATATATTCAAATAAAACCTAAAACGAAAATAGATTCCATAACAAAAAGTAAATAGAGATAGTGCAATGTCACTTCATTATTCTTTTATTCTGCTTTTCTGAAGAAGGGTTTTTGCAACTTCATTTTTTTAATTCAATTAAATGTTAAATTCTTTCATCATTGTTTATATTCTACAATTAATCCAAAGAATAATCATTAAGCAGCTTACCTTGTATTTATCTCGTTTAATATATTATAAAAGTGTTAGATTACACACGCACCTTACCCTATTTATTGTGTTTTTATAACACAATTACCTCGTGGAATGACTATATAGAGTCTATATGTAGATCCGTTGCTAAGAAAGTCGGTTCTCTGTGTCGCGCTAGGGAGTTTGTTTTTTTTTCGCTTGAAACAATCCTGCACATAGATAAATCTACCATCCGCCCGTGCATTGAATATTGCTGCCATACTTGGCCGGGTGCTCCAGCTATCCACCTAGGTGTCCTTGACAAAATCCAACGGACAATCTGTGATGTGATAGATCCCGACTTGGCAGTTTCTCACCGGCGCAATGTGACTTCCCTGTGTCGCTTCTACAAATACTTTCACGGCTTCTGCTCCGATGAACTTTGCTCACTGTTGCCTCTATACATAAATTTACTCGAGCAACAAGATTAGTAACTAGTTTCCACCCTTTTACTGTGAAACCAATAAATTGTAAACGCAAATTCTACTCCATCAGCTTCTTTTCTCGCACTTCACGCCCGTGGAATTCCCTTCAATTTATTGCTTTCCCGGCAGCTATAATCTCTAAGAATTTAAATGTAAAGTCAATAGTCATCTCATATGTTACTAACCTGCATCCTCTCTCTCATGCTCCTTTTTCCGTCCACATCACTCTCATCAGTATTCTTATCCTTCTCTCACCCACTTCCTGACATCCCCTATAACCTGTCATTCTTTCTTATAGCATCCTTTCTCTCATGTTTCTTTTTCCGTCCACTCCACTCTCATCAGTATTCTTATCCTTCTCTTACCCACTTCCTGACACCCCCTATAACCTGTCATCCTTTCTCATAGCATCCTTTCTCTCATGCTCCTTTCTCCGTCCACTCCACTCTCATCAGTATTCTCATCCTTCTCTTACCCACTTCCTGACACCCCCTATAACCTGTCATTCTTTCTTACATCATCCTTTCTCTCATGCTCCTTTCTCCGTCCACTCCATTCTCATCAGTATTCTCATCCTTCTCTTACCCACTTCCTGACACCCCCTATAACCTGTCATTCTTTCTTACAGCATACTTTCTCTCATGCTCCTTTCTCCGTCCACTCCACTCTCATCAGTATTCTCATCCTTCTCTTACCCACTTCCTGACACACCCTATAACCTGTCATTCTTTCTTACATCATCCTTTCTCTCATGCTCCTTTCTCCGTCCACTCCACTCTCATCAATATTCTCATCGTTCTCTTACCTATTTTCTGACACCCCCTATAAACTCTTACTCTTTCTCATAACTTTCTTCCTATGTAACCCCATGCAAAACAGTGGCAATAAAAGGCCTTGCTTGGGGAGATATGTTTATAAGAAAAATCACCCCAAACAATATAATAATGTAACTAAAATGCAAAGGTGCTTCTAAGTGTTAAAAAATATAAAAGACAAGAAATATTATTGAGGAGTAAGGAGAGAAAATATAGAAGAACAAGAATTAACAAGACAGAAGTTAACGATTGACATTACAAGTAAATCTTTGAAGATCAGTGGTGCAGTAAGAGAAAAGGGTGATGAAAAAATACAGAACCTATGCTTAACTGTAGAACTGATGAAGCCTGTTTTATTTCTAGTAATTCGAGGAAATTTATAAAGTCCAGGTACCATAAAAGATTCATGAGAAAAATCATCGAGAAAGTATTTATAGAAAAGATACAATTGACATAAATTATGAAGGAGTAAGCAACTCAAACGGGGATGTGAAGATATGAACTCGTCTCTTGCATTTACCATGGAAAAGACATGTCTGGTGAATGTGGCTAGTGGGAAACACATACCATCCAAGCTGTAACAATTTTTTCAGGTTGCAAATAAAAGTGAAGTTTAGCGTTTTCCTGAAAAAAACAACACCTTTCCTGTTACCTAATTCTGTGAAAATTTTTTGAAAATTCGTTTAGTTGAGAGCAATACGTTTCTGAAGCAGAATTTTTTTTTACCAATTCCACCAAATGAACACCTTTTTGATGGAGAACTTTTTGGGGTGTTTAAAGTTGGCTCACGGCGCTTACCCCAGAATTTTCTTTCTTTGAACATTTTCGTATCTGGTATTAAAGGAACATCGTGGCCTACAGTCATCGCTATACAGTGTATATGTTATATACCAAGAGTCAGCGAACTTTTGGAGAGTGAGGGCCAAAATGCTATGGAGAGTCATGGAGTAGAGTTAAACAACTATGGCTCCAGTGTCATAGAAGAGAACCATATTATTAAATATGTGAATAAATTTCCTATGTGAAAATAAAAAATAAAAAACAAAGAAACAAAAACCTTTTAAAAATAGCCTTGCTGTGTTTCTTTTTAAGCAGCCAAAAAATTTACTTATTTCATAAATTTTATGATATTGTTTGTTTAAACAATTTCTAAATGATACATTTCTTATCACCCGTCAAAATTTACTTTAAAAATATTGTAAAAAAGAATGAATTTATATTGTGTTTTTACAGCAAATCAAATATACAAATACATTCCGAGAGATGGTGTTCATTAGGATAATGTATTACCCAAACATGGTAGAGATTTAACTATCCAAGTTTCACCAAATATTCATGGATAGTGAATGTTATTAAATGTATAATCCCTGCTATTTTCTGCATTGTTTAATGTGAGTTATTCTTAATCAATGTCTTCATTTGGTCGTCATCTGTAGTAGGTTAGTCAACCTGTGTATTTTCTATCAATACACCTAGACTCACTAACTCTAAACTTAGCGAACCGCATCCGTACATCTAATCAGCTAATGCACTTTCACTGTATACAGCACACATCTTGTTGGGTGCTTGAAAGGCATTTTTGCCTTTACGGTAATAAACAATCATCAGGTGTTTAAAATGCACATTTTAATCTTCCACTGTCACAAGAATGAATAATTTACACAAATTAAGTAATTTAAAATTTTCTTTGCCAAGAAATATTCTGAAGTGTGCATCTTATATTTGTCGATAGATTTGACGTGGAAAAACGTAATGAAATACGAACGACTAAAAGTCGGTATGATCTTACCGTACACCACAATATAATCAAAATAAATTGTATCATTTTCATTGCGTAGCATCATCTCTGTTTATATTCACGCAACTGAGCTCTGTACTACTTTAGGCATTGTTATAAATAAAGATTTCTTACCATGATGTAAAATCCGAAATGTTTCGCATTGTTTCAAAATCTGCTTTCTCGTATCGGTCAAAAAATATCAACACAACCAAAACAAAATGAAAAAAAATAATGAAAAAATGTGTCTAGAATTAGTTTATAATATCTGTTACCATTTATGTTTATGGAGCATTTTATAGTACAATTGGGAAAATGAGTAAAGGCGGAATTCTTCTGAATCTCTGCTTTAGAAGGCAGAGGCTATGCAAGGACGAGGAGCGATTGGTCAGGGTACCATGTTCTTGGAGAATTCAAATGGTATTGATATCGTCTAAGGTGCTGCAAATTTGATAGGGGGTGTGATAGGTTTGAAGCGTCGACACGATTTTCACACCCAGATTGATTATTGAGGCTAGTTCAAACGTAAAGGAATTCTATGCGAACGAGTGGGTATGGGTTTTGTTGCCCCCTATAACCGATACTACCACGTTTATCTCTCTCGTACAATAAAACGAATTGAAAAATAAATATTCTCTCGATAATAAATTGTCTAAAGTGGTGTTGCAGTTTGAAAATTTGGAGGTTTTACGCCAAAGGCATCCCGGAATGTAACAAGAATCGAACACTTTCAACCATCTGATATATTCTTTTATTTAGGAATGGTACGCTTTCATTTTCTAAGTGATTTTGACAGCAGCTAGAGATGAGCTATGTATATCATCAGAAATCCAAATTAACAATATTTATTACAACATGAATAAACAAGAGCTAACACCCGGATTGTATTCAAAGAAGTCTTTCTTTTGTGTTTGGTCAACGATGAAAGCTATTGGAACATTGCAGGAACATCACTGCAGACATTTATTGCCTTCCGGTAAAAGAAGAATTGTGTTCAATGAGTCCTGATTTGCGAAATAAAAATGTTACACACTATCACGATAAAGGAAAGCCACACTCTGCCAAATAAATATAAGAAATAATAATTCAGAAAGGGAAGTCGGCAAATTTTCGTTTTAGGTTCCGAAGGTCCCCCCCGCCACTTCAACATTATCCAAAATAACTTTATTTTTGTGCAAGTGTATATGCTGAACTCAAATCAACAATTAGTTATTGAAGAAACCTACCTTTTTGATCTGAACGTCCATAAAAATTGAACTATAGTTTGTCTCCCGTAAATCAAATGCAGTCATGTAATTAACTGCTGAATGACTTTCTGCGTCGGACAACAAATGTCGGTCTATTTTCGGTCGATTTTCTTCCTTTGATGAAATACCGGCTATTTACTTCCTGTAATGAAAGTAATGCGCTATTGTACTTCTACCCGTATTACTTTCATTACAGGAAATAAATAGCCGGAAGTTTCAGTAAAGGAAGTCAATCGACCGAGATTTGTTGCCTACGCAGAACGTCATTCTGCAGTTAATTACATGACTTCGTGGGAGTTACTGAAGAGAAAAAGTGCGAGATATAGTTCGTTTTTTATGGACTTTCAGATAAAAAAAGGTAGGTTCCCTCAATAACTAATTGTTGATTTGAGTTCAGCATATACATTTGCACAAAAATAATACTGTTTTGGATAAATTTGAAGGGGGAAACGCATTCGGGACCTAAAATGGGAGGTCTTTTACATTCTTCATTCACACCAGATTTTCACTCGTTCCGATCATTCGAATATTTTTTTAACTTAATCATATACGAATGATAAACAAAAAGAAACAGTTATATAGCCTAACACTTTGTAAATGATGAATCAAATATTTGTCTTAACGTTGGGCTAACCTTGATGACATTTAAATACTTTATAGATGATAATTAAATATTTTAATCTACATTTAGAAAAAAAACGAATTTACAATCTGAACAGACAAATACTTCTGTCTAAAGTTAAAACCAGATTTCACTATTCTATCGTTTCAAACCTACTGACATAAATTCGGAATGAAATATTACATTTGTGTTTGTATATATTTTTCATATACCCTGTGGAAGTAGACAAAAGCCTGTAAGAGTAAACATTTGTTCCCACCAAAAAATGAGGTAAGCACTGACATCTTCCCTTCAGATATATATCAGAAGATATATTAAGATAAAAAGAAATATATTTTCTTTAAGCGAAGGCTTTTTACTCATCCTCAGGTTTCTATGAATTTTTATTAAATTTTATTGAATATTTTGCCATAGTATCGAGTAAGTAACACAGAGTCATAAACTTGCCAGACCGGAAGCGGTGTTAAATGAATGAAGAGAATCTATAAAAATTGTCCTTTAGCAACGTTTTGAAAGCATTTTATTCAATATTTTCTAATAATCAAGACGCTTGTCTAACCGATTAATGTTTGTATTAAACTTTTAAGAAAGTTGGCCTGCAACTGACTGTACATTAGATTGAAAGGTATTATGCAATAGATAGATTGTCGTCTAAAATATGCAAAAATTAAAATAATTCTGACGTCTAATCTAAACTTACTTATAAATGGAACTTTGAGTGTGTGTGTGTGTGTCTGTGTGTGTGTGTCCGTTACCTATAGATTCTGAAACGGCTGAACCGATTTTCTTGAAAGTTTACACAGTTGTACTATAAGCGTCTGCGAGTGTTCTTAGCTCGGTTTGAAGTCGAGGTACCTCCAATAAATATCGAAAATCGATAATCGAAAAAATCAGGTTATAGAAGGAGTGGTCCGATTTTAATCAAATTTGATACACTCATAGACAAAGACATAAGAAACGATATTCAGAAGTTTCAAGGTTGCAGTTTTTATAATAGTGCAGGAAATTTGATATCGATAGCAGGAAATCAAAATTTGACTCACATCCATTCATTTTTGTTTCCGTCTACGGTTTCGCTTTATCTGGAAACAACTATTGCTTTTCAGTCTTTCGTGCCAACGTCCAAAGAGTCTGAGCTCCAGGACCATGGATTAGTTTTAAAGCTTTCATTACACCCGAGCAACGCCGGGTTATACTGCTATATATATATATATATATATATATATATATATATATATATATATATATATATATGCGATTGTCGTAATTATATATACTAGGTGCGATTGGTAAATTGTCGCAATTAATTTATTATTTCAAATATTCTTTAGGCTGAGTTTGAGCTCCATGACCATGGATTAGTTTTAAAGCTTTCATTACACCCGAGCAATGCTGGTATATACTGCTAGTTTTAACATATATACATTTACAAAAATATCTTGAAGTACTAATGAGTAAATGTATTCAACAAAATTACCATGGGCTTCAACCGCTGCCTCTAGAGAACTTCTGATTCTTTTGCAACTCTTTTAGATCGTCACCTTGTTGAAGTTGATGAATGGTGCCATAATCCTTCCTTTCACTTCATCTTTACCGTTTCAAAGACTTTTGTTGACCTCTTATACTACTTCACCCCACTCGTAATAAGCACGAGGGTTGAAATCTAAGTAGTTAAGTTGATAGATGTAAGAGGTGATCTGGTTGCAGAAATTCTCTGACATCCGTGACTCGGCTATCTTGATTACAGGGCATGGTACAGCAATAGTTGTAGTCTGATGACAAACAGAGTCTTCGAAAGCAATCCTCCTGACAGAGGTCAACACTACCTCCTTAATGCACGATGTAGTCCTCCGTGTTGAGTTTGAAATTCTGTAGGAAGATAAACAGAGGAATAATGTTGATATCTTTACAAACACATTCGTAATCACCATAAGATTGCCGGAATCCTCTGAAATATTCATATTGGTGCCCCCACCCTGAATTCAATACAGTATAGCAAGCTGTTTTACAGTTTCTGGCGGAGTGAACTGCGTCATGGTACGATGTACATTCAACCATTCTATACGCTATGCTCTTGACAAATCCACAACAAACCACGGGTATACCTGAAATGCAAATATAAAATACTAGCAGTATAGCCCGGCGTTGCTCGGGTGTAATGAAAACTTTAAAACTAGTCCATGGTCCTGGAGCTCAGACATTTGGACGTTGGCACGAAAGACTAAAAAGCAATAGTTGTTTCCAGTTAAAGCGAAACCGTAGACCGAAAAAGAAATGAATGGATGTAAGTCAAATTTTGATTTCCTGGTATCGATATCAGGTAGATTTTTTCGTTGTAAACTGAATTTTGAAGGCTAAATAAGTCCTCTGAGTAAATGGTATCATGGCTGAGACTAAGAACTATAATTATACCTACTTAGAGCACAATCCGAAGCAAACACTAAAATAAAATGGCTGAATAAAATACAGACAGACAGGCAAATAAACAGACGCACACAACAACACCATGCCTTTTATATATATTTTCGATTTTCTGAACTATTATAAGAACTGCAACCTTGAAACTTTTGAATATCGTTTTTTATGCCTTTGTCTATGAGTGAATCAAATTTGATTAAAATCGGACCACATTCTATAACCTGATTTTTTCGATTATCGATTTTCGATATTTATTGGGGGTACCTCGGCCCAAAACTTACCTAAGAACACTCGCAGACGCTTATTGTACAACTGTGTAAATTTTCAATAAAATCAGTTCAGCCGTTTTGCAGTCTATAGGTAACGGACACACACACACACACACACACACACACACACAGACACACACACACATACACGCACAGATAAAATTCCATTTTTAAAATAAGTTTAGATAGAAATATAATTCAAAATATATATTACTCTTCGTATTCTGTAGTCTCGATGTTTTTCATTATGATGTGACACATAATTGACAATCGTGCATATAATATATATATAATAATTATATATTAGTGCATATATATATATATATATATATATATATATATATATATATAGATAGATAGATAGATAGATAGATAAAGTTAAACACAGCACATCAACTAAATCTATTAAAAACTGTAATTTATTTCAACTGCATACATTGTGTATATATGTGTATGTATTAGTTTGTGTATACGCATGTATATATGTTGTGGGCGTAGGTGTATGAGTATAAGTGTGAACATATCAATAAGTTATATATGCATACATTGTGGGTGTGTGCATATTGATGTTAAATATAACTTTTTGGATTATCCTATCCGTTTACTAATGTGGCACCGTTATATATATATATATATATATATATATATATATATATATATATATATAGTGTATCGAGGCAGCAATTAATTTTCTAAACATATACTGTTAAATATAAGAGAAAATAAATGTCTGTTATGTTTAATCGTGAGGCGTTCTTAACGTCGTATTTTGGCTTTAATTTCAGTTGAAAATAAAGACAAAAATTCTCCAACATTTGGATATTTTTTTATTGATTTGATTCTAAGCTTTCGGCTCACATGTGCCATCTTCAGAGAGCTTATTAAGACGGTAACACAATAACATTCACCTTCACCGACGATTTTATTTTGTGTTGACATAAAACTCAGCTAGACAACAGCAATAGTTACCAAAAATAACAAACGCAGTTCGCAAATTTGCTATACGGTTATATGACGTCACACCGCGTGATAGCGCGAAATGACAACAGAACCATGTATTCAAATGAAATGTAATATGTTAATCTTGTGTTACCGTTTTAATAACCTCTCTGGTGTGTGTCTGTCTAATGTTAAGGATTTTCTTATTAATTCGACATTAAACGTTACTTTTACTGTATATTCATATTTGATAATTGTTGATCTATATATCAGTTTGGGTGATCATGTCTCGAAAGAGATATGACTGACTGGACAGACGATTATCCTGCAGTAGGTTGCCATTGCTTTCTGCCGTAGTGGTTGCCACCCAAGGCTATAAAACCCAATCTGTTCTATTATTTAACCCATAACTGGAGGGAAGAGACTGTGATTAATAATTAATACATTTCCCAAGGGTATTTGTTCGTAAGTGAATGCAAGGAATTCAACTGGAATTCAAACTCGGTACTCCGATTTGTCGTTCCGAGTCGATATCCACTGCACGACAACACAACTCCTTATTCATTTTCCTCTGCCGGCATGAATATTCGAGGTATCATATTAAGAAATATATGCAATCTCCTCAAGCATTTGAATGTGCGTCCCTCTGGGCAGAAGCAAACCTTTGGCAGAACAGAGGTGGCTTTACTAACTCGACCATAGAGCGTCACAGATCAGTCAAAATCTTAAACGTGCATTTATGCGAGACACATTTAGTATTAAATTCTACGAAATGTTTATTTCAGCTTAGTTTCGTATCCAAGCCTAAACAAAGCAATTTTCTATGGTAATGGGTTTTATATACTAACCCGTCAGGTTTTTTTGCTTTAAACATTATTTTCAGTAGATGACCATATTTTACTTGAAAAACAGTTTATTTATTAAATAAAATGTTTGAAATAATGTCAGGAATTATACACATTAGAAAATACATGTTGGTTTCGTACAAATCTAGATGAAAGTACGTTTAATAATATTTCGCTCGTTTTGACTAACTCCACCCCGAATTTAAACGTTCTGTTATGATACTTAAACTTACTTTTGTGTGTTCAAAATAGAAGGTTAAGAAATCAGTTCATCTATAGCGTTTGATGATAACAAAAGGGTGAAATCGTAATGGCGTAATGGCCTGATATTTCTAATTTTGATAGTTAAAAGATCAGCATGTTAAATCTCTATCATTTTCTTTCTTTAAATGTTTATTCAGCACATTTGAATACAACCATTTTATACAACTCTGACCAATAAGAGTTATATATATATATATATATATATATATATATATATATATATATATATATACTGTTAAATATAAGAGAAAATGAATGTCTATTATGTTTAATCATGAGCCGTTCTAAACATCGAATTTTGGTTTTAATTTTAGTTGAAAATAAAGACAGAAATTGGATACATTTTTATTAAATTCGTTCTAAGCTTTCAGCTCACATGAGCCATCTTCAGATGTTGCTTAGCGGAGATTTATGCCAAAACAAGATAAAATCGTCGCTGATGGTGGATGTTTATGTGTTAACGTCCTTCATTGTCTCTTATATTTAACAGTATATGTTTAGAAAATTATCTGCTACCTCGATACACTAAATTATATATATACGTAATGAGCTTGCCTATTGAGCGCTTTCTTGTTATTGATTACTCGTTCTTTGGGCTGCGTAGTGGCTCGGTCCAAATCGCTTTGGCTGATGTTCATGTGCTTAGGTCTTTCTTTGTTTACAACGATTTTTCTTTTCGCGTATATACGCGGAGGGTTTTTCAAAACGTGTAGTAATAAGTTTGCATTTATATATAATTATTATGTCATTTTTTCATCATATTTCGATTTCTGTTTTGGTCTCACTACCAACCAAGTCTGCGGGGAGACCTAAGGCAGGTAGTGGCGTGTTGTTATGGCTCCATTTCATGTTTTTCTATCTTCCCTATCATCTCCAGCATTACATAGATAAAGTTTTCCTTAGTGTGTGGGCTGTACTTAATAAGACAATTTTTTGTATATCTCTTAAGCTGGGGTTTCCAGGGATTTTTCAATGTGTTGTTTTGTTCCATTTTTATCATTCCAAGTGCACCTACTATCACTGGCACAACTCTTGTTTTCAATTTCCACATTTTTTCTATTTCAATTTCCAGGTCTTTATATTTTGACAGTTTTTCAAATTCCTTGATTGCTATGTTACAATCCGCTGGACAAGCCATATCAATTAATAGACAAGTTTTCTCCTTCTGGTTTTTAACAATAATGTCTGGCCTGTTTGCTTCAATTTTTCTGTCTGTGTAGATGGTGTAATCCCATAGAATGGTTACATCTTCTATTTCTCTAACCGGTGCTGGATGATGTTCATACCAGTGTTTGTTTACAGCTTTTCCATAATGTTTGAACATTGCCCAATGTAAATATTGCCCAACTCTATCGTGGCGATTTTTATATTCGTTTGGGGCAAGCACAGGACAGCCTGAGATTAGGTGGTCTATTGTTTCTTGGTGTTTATCACAAAACCTGCATTTTGGATCCATATTATTATGCATAATATTTGCCTGAAAGTTTCTCGTGAAAAGACTTTGGTCTTGTGCTGCAAGTATAAATCCTTCAGTTTCAGACTTTAATCCAGATGCACGTAACCATCGATGAGTATTAACTTTGTCAACATTGGATTTATTGGCACGTTCTGGATATTGGCCATGCAGAGGTTTGTCTTGCCAGCGCTGTTTCATCTTTTCTAGAGCTTTATCTTTGGCTTTCATTTTCATATTCTTTGCCGCAATAGTTGGTTCTTGGCTTCTGTTTTGCTTTTCTACAGAATCTACTAACTGTAAATCTTGTTTGTATTTACTGCCTTCTTTTATTATTGAATATTTTTCTTTCTTTCTTCATGTTGCCTTACTAATTGTATCATCCAATCCTTTGTTGTTTCTATGTATGTTAGTAAGCCAATAGTTGTTGTCTTGTATGACAATTCCAGCTGAATAAGACCCCTTCCACCTTCTTTACGGGGTATGTATAGACGGTCTACATCAGCCTTTGGATGATGCATCTTATGCTTAGAAAGAAGCTTTCTTGTTTTAGCATCCATTCGCCTGATGTCGTTTAGAGTCCAGTTGAAGATGTTAAAACTATATTGGACAACTGGGATTGCAAGGCTATTAATGGCAATAACTCTGTTCTGTGAATTTAATTCAGTTTTTAATATCATTCGTAGCCTTCTATAGTACTCTTTACGCACTATTTCTTTCATTTTTTTATGGTGAATGTTTTCGCTCTCATTTACACCTAGGTATTTATAAGCTTCTTCTGGTTTCAATTCTTTTATTGTTACAGCAGGGTCTAGGCTAATTGAGGATGTTTCTTGTATTGATCCACGTAAAACTGTAGCTTTAGCACATTTATTCAAATTAAATTTCATTCCAATGTCTTCGCTGAAGCATTTTACAGTTTGCAGAAGACCTTCCAGCTCATTATCATTCTTAGCATATAACTTTAAGTCATCCATGTAAAATAGATGGCTTATTTTCTTTTGGCCTATTTTATAACCACATTCTGTCTTATTAAGTTGACTGGTTAGTGCTATTAATGATATGCAGAATAGTAAGGGAGATAAAGAATCACCTTGAAATATACCTCTTTTGATGTTTATTTCATCAGACTTATAGGTTCCATTTATATGATTGAGGTAAAGGGTTGTTTTCCATATAGACATGCACTGTTTGATGAAATTGATGATGACGGGCGATATCTTGTATATATTTAAAGTCTTTAAAATCCATTCATGTGGCACACTATCGAATGCCTTTCGGTAGTCTATCCAGGCAGTACTAAGATTTTTCTTTGTCTTGTAGCAGTTTTCCAGGATCATTTTGTTAATTAGCAATTGGTCTTTACAGCCATAACAGCCACGTTTGCACCCTTTTTGTTCAAGCGGTATCATGTCATTTCTTTCTAAGAATAAATATGTCTGTTTTGTTAAAATAGATGTTAATAGTTTATATGTTGTCGGAAGACATGTAATTGGTCTGTAGTTTTTCGGGTTGTTTGTGTCACCATTCTTGGGTAGAAGAAATGTAATTCCTTTGGTCATCCATGCAGGAATTTTAGTGGGATCGTCAACCATTTCTTGAAGTTCTTTGGCTTGTTTTTTATGTGCTGCATTTAAATAATATAGCCAAAAGTTAGGAATTTTATCTATACCTGGGAATTTCCAATTGTGTGCTTTTTTTAGTGCAAATTTAATATCATCTTCTGTAATACCAGACCATGTCTGTTCGGGTTTATTCTTCATTCGTTCTATCTCCTGCGTAATCCAGTGTACTTCCTTGCTAAGTTCTTTAGGGCAATCCCATATCTTTTCCCAGAACTGTGTGACTTCTTCCATTCTGGGGGGTACTGTCACTTCAATTCTTTTTTTACCTATTTCCCTGTAAAATCTCTTTGTATCAGTCTGAAAAATCTTATTTTGTCTGTAAAATCTTGCTCTTTTTTCATAGCGTCTCATTCTTTGAGCCTTCAGTTGGATTTTTTGCTTTATTTTTTCTTTATTTGATAAGACGTCATTTTCATTCCTGATGTTATATTTTTTTTCGGCTCTTCTTCTTTTCCTAGTTCTTACATTTATTCCTCTACTCAGTTCATCCAGTACTGACAGTTCACTTCTAATCTGTTCGATTTCTTTTTCGATTTTTCTTTTCCAAGGTGGATCTTCACGTCTGCGTGACTGCCTTGTTTTTATTTTGATGTTTAATTTTTTTGTTGCTGCTGTTGCTGATGCATATATTACTTCGTTAAGATTTGTATGAGGGTCTTCATCCAGTATTGATTTCAGTGCTGCATTGTACAATTTAATAGTTCGGAGGTTTTGTTTTGTTGGTTGGAATTTTGGGAGCTGTTCACGTTCCTCCATTGTAATACTTTGTATTTGACTTAGCTGGTTTTTTATTTCTATCTTGGCTTCCTTTATATTGTTATTTTCCGTCAAATAATTATCTTCGATGTGTTCTGAACTAATTTTATTTTTGTCTTTTAACTGACTCAGACTCAGATCGCGCCTTTCCAGCACTTTTAGACTTACATCATTATCTTCGCAGTGATTTGCGTGTTTCACGGTTTCTACATTATGACCTGTGATTTGTTTGATGTTATTACTTTTTATTTCTGGTTCCGGTTCCTTTTCATATTTTGTTGATTCGACTCTTCTTGTTACAATTCTTTTAATTTCGTGAATCTCAGCCTCTGACAGTCGGTTATTACGAATAATGTACCTACGTACATTGGCCAATTTATTTTCGTCAATATACTTTCTATTTGTTTGACCAACTTTTTCACGCCAAATGTCATATGTTTGGCGAGTCATGTTTTTTTGAGGTTTGAGTAACGCTTCATGAAATGCAGTCATAACGACTTTGTACTCCTCACGAGACCATTTTATTTTTTCTTTCTTTAAATATACGGTTGTAGATCTAGCTGGTGAATTTTCAGGACCATCATTAGGATTATCCTGGTTGTGGGGACCTGAAGATACATTCTTTGTGTAGGAGTTTGTTCCTATGGCAGATTTTTCGACCTCAGGTAGGTTCCCTCCTGAAGGACGGGCTCCCTGTTTATCCACTGGAAGAGCCATACTGGACTTTTTATTTCTATTTGTGTTTTTCATGTTTTTCCCACGAGTGACGCACGGGTCCAAAAGTCCACCCAAAGTTGCCCGGCACGTTGGGTAACGGTCTTTTACAAACAGGGTCCCGAAGCCTGTAGGGAATCGTTTGTGACCTCATAACGCAGTAGCCATTCACTCCTCGGCACGATTAACACCTTGAGTTGCGGGTTGTTGTTCGGAGTTTTCCTTCTCCTAAATGGGCTGTCAAGCAACATCTGACATAGACGCGATTGGAATTCAAGGAGAAAGACGGCTCAACGAAACAAAACATCAATATTACTTGAGTAGTTTATTTAAAAAAAAAAAAAAAAAAAAATTATAATATCTTAAGAAAAAAAAAAAAAAAAAATCCTGTTTATATTAAAACAAAATTTCATATTGAGAAAAGGAAAAATTCAAATAGAGAGACGTTTGTTGAAAAAAAAAAAAAAAAAAAAAATGTAATAATTTGTTCGTCCACTTTATCTTTCATTTTTTCAACAAAGTCGTTGGTCAATATTGGATTATCATAATAAGATAAATTAAATAAGTAAATTAAAACAATAAATAAATAAAAATAAATTTATCAAAAAAAATACGTAGACTTTCTATAAAATAATACCATATAAATTGTTTTTCATCGGATTTAATTTATTTTCTTGTTTTGTTTTGTTTTTAAGAAAATTATAATAGTTAAAAAAAAAAAAAAAAAAAATTCAAAATTTAATTTAATATGAAAAAAAAAAAAAAAAAAAAAAAAAAGTGGACATACCTTTGAGTTTGAGTTTACTACCGTAACATTTAAAAATAATAATTTGTTCGCCCACTGTATTCTGTGTTATTCTTTCATTAAATCCAGCGAGAATAAAATTATCGAAAAATAAATAAATATATAAAATGAACGAACAAATTAAATATAATAAATTATTACATATTCTCTCTAAGAAAGAATATCCTAGATCGAACATTTTTTTAGTGTTTTTCGTCATATTTTTTTTTTCGTTGTCTTGCTTTAGAAGACTAGTTAATAAATCTATTTAAAGGATCATTAAAAGAAGAAACATACAATTTGAATTATATACGAAGAAAAAATTAATGTTTATGTTTAAAATAGTGAAATTCAAAATTAATGTTTACGTTAAAAAAAATAAAAAAATAAAAAAATAAAAAAAAAAAAATAAAAAAATCTCAAAAAATTTTTTAATAGGAAAGAAAAAGTGGACATACCTTTGAGTTTACTACCGTAAAATTTAAAAATAATTTGTTGGCCTACTGTATTCTGTGTTATTCTTTCATTAAATCCAACGAGAATAAGATTATCGGAAAATAAACAAATATATAAAATGAACGAACAAATATAAATAAATTATTACATATTCTTTCTAAGAAAGAATTTTTTCTAAGAAAAATTATTACATATTTTTTCTAAGAATGAATATCGTCGATCGAACAGAGCGCTTTTCGTCATATTTTTTATCGTTGTCTTGCTTTAGAAAACTAGTTAATAAATCTCTTTAAGGATCATTAAAAGAAGAAACATACAACTAAAATTATATACGAAGGGAAAAATTAATGTTTATGTTTAATATAGTTTAATATAGTGAAATGAGAAATTAATGTTTACATAAAAAAAAAAAAAAAAGAAAAAACGTTACGTTTTCAGGAGCCTCAGAAAAGCACGTCATTCTCGTTGTCTTATTATTATTATTATTATTATTATTATTATTATTATTATTATTATTATTATTAACCAGCTATGGGTCATAATTAAATTAGACCAGTATAAAATTATATTAAAAAGTGCTCAATCATATATAATTTCGAGATTTAAATATTTTGATTTGGATTTTAGTTGATTACGTTGGTATATTTACAAATCTTTCTTTACCGGAATGAATGTTCCAGTGATCCTTAAAAAAAAGGAAGTAACCAATGTCTTTATCCATTGACACAAAGAGCACTGGTGAACAAGTAACTTACGGCGTTAGAGGGAGATAACTCATGACTACCAGAAAAAACACTGCTATGCAAGGAATGAAGTTCATATATCCCAGTGATTGTAATAAAGGGTTAGGTTCGAAATTCCTATCACCTGAAGAAGGCCGTAGCGTACAAATGGCTACAAAGATGAGGACAATAGTCCGAATAATGTAAATACTGTAAATACTACCTCATCTCAGAAATATAGACAAATAGAATGATCTATTATTAAACGTCGTACAAATGGCAAGAAAGATGAGGACAATAGTCCGAATAATGTAAATACTGTAAATACTACCTCATCTCAGAAATATAGACAAATAGAATGATCTATTATTAAACGTCGTACAAATGGCAACAAAGATGAGGACAATAATCCGAATAATGTAAATACTGTAAATACTACCTCATCTCAGAAATATAGACAAATAGAATGATCTATTATTAAACATCGTACAAATGGCAACAAAGATGAGGACAATAGTCCGAATAATGTAAATACTGTAAATACTACCTCATCTCAGAAATATAGACAAATAGAATGATCTATTATTAAACGTCGTACAAATGGCAAGAAAGATGAGGACAGTAGTCCGAATAATGTAAATACTGTAAATACTACCTCATCTCAGAAATATAGACAAATAAAATGATCTATTATTAAACGTCGTACAAATGGCAACAAAGATGAGGACAATAGTCCGAATAATGTAAATACTGTAAATACTACCTCATCTCAGAAATATAGACAAATAGAATGATCTATTATTAAACGTCGTACAAATGGCAACAAAGATGAGGACAATAGTCCGAATAATGTAAATACTGTAAATACTACCACATATCAGAAATATAGACAAATAGAATGATCTATTATTAAACGTCGTACAAATGGCAACAAAGATGAGGACAATAGTCCGAATAATGTAAATACTGTAAATACTACCTCATCTCAGAAATATAGACAAATAGAATGATCTATTATTAAACGTCGTACAAATGGCAACAAAGATGAGGACAATAGTCCGAATAATGTAAATACTGTAAATACTACCACATATCAGAAATATAGACAAATAGAATGATCTATTATTAAACGTCGTCCAAATGGCAAGAAAGATGAGGACAATAGTCCGAATAATGTAAATACTGTAAATACTACCTCATCTCAGAAATATAGACAAATAAAATGATCTATTATTAAACGTCGTACAAATGGCAACAAAGATGAGGACAATAGTCCGAATAATGTAAATACTGTAAATACTACCACATATCAGAAATATAGACAAATAGAATGATCTATTATTAAACGTCGTACAAATGGCAACAAAGATGAGGACAATAGTCCGAATAATGTAAATACTGTAAATACTACCTCATCTCAGAAATATAGACAAATAGAATGATCTATTATTAAACGTCGTACAAATGGCAACAAAGATGAGGACAATAGTCCGAATAATGTAAATACTGTAAATACTACCACATATCAGAAATATAGACAAATAGAATGATCTATTATTAAACGTCGTCCAAATGGCAAGAAAGATGAGGACAATAGTCCGAATAATGTAAATACTGTAAATACTACCTCATCTCAGAAATATAGACAAATAAAATGATCTATTATTAAACGTCGTACAAATGGCAACAAAGATGAGGACAATAGTCCGAATAATGTAAATACTGTAAATACTACCACATATCAGAAATATAGACAAATAGAATGATCTATTATTAAACGTCGTACAAATGGCAACAAAGATGAGGACAATAGTCCGAATAATGTAAATACTGTAAATACTACCTCATCTTAGAAATATAGACAAATACTAAAAGACACTAATTATTAATACATACCTGAAGAAGCTGAATAAAGTAAAACATTTTAGATTAAAGGAACCTTTTCTACCTTTCCATTACTTATTCTTTTCATTCATATATATATATATATATATATATATATATATATATATATATAGTTGAGAGTGTGTGAAAAAAGAGTATCTGATACTAGACTGAAATCCTAACAAATCTGAAATGCGAAATAGTTTGAACTCCAGGCGATTTTATATCGTCTCAAGGAACCATTTTCCTGAAAAAGAAAGATTTATGTCCATTACAGACAGAAAAAGATTCTGCGAACATCAGTTTAACGGAACAGACTTCATTGTGACATATGTCTATCCAAGACAAGCAGCCAGTCAGAGTTACCAAACTCTCCTCCACTGAATTCTCGCTTCATGTGAACTTACCGAATGAATCATTCACGCACGCAGACAAACAACATATATTATAACCAGTGACATAAACACGCGTATGTACAAACAACCAATATATATATATATATATATATATATATATATATAGGCGTACGGTGATTTCTTTTATGGACACAAAGTGTATATAAAGCCGTCCAAATATTTTACATATCCGAGCGTTTTTTTTTTCTATTATGAAAGTCGATTTTTATTTTCAACTGAATGTCTGGGTCGGTTTTATGTATGTATTTGAAGTTATGGAATTTTTTTTATATTTCAAATACGATCTGCACTTTGTGGCCGTGTTCATATGCAATATTATTCATTTAAAATATTATCACCCGTTACACCCAATGTTGTTTTAGGGCAACATTTGCTGTTTCTGTAACAAACTGTTTTTTTTATTAGACCGGGTTGTTAGCCCTGCGCTCACCCACCAAACCTGGAGGAAGGTGTTTTTTGGGGCACCCAGTGAGGATCTAACTCATTACTCAATTGTAATGATTCTAGCGAGAAGAGCTTGTTAACCATTACACCAACTCGAGGTGTGCGGTAAAATTATTGAGTGTTAGTTATTTTCTTATTTATGCTTTTATTTTTTTTAATCATTCCATACATGTGGATGAGGTTAATATATGTGTATTGTCTTCTATTATGTTGTCAGATAGATTTTGTCTTCTAGTACGTTGCGTGGGAGTCTATACGAGTCCTAATTGATCTGTAGTCAGATAGGTGTAACGTGGGTCGTCTATATAAGCCTGAGATGTTATGACCAATATAATTGTCTGAGTTTGTTTTCCACAAGAATACAGTTACTTAAGGTTCAAGTGAACTCATAAATGATATTAATTTTCTGTAATTTAAATCTTGCAAGTGTTTTGTTAGTGTTCACGATAAGGGTATCTGTTTTCATTTTTTGTTCTGATCGACTAGAGTTGCGTATTTTTTATGATATCTCAAGAGAGAATTAAACTTTCTTATAGTAAACATCTTTTTGGATTTTATAGAAGATATTTATAATACTGTATGTTCAATATTGCAATTTCTTAATATATTTATTGCTATTATTTATAATACTGTATGTTCAATATTGCAATTTCTTATTATATTTATTGCTATTATTTATAATACTGTATGTTCAATATTGCAATTTCTTATTATATTTATTGCTATTATTTATAATACTGTATGTTCAATATTGCTATTAGCTACTTCAGAAAGAAATATTCTTATCTGGTGATCGATGATTTTGTTTTTTGTTTTTTTTTAATCATATCACCCCAAGCAAGGCGAAAACGGCACTGATGCGCAGGGGGCTACGTAAGAGTGAAAAGATTGGAAAAGACAAGAGAGAAAAACCGGAAACCACATCCTAAACAGGAAACAAGGGATGAGCCTCTTCACCTGTACAATATACGTGGGTGGAGTGTGAACCGGGTGATAGAGTTCTTAAACGATTTTTAATATATTTCTTTTTCGTAAAAAGGTTGTTCTTTAGCATATATTCTTCCAAATAATGATACCATCATTTTCATATTATTCAATAAATCTCTATATTTTCCGTTTGCCAAAATATATTTCGTAAGAAACTCAGCAGTGGATTTGAAATTAAATAATTAGTGTCGAGGTGTTAAGTTGGAGGGCGTAACAAAACTTCTTTGTGGGCCGGATGTGGCACAGGGGTCGGGGATTGCCGAACCCTGGCTTAGAATGTTTTACTTTGGGAATTTAATAATTTGTAATTTTTGCTATAAAAACTAAAACTATGTCTTCTGTAACGACTTACAAGTTCTGTTTTTTTTTTATATTTTTCATTTTACAGTTGAGGTTTTATTGGTTTTATTGCGGTAAGTCTTATTATTAAAAGATAAGATGTTCTGATAATCAATCAGTTAAGTGCCATAATAAATACTTGCGCGATCATGTCTTACTGGGCAGAAGATTTCTCCGCATTAGGCTGCCATTATTTTCATCGGTAGTCTGAATACAAAATAAGGCTGTAGAACCTAAGCTCTCCAGCTTTTTAATTCATACCTTTCTCAAGGGTATTTGCGAGCAAGCGAATGCAACAATTTCAACTGGAATTCGAACTTAGATCTCCGATTTTTTTTCGTTTCGAGCTGATATCAACTGCACCACAACGCTCATTCTCTGATAATAGCGTGTTTTAAATGCATTATTAGCATTTTCTATTATCTCAGTCGACGAGTATTTAATACAACAGTGAAAATAATTCAAAATGACCTTTGTCATTTTTATACTAACAAAAAAGATATATACTAGTATATTTTGAAAAGTTCTCACCATTCCCCTTTCCCAGAATCTCAAAAAGTCTTCATCAATAAGAATATTTCTAAATCTCTGTTTGTGAGTGTACGTGGAATATTCTAACGGCGACTTGTAAATATAAACACTCTTAGAAAGAAAGGCATGTGGCAGATTCCCAGCCAGCTAATTTAAATAATACACCACAAACGAACCAATTGAACTGTCTCATCTTACTCGAAAAACTTCGTCATTGATGATGCGTCGAAAATGTCAGTAATATAAAGTTACATACATCAGTCTCCACTTCAGGAGATTTTTTCCGTCAAAATGACATTTCCTGAAAAATTTTCCGAACTCTAGGGTAAATTTTAAGCAAATGCACTTTTTAAACTATTTCGGTTGATCGAAGTTTTAGCGGAGTTTAAAATCTTTAGCATCATTAGACAAACATTTCAGTAAATAGAAATATCTCCAAACTGTAAATGTATTTCTATTTGCGTTTTTCTCTTCAATAGTTAGGGGAATATTGATATACGCAGCTGACTTTTCTAAAACTCTGAATGGTATTAATTTGAGCAATTAGTATTTGGATGTGCGTTGTGGAGCAGTGGATGTCGACTCGAAACGACGAATCGGGGTGCCAAGTTCGAATTCCAGTTGATGGATAAAATATTTTTACATCATAACCAACGGAATTATATTAAAAACATCGAATAGTATTTATTTATTTTTTTTTATAATCATATCGACCCAAGCAAGTCAGTCTACCGCCACTGGTGCACAGGGTGTTACATAGGAGGAAAGTTATGAAATAGAGTAACAGGTTATAAGGGGTGTCAGGAAGTAGGTAAGAGAAGGATGAGAATACTGATAAGAGTGGAGTGGACGAAGAAAGGAGCATGAGAGAGAGGATGCAGGTTAGTGAGTTAGGTGATGACTATTGACTTTACATTTAAATTCTTTGAGATTAACGCTGTCGGGAAAACAAGTAAATGGAAGGGAATTCCACAATCGGGAAGTGCGAGAAAAGAAGCAGCTAGAGTAGAATTTGTTACATGCTAAGTAGCAAAATGTTATTTCAAATGAGGTTAAAAATATAATGAAGTATGACTGTATTTTAATTTCTGAAATATTTGGTTTAGGAAAATAGAGTATTAAGAGACAGGGAATTTTCGCTACAAAGATGATTGTACTGGATTGCTATGTGATGTCAGTTCTTCAATATGGCGATGAATGCTGGACAATATCATCAAAGACTAAGGAAAAACTTGAAGCAAGTGAAATGTGGTTCTGCTGAAGGATGTTGCGGATATCATGGACCGAATATATGAGCAATGATCAGGTTTGAAAAGGATGGAAACGAAAAGGAAAATTATACTGGGCATCAGGGAAATACAGCTAAAGTTCCTGGTACATACAATGAGGAAAGAGGGCTTGGAGAACCTGATACTAACAGGTGAGATAGAAGAAAGGAGAGACGGGAAAAGGGCGTGTAACGTCCTTGGCTGACCTGTGCAGGTATATGGAAAAACGGAGGATTCCATGGTGAAATAAGAGAAAGTTTGCTAAGAACCACTAGGGATAGGGATACGTGGAAAGCCATGATCGCCTACGTCCTGAAGGAACAGGGCACATAGAAGAAGATATATATCAACTGTTTATATAAAATTATAATGTGGGTATAAAGTGGGGGATCAAATCTATATTATAAATAATATATAAACTGATCCCTTATTTTGTGGCAGGCTAGTTTATACATATATATTCTAGACTTATGGGCTTGAGCTAGTGGATGGCAGAGCGAGGTTTGCGTGGTGTAATAGAAGAAGGCGTGCTAAGAGCCACCAGGGATAAGTAGATGTGAAAAGCCATGATCGCCTACGTCCTGAAAGAACAGGACACATAGAAGAAGATATATGCCAACTGTTTATAAGGAAGTATAATGTGGGTATAAAGTGGGGGATCAAATCTATATTATAAACAATATATAAACTGATCCCTCATTTTGTGGCAGGCTAGTTTCTATACATTTATATTCTAGATGTATGGGCTTGAGCTATTGGATGGCAGAGCGGGGTTTGGGTGGTGTAACAGGAGAATGACTGCTAAGAGCCACCGGGGATAGGGAGACGTGGAAAGCCATGATCGCCTACATCCTGAAGGGACAGGGTACATAGAATAATAATACCAAGTAGAAAAAGAAACTATCAAAACATAGCCGATGTTACGTTTATATGATGACTTGCTGACAATAGAAATGATTTTGTGTTGATATTCTATAATAGATCTTGTTGCCTGGGTAACATGAGGATATAGGTCAAAATTATTACAACACGTGTACCTCATGGCTGACATTTTACTGCTGGCGTGTCTTTTTCTTTTCAGTTAGGATGCGGAAGCAATTAAACACCTTTTAATTTTAGATCATTTTAGCCACGTGATATTGTATAGCAGATCTAATATCATTTGAGGCGTGAAACTCTCAGCCACCTTGCAGTGAAGATCTTACTAATGTAGCTTGCGTTGACACTCCTTCCGAAAATTAATAGAGGGTGTGTCCGTAATAACTGAACGTAGAGGCAACTATGTATATTTTCAAGAAATTAATTTTTTAACAATTTATTGAACAGACATACTAATCAATAACATCTTCAATATGATTTCCATATGATTTTTTATGCAAAGATTGATACGCTTTGCAAAACGCAATGGAGGAAATAACTAAAATCGGCGTCAATTTTAACAATTTTTATGCGTTCAGTTGTTATATACTAGGCCGCTGGACCTTGACATACAACGGGGAAGAAGTATATATATAGCCCGGCGTTGCTAGGGGGGAATGAAAGCTTTAAAACTAATCCATGGTCCTGGAGCTCAGACTCCTTGGACGTTGGCACGAAAGACGTAAAAGCAATAGTTGTTTCCAGTTAAAGCGAAACCGTAGAATAAAAAAAATGAATAGATATAAGTCAAATTTTGGTTTCCAGGTATCGATATCAAATAAGATTTTTTGTCGTAAACTGAATTTTGAAGGCTAAATAAGTTCTCTGAGTAAATGCTATCATAGCTGAGACTAAGAACTACAATTATACATACTTAGAGCCAAATCCGAAGCACTAAAATAAAAAGAGTAATACAACTAAAAAACACTAAAATAAAAAGATAAAAAATAAAATAAAAGGGCTGAAAAAAATACAGACATACAGGCAGATAAACAGACACACAGACAAACATCTTGCCTTTTATATATATATATATATATATATATATATATATATATATATATATCGATTTTCTGCACTATTGTAAGAACTGCAACCTTGAAACTTATGAATATCGTTTCTTATGTCTGTCTGTGAGTGCATCAAATTTGATTAAAATCGGACCATTCCTTCTATAACCCGATTTTTTAAATCGATTTTCGCTATTTATCGGGGGTACCTCGACACAAAACCTAGCTATGAACACTCGCTGACGCTTATAGTACAACTGTGTAAAATTTCAAGAAAATCTGTTCAGCCGTTTTGGAGGTAACAGACACGCACATTCGTTCGCGAGTCTCTGTTTGTCTGTCTCTTCTGTCTGTATCTCTCTCTCTTTCTCTCTCTCTCTCTCTCTGCCTCCACTAAAAGTTCTAGATATTATAACTCTTAAAACTCACTCGCAATTCTGCCTTTTCGGTTTGTCGCTTCTTTGACGTCATCCACGGCCGGCTACATCTGTCAATCATTCTCTAAAGTCTATTCGTTTTAAGCCGGTTGTTGCTTGTGTTCTTTTTTTGTTGTTTCCCGTGCAGTCATTATGTACGGCTGGATATATCTGTCATCCAGACTTATTGTTTGTTGACCCCTGGTTGCAAATGTTCAATGTATTATATTATACAAACAAGTGTGTTGCATCTGTGATTTGCGTCAACATAGGGGAAGCCACCAATTGATCTAGCGTGTCTTAGACCCCTCGACCACGAATCGCCAACAGTTTAAACAAAGTCAAATTAAGCCTATATAACACACGTTTCGATTCTACGTAAATGACCATATCTGCACCGAAATGGATCGTCATGTTAACAAATGTAAACATACAATGTTACGGAAATTCACGAAGATTAACAAAATGGTTGTAAACAACCGACAATTTGAAATTATGTTGATAGTGGTCGCAGGTTCGAATGACACACATTTTAGTAACAAAATTTATTGTAGAAAATCAGGCCGGTAGAAATATACTGTTTGATTATAAACAAAATATCTACTTAAATACGAGTATCGATTAAAAATGATGTTCAAACAAATAATTTCAAATTGTCGGTTGTTTAAAACCATTTCGTTAATCCTCGTGAATTTCTGTCATATTGTATTTCTACATTCTTCTTTAGCAGACTCAGAAAATGAAGTCAGTTGATTTTTTCTTTTGAAAAGCCCAGGTTTAATATGTGGAGGTAAAATATATAGTTAAGGAGATTTCCTACGTGTCTAGCTTTGAGGGACACTCAATACAGTAAAATTCGTTTTATCATTTTCGTAGGTATGAATTTATCTTTTCCTAAAATCGTTGTTCTACGAATGCAGTCGACCATAGTCTTCGCCAAAATTTTGTCTACACAGGGAGGAGAATGGATTCATTAAATTTCCTCCCTACATCAATGCGAATTGAACCATCGAGGTCGTAATTTGAACTTAGACTGACATTATCGTTATAATGACTGATACATAAAGAGTGCCCATATTTTGAGAATAATTAAAAATATTTTGCATAGATTCTCAATATATATTTAGTCAATCTACAGAATAATATTGGATTTTTTGCCCCATCTTATATTAAATAAATATTTATATATATATGTATGTGTGTGTGTGTGTGCGCGTGACTATATATATATATATATATATATATATATATATATATATATATGGAATTTGTTACATATATTATATATATTATATACGCGCTGTACTTATTTGAAAGCGCTCAATATCATTGACAGAGCTAAAATATCTGCATATATATATATATATATAACACAACTGTATATATATATATATATATATATATATATATATATATATATATATCAGGAATAGTAAATATGCATGACTGTGTGCGAAATGTTTATCTGTGATGCGTTTTATCCATCATATGATTATCGGAAACTTATATACGCATTGATCAAGATATGTCGATATTAAACCAATTAAAGTAGTTAAATGTATTCAATTTGCTGTTGATATTGATTTTATCCAGACTCAATTGGAAAGAAAGTCTTGGTTCTTTAGCTATGGATAGCAAGTTAGCACTGGATTTAAACCTTTGCTGCTTTGAGATGCAGGAGAATATTGGATGTCAATCAGAGATAAAATACAAAGTTAAAGTCCCAAAAACAGTACGTGACCGTATTTAGCAAAATCATAGAACTTGCCACTGTTGTATCCTGTTGGTAACCTAACATTTATAAAAACAATACCAAAAATGCTTAACCCTAGTAGTTGGAAGAACTATTCAGGATATAAAGAAACATCCAAAGTAATTTTACGAAATATCAGCGTTGCCCAGTCAAGATGAAGACGATAAAAATGTAGTATCCGGTCTATCAGCCGACGTCTTGATCAGTTCAATCACTTTATTCGGCGTGTGCAGGACCGTACTTAGGGCTCCCGCAGACCCCGCAATTTCGGGAGGGTCGCAAGTTCTTTAGGGACCGCAAAGCCATGGAACGCCGAAAGACTCCTTGATCCACAGATCTATTGTAAGGAAAAGAAATTAACAAAATAATTATTATGATTAACTAGAAAATTATTATCATACTTTTATGTTGAAATAGACATTTATCAACCCGTCTCATTTTCTCTCTTCACACACACACACACACACATATATATATATATATATATATATAATCTTTGATAGAATCCTTCCGGCACCGAAGAGGCTGCAAATCATATGTAATTAAAAAGAAAATAACTTGAGAATAAGTAGATTATAGATATCTGTTTCAACATAGATGCATAAAAAGTAGCTAAATATTTTGAAAACGTTCGTAATGTATAGATTCAAACGCCAATTCTGTGATTTCTACCGCTTTTTCCTCATCACGGACTATCTGCGTTCCAAGAGTACGTTATTTTGTTTAAAGTACCATTTATTGTGTGTTCAGTATGCTCGATAGGTGGGAGCAAAAGTGGCATTCTGCGATATAGAGGGACCGCAAGGCGCATCCTGCGGGTAGAGGGGCTGCAAGGTGCATTATGAGGGTAGAGGGGCCGCAAGGAGCATTCTGCGGCTAGAAGGGCTGCAAGGTGCATTATGAGGGTAGAGGAGCCGTAAGGCGCATCCTGCGGGTAGAGGGGCTGCAAGGTGCATTATGACGGTAGAGGAGCCGCAAGGCGCATCCTGCGGGTAGAGGGGCTGCAAGGTGCATTATGAGGATAGAGGAGCCGCAAGGCGCATCCTGTGGGTAGTGGGGCTGCGACGTGCATTATGAGGGTAGAGGAGCCGCAAGGTGCATTCTGCGGGTAGAAGGGCTGCAAGGTGCATTATGAGGGTAGAGGAGCCGCAAGGTGCATTCTGCGGGTAGAAGGGCTGCAAGGTGCATTATGAGGGTAGAGGAGCCGCAAGGTGCATTCTGCGGCTAGAGGGGCTGCAAGGTGCACTATGAGGGTAGAGGAGCCGCAAGGCGCATCCTGCGGGTAGAGGGGCTGCAAGGTGCATTATGAAGGTAGAGGAGCCGCAAGGTGCATCCTGCGGGTAGAGGGGCTGCAAGGTGCATTATGAGGATAGAGGAGCCGCAAGGCGCATCCTGTGGGTAGAGGGGCTGCGACGTGCATTATGAGGGTAGAGGAGCCGCAAGGTGCATTCTGCGGGTAGAAGGGCTGCAAGGTGCATTATGAGGGTAGAGGAGCCGCAAGGTGCATTCTGCGGGTAGAAGGGCTGCAAGGCGCATTATGAGGGTAGAGGAGCCGCAAGGTGCATTCTGCGGCTAGAGGGGCTGCAAGGTGCACTATGAGGGTAGAGGAGCCGCAAGGCGCATCCTGCGGGTAGAGGGGCTGCAAGGTGCATTATGAAGGTAGAGGAGCCGCAAGGTGCATCCTGCGGGTAGAGGGGCTGCAAGGTGCATTATGAGGGTAGAGGAGCCGCAAGGTGCATTCTGCGAGTAGAGGGGCTGCAAGGTGCATTATGAGGGTAGAGGAGCTGCAAGGCGCATCCTGCTGGTAGAGGGGCTGCAAGGTGTATTATGAGGGTAGAGGAGCCGCAAGGCGCATCCTGCGGGTGGAGGGGCTGCAAGGTGCATTATGAGGGTAGAGGAGCCGCAAGGAGCATCCTGCGGGTAGTGGGGCTGCAAGGTGCATTATGAGGATAGAGGAGCCGCAAGGCGCATTCTGCGGGTAGAGGGGTGCAAGGTGCATTATGACGGTAGAGGAGCCGCAAGGCGCATCCTGCTGGTAGAGGGGCTGCAAGGTGCATTATGAGGGTAGAGGAGCCGCAAGGCGCATCCTGTGGGTAGAGGGGCTGCAAGGTGCATTATGAGGATAGAGGAGCCGCAAGGCGCATCCTGCTGGTAGAGGGGCTGCAAGGTGTATTATGAGGGTAGAGGAGCCGCAAGGCAGCATCCTGCGGGTGGAGGGGCTGCAAGGTGCATTATGAGGGTAGAGGAGCCGCAAGGAGCATCCTGCGGGTAGAGGGGCTGCAAGGTGCATTATTAGGATAGAGGAGCCGCAAGGCGCATTCTGCGGGTAGAGGGGTGCAAGGTGCATTATGACGATAGAGGAGCCGCAAGGCACATCCTGCGGGTAGAGGGGCTGCAAGGTGCATTATGAGGGTAGAGGAGCCTGCAAGGAGCATCCTGCGGATAGAGAGGCTGCAAGGTGCGTTATGAGGGTAGAGGGGCCGCAAGGAGCATTCTGCGGGTGGGAGCCGATTTTGCTAAGCACGGCACTGGGCGTGTGTTTTACTAAAGCCTTATTTCATTTCTTTCTTATTCTGCCTTTGATTTTTAAATTCAGCAGGTTATTTGTTTCGACAAATATTTTGAGTTTTTTTTCGCAACTCGTGTACGTGTTTTATTTTCTCTTGCATGGCTTATTATTTTCTGATTTACTTCGGCCACCATTAATTATGAAAAAAAACTTATTTTGGATTAAATACAACGCCTCAATCATTTTTCTTTTCTTTAACAGTAGTTCATTTATTTCTTTTACGTCGGTCATCTTTATTTAAGCAAAACATTCATTGTTTTCTCTTTGCCAGACGTTTAGCCACCTTTTCTTAGCTTTCCTTTTTATCTTTGATCTATTTCCTTGTTTGATGCAACGATTATAACCTATTCTTTTGCTAATATGACTAGTTCAGTAAAATTGATTATGTTTGCAGTGATGTGCCTCGACAGCCATGGCAGATAAATTTCCCCTGTTACAGAAGAAACAGGTGGAATAATCTCTACTACTCAAAATCAGCTTGGGCAGCGAATATACCCCAACAAGATCGCTCTCAGGCATACACAGGGTTATTGTTTTCAGCACAACGCTCTAGCGACCACAAAATCCTTTACTAAGCCAACAAATCTGATTTTTTTCAGGACAGCGTTCACCAGCGGCACCAGAAATGTCAAGTTTTCGGACAACGCCCTACACTGACCACAAAACAGTTTTTTAGGACAACGCTCTCCATCTATTACAAATCTTCTTTTTATGACAACTTTCTTCAGCAACAATAAAATTGTGCTTGTTAGAACAAAGCTCTTGAGTGAAAAAAACTGTTCTTTTCAAGTCAACACTGTTTAGCATTCACAGAACTTTTTATGAAAGAAAATGCTCTCTAGCGACCACAAACCTTTTCATCTCAAGCACAACACTCACAAGCAACCACAAAAAATGCTTTTTCAAGGCAACGCTCTCCAGCAATGACTAAACATTTCTTTTCTAAAAAACGCTCTTCAACGACAACGAAACTATCATTTCCAGGATAACGCTCTCCAGCCACCACAAAAAAACCTTTCTCAAAACAATGCTTTTCACCATTACAATGCTTTCTTTTTTTTCTTTTGAGGGAAACGCTCTTCTTTCAACACATAAACTTCTTTTTCTGAACAACGCTCTTCACAAACCACAAAAATGCGCTTTTTTTATGACACTTCTCTTCAGCAAAAAAGCAAATGTGTAGTTTTTGGGACAACGTTCTGCACCATCCACAAAAATGTCCAATTCAGTACAATGCTATCCAGTGACTACACAATTGTCATTTTCTAGACAGCGCACTTCAGCGATCACGAAACTGTTATTTTCAGAACAACTTTTGCCAGCGTCCACCTGAAATGTTCCTCCAATTACAACGTTATTCCTATCCTGTATATGAGTTTTTTTAGTTTTGTTTAATGGCATATCAACCTCTGTGGGTTATTTAATGCCAAAAATGTGGGCTTTTAAGCTATATCTTTTCAATAATGTTTGGTTATAGTGAAAAGGTTGATTTAGTCAGATTTTAATGAAAATTTTGTTTTTATTTTTTTTTATTTTGCAATACTGAAAATGTCTTCTGGTTTCGTATTCAAAAATATTTTGCTGAGAATAATTTTTTTCTTCAAAAAAGTGTTATGATAGTGATTTATTTTTCTTCAAAAACGTAGTATTGGTAATATTTTTAAAAAATGTATATATTGCTATAAAAGTGTATTTTTATACTTTCATAGTGTTTTGACCCCAGTTTGGGGGTTAACTATTTTCTCATAGCTGGGACCCTAACAGATGCTACCACTCCGGATCAGAGTGGACCTGGGACAACAGTAATTAAGAGGTAGTTCCATGCTTCCTACAATCTCTTTACCACAATTGCTGCCGTACGCAGTTTGAGGTCATGCCCAGGACCTCCTGTACATGACCTTGTAAAATTGTTTCATGTCCTGTGCATTGTAACTTCATATTGGTTTATGAATGTTCTTTAACCAAAATCAACTTGCAATATATATTCGCTCAAATCTGCATTTTTGTTTTTGTCTTCTGTCATGCAATATAAGTTCATGGGCTCGCATGCCGCTGTCACAGAACTTACACCATGCATACCAATACTAAACTTTCGAGTTGATCTTTAGTATGGCGTGGAAGCATCTACTGGATGTGTAACTGTCTCTCTACTTAAACATATATTGTTCTATTTGTAACAGAAGAACAAAGGGTGCTTAAAACAATTTCCAAAGCACATTTCTATAGTCACCTTAGAGTTACGGATTTGTAAAAGTTTTTCTTAGACATGTTTCTAATGTATTTTTTACAAACTGGATGCAGACAGATATTTTGGCGAAAGAAACAATGATTTGCTGCAAAATGGACAGTTCTAGAATTATACTAAATATAAAATAAGCAGACTACAGAATAATTACAGGAGATGTCTGCTAGAAATCTACATTGTTAGCGTCTTGCCAACATTTCTTTTTTATCTTTTATTTAATGGGGAGATAAAGCTAGAAAAATAGAAGTGTCCTGATTATCGGGTAAAGAAATAAGGCAATAATTAAATTGCATTCTCTTTCCCCAATCTTCAGAATTGTCCATAAAACATTAACGGTGAATTTGGTAAAATTATTTTCCAAGTCGATGAACCCTAGCAAGTATTCATTTCTCAGAGCCAGCTATCATTTTTTGTTCGAAGAAAATGTTTGTTTTATTATTAAACTGAAAAAGATTTGTAAAAGAGGATTTCATATGTTTCTCTTGAATAGCAGAATAGTATGGAATATGTTTTAGAAATCTTTTGTTACCATTAAGTAAAATTGATCAAAATCTTTCTTTGTTTTTCTTGCTCAAAAGCCTTCGAAAACATTAATTTTGATATTTACCATAGACCTCTAAATGATTAATCTTTAAATGTACTGCATCTTTATGTATTGATTCAACTAATGAATAAAATTAAAAAAGTATAAGCTGACTATTATGATATGTTTGGCTTTCAGAAATATAAATTTTATAAAGTGGTAAAAATGTCGTGCAAATTATATATAAGGTGTTGTGTACTATCAAGTGTTTGAAAATTGATATTTCATGGTATCGGCCCTTGAACTAGTAGACTAAAGGAAAGAGATATAATCAAAGCAAAATCTTATTTGAAAATATTGAAAGTTATAGGACGCGAGAAATAGTTAACTTATCCAGCCCTACATAACGTGTAAAAATTAATACATTCAATATATCTATGTTGACATATTTTTGTATCTTGATACAATAAACCAACATTAATAAGGACATGCCTGCTCCGACTAACGTCACAAAACTGCAAGCATTCCTGGGCTTCACAAACTACTATCCAGTACATGGAAAATATGCATGAACTAACACCACCATAGATGCTTTGCTGAGAAAAAGATGCGAAATAAAACTGGTCAGAAAACTATCAAGATGACTTTGAAAAAATTAAGTATTAACGTCCGATTTATCTAAACCCATTTAGACCCAACATTGAAAATTATAACATTTGACGCAAGCGACGTTAGAAAAGAGCAGTTATTCTGCAGAAGTACGACGATGAGACAATGAAACCCATGGCAAACGCGTCTAGGTCTTTGATACCTGCCGAAAAATATTACAGTGGTTGAAAATGTTCTGCCAGAAATTATTACATGAACGTGAATTTCTGTTACAGACGATCACCCACTATTATCTATTTATGGTTTTAAAAACGTTGTTTCAACCAACACAGCAAATTGACTACAACGCTTGGGGACCATATATACTGAACTATAATTATAAATTTGAATTCTTACTATCGAAGTAACTAAATTAAGCAGACGGCTTATCAAGATTAATTCCAAAGTTTTTGAACAATCAGAAGATACCGTTAATGTTGCATTAAGAACAGAGAATGAAGTAATAAATAGCATCTATAATACAATAAAGAACTTGCCGGTAATTCTTGATGAAATTAGATCTGTGTCACGGAATGACGACTTTATAGTGAAAGTTAAGGACTAGATTAGAAGAAAAACATTGGCTATCCTGAAATGTCGAAGATGTATTCGCTCGTGAGATGTTGTGTATACTGGCCAGGAACTGGCTTAAAAACATAGTTAAGGCTTGGAGAGGCTGTGCTATAGGGAAAATCTTCCTGCCAACCTTAGCCTGAAACGGATAGTCCATTGTCAAGTCTATAAATAGATTTAGCTGGACCAGTAAACAAAGCCTATTCATTGATAGTGGTCGTCATCTATAAAAAGTGGACGAAAATAATTAAGTGAAGAAGACTTGCTTCGAATATTGTAATTAATTTCTTGAACGAAATGTTTGCAAGATTCAGCGTACCAGATATAATTGTGAGACAATGAGAAGCAGTTGACGTCCGGTTTATTTAAATCATTATATAAATCACTACAAATCAAACAGGTACTACACTCCCGTATCACCCGAGATTTAATGAACACACAAGGCGCTATATAGACGCATTTAAAAGATCTCTAAAGAGAATCAAATGAGGTGCAAACGGATGGAAACACTTTTTGAGCGTATATAGAATTACACCAAACTCTAATACTACATTTGGGATGCTGCGCACGGAACTGATGTTTGCCAGGAAAATATAATCAGTTTTGATTAAAATATTACCCGAACGAAGGGCAAAATCACCAAGAAAAAATACAGATTATAAATACTTCTACCCTGGGGAAAATATATTTTAGAAATTATCAAAGGAATTCGGCGAGGATCAGGCAACTAACGTATATAATGAAAGGACCCAGATGGGAATATAAGCGTTACCAAAATCAACTCAGTTGCAGGTATACAAAGCCAGAAAGTACCAAAGCCCCGAGGGAGGCAATCTACTATACGTTCGATATAACTACGCGGTCAGTAACAATGGAAACACGGCGATGTGGGAAAAGAAAAAAGAAATATGGAATTCCTAAGTATAGACTCTAAAATATTTACTCTAGAAGAAAATGAAAACTCAAAACGAGAAGTTGTCATGTAGAAAGTATAAACGCCGATGCATGTCTTTAAACACGAATCGCCAGTGAAAGAATAATACAAGAAGGTATTATTACACAGGCGATCAGGTGAACAGTAAATAACTATATAAGTCACCAGACAGAAATCGAGAGGGATGAGCGATTGAGTGTTGAGCGGCTGAAAGTTGAGCTTATAGCGAATAATTGGAGTGCAGCGAATAACGAATCTATCGCGTGACCCAAATTTTGATTAATCGTATTACGAGTAATTAACTGAATCTACCAAGACCAATATATACAACAGTGTGATACCAAACACCTCAGTAGCCTTCGAAGTTCTAATCTCAAACAACGAGGTTGCAACAAATCTTATAAGTCGTAAAGTAGAAACGTGATCGTTACAGACCCGGCCCCACAAAAACTCGGAGAGACTTACCAAATAAGATTTATCTTACTGCAACATTTCCAATAACATCCTTAAAATGGTAGCACATGTAGCCAGAATAGATGATAAATAATGAGACGTACCCGCTCTCAAAGTACATTTTCTTGGGGCTGCAACTTCATTTCACTAAAGCGGTTGATCGCACTTCTCGCTTATAGAACTATTTTTTGACTTGAAGAATGTATTATTACACAGGCAATCAGGTGAACACTAAATAACTATAAAGGCACCAGACAGAAGTCTGGGGCAGAATTAAACGTTGAGCTTATAGCGAATAACCGGCTGAGCGTTGAGTAATATGGAGAAATCTGAGTTAAGAGAATAAATAATCTATCAAGTGACCCAACCGTAAACCTAACATGGATCAATTGTATTACTAATTGAATAAAGCAAGTTAAAAATATACAACCGTGTCATACAAACACCTCAGTAAACATTATCGTTCTGATATCAACCAACGAGGTTACAACTATATAATGTCTACAATTTTCGGCTGAAGAGACAGACTGTCTAACGACTCCCAGTTAATTCTCTGCTCTACCCAACCGTCCCCATCGAAGAATAAAAAAATCTAAGACTTTATTTTTATATTTACGTGTTTTTGCAAAGTCAGTGGCTGTATATAACAGCTAGTAAAATTCAGGAAATACAAAAGTATTCAACATTATAAAAAGCGTGAAAAACCCAAATTATTCATCATTAAGTTCAGTCACTCAATCAGTTAAACGCCATACGTGATACACGCTTTGGGCGATCATGTCTCAAAAGAGACATGACTGACTGGGCACAAGATTATCCCGCAGTAGGTTGTCACTGCGTTCTGCGGTAGACTGGTTGCCGACAAAGGCTATAGAGCCCAATCTGTCCTGTTATTTGACTCATAGCTAGATGGGGAAGAGATGCATTATATTATTTAGTAGTAATTAGTGAGGGATCAATTTATCACTTCATAACAATATAAAACTGATCCCCCAGTTTTTACCCGGTAGAAGCCTTAATCATGTTTTCAACTATTATATTCAGTCAGTTAGTTAAGTGCCATACGTGATACACGCTTGGGTGATCATGTCTCGAAAGAAACATCACTGAGTGGGCAGTAGATTATCCCGCAGTAGGTTGCCATTGCTTTCTACGGTAGACTAGTTGCCAGCCAAGGCTATAGAACCCCATCTGTCCTGTTAGTGTTATTTAACCCATAACTGGAAGGAAAAGACGGATTAATACCTTTCCCAAAGGTTATTTGCGCGTTTGTGAATGCAATGAATTCAACTGGAATTTAAACTCGGATCGCCGATTTCTCGTTCCGAACCGATATCCACTGCACTACAAAGCACATCCTTAAAATAATGGCCTTAAAACCCATGATATCAAATACATAAAAAATAGACTATAACAAGAAAATAGAAACAGAAAAATCATTTGGTATACTCCTCCATTTAACCAAACGGTTAGCACTAAGTTAGGGCTGAATTTTTTCAATTTGATTAAGAAACATATATCCCTAAAAAACCTCCCAACTAAAATTTCTAATAGAAATACGCTTAAATTATGTTATGAAAGATTACAAAGATTCGTAATAAAATCTTAAATCAGTACGTAAACGAAATTAACATTAATTATCCAAATAATGAAAATAATAATACAAATTAATGTAATTGTCGAAATCCTAACAAATGCCGACTAGAAAATGGGTGTCTTAAAAATGTTCTTGTTTACCAATGTACTATACATCAAATGAAAATTTAACCATTAAAAAGTTTACATTGGACCTACTAAGAATACATTTAAGTAGAGAAGGTATTTGCATTTAACTTCGTTAAAAATTAACGCGTATCGAAACCAAATATATCTTTCTGTGGATTTAATACAGTTACATGGTATGATTCAAACACCCAAAGTAAAAATTCTGAAAAAAAAATGAATCTGTAAATCATTATATGACATCTTCACTGTGTGCCTGAATGAAAAGCTGCAACATATGAGGTTTTGCCTAAAAATAAAGGGACGAATAAACCTTTTTATATAAAGACCGCAAATATTTATCTTCAAAATTAACTTTCAAAAAATCAATTCACCCACCAATCAAGGCAGTATTTCTACTGGTTTCGCAGGGGTTTACATAAAAAGAGATGAAAAAAAAAAGAGAAACGGTCACAGGGAGTGAGGGAGAATTATAGGATGAGAACACTGGTGTGAAGGGAGCTGTGTGTAAGTAGAGTGGAAAGTGAGAATAGCAAGATACAAAGGTTCTTAGGGAAAGAATGCGATTCAAGTTGATAAGAGATGGCAATTGATATTGCATTTAAATTCTTGGAGATTACAGTTTACCTTTAAAAGGTGTGTTCTAATATAACTTAAAATTATTATACTAAAATTAACGACCAACACAATACTTTTTCATAAGTTCATGATACCCTAGTATCACGCCTGACGATACAGAAAAGTTGAAACCACAGTCGTGTAATCGGTTGAATATTCTAATTCGAATAATTAATATGTATTGAGCACATTTTTTACTGGTCTAATTTGATTCTGAACAATAACTGGTTAATAGTTATATATATATATATATATATATATATATATATATATATATATATATATATTCAGACACTTTAATCCAAGCGGAAAAAGCAGGAAGGTAAATTCCAAAAACCCGATCCTAATTAATATTAAAATTTTATTTTAATATTCAAAATGATACAGGAAGAGAGCTCCATGTAATAAAATATTACAGAGCAAATATAAATTAAAATAGGATTAATTCAAGGATGTTGAATGACCATTTCGATATGAAAATCCCCGCAGGGGATAAAACATCACTTCAGCAACAAAAAAATCCTTTCAGAAACTGGAGAAAAATCAGTCTAATTTTCCTTTTTAAATAGATTTGCAAAGAAATAAAAAAAGGAAGAAAAAGAAAAAGAAAAAGGAAAAGGAAAAGATAAAATAAAATAAAATAAAATAAACAAGAAAAGAACAATTGGCATCGTCTGGGTTCGCAAAAAAGGAAAGAGAATTGTAACGTAAAAGGAACAGACGGCGTGTTGAATTGATATTAGGTTAAGCAAAACGGAAAAATGGTGGGAGATAAGATAGATAAAGGTAGGGAGGGAAAAAAGAAAAGAAAGAAATTTTTTTTATATATATTACAGACGCTAGACATATTCAAAAACCTAACTTCCCAAAAACGTTGAAGTATTAGAAAAAGGCCTTTTACTTAAAAATGCTGGTGATGTCTTAAGATTGTGTCAAAAAATGAATATGGCTATATCTTTTCCATAATGAGAAATGTTGCGAAATGATATATACGAAATAATGTCGGGCTATATACACATTAGAAAATATATTTTTGGTTCGTACAAACCCGGATTAAGTGTGTGCAATATTAGTTTGCTGGTCTCGTCTAAATGTGACCTTATGTTAAACATCCTGATATACGTTATAAAATTCCCGTTATGCGTTAACAAAGTGTTGAATAATCATACAGAGTAACTCGGCACAATGCCTGTCTTAGGTTGTCTAAACTTGTCGTGGCATTTCTTAAAGTACCTTAACTGCTCTCAGAGACTCACAAAAATTCAGATCAGTGCATTGGTTAATCAGCAAAGATATAACCCCTGACGATACAGAAAGGTTGAAACCACAGTCGTGTCATCGGTTAATTATCCTAATTCGAATAATTAATATGTATTAAACACATTTTGTTTACTGGTCTAATTTGATTCTGAACAATAACTGGCTAATAGTTATATATATATATATATATATATATATATATATATATATATATATATATATATATAAGGAAAATTAAGGCAGACACGTTATTTCATGGTAAATCGGCGGTGCAGGCGTATTTCAGGCGAACCATCATCAGCTTCCGTCTATATTTTACAAAGGATTTTACACTAATAGAGTTATCCTACCACTGTATGTACAGGAAACTCTTTTGGATTCTTCTATACCCACACTGCATGGTGATATATATATATATATATATATATATATATATATAGAGAGAGAGAGAGAGAGAGAGTGCCTGTGTGTATATGAAATTGTAATGAGGTTTAATTCAAAGATTGCTGTGTATTTTGAATAGTTTACTGGTGGAAATGAATTTTAACAAGCAGAATTTTGTCGTTCATAGAAATAAGAAATAACTTGTCACTTCACTCGGCAGCGTTTTTCCATCAAGGCTGATATCAAAATTTCTTGAAGGTATTAATGTCTTCACTCTTCTGGGTCATTTGTCTTTTTCTCTGCAGCTAAATGACAAGTTTCATTACATTATGTATGTATGTATGTATGTATGTATGTATGTATGTATGTATGTATGTATGTACTAGATAACTGAATGTCAAAATGGTTAAAAATATGTGTTTCATCATTTAAAAGACGTTATTCGACTAGACTAATATACTTTTTGTATTGATGGATGATAACAAATGTGTGGAAGTATAAAAGCCATTTTGGTTATATTTATCCACTGACAAGAAAGCCTGAGGAAGTAAAGTGTGTGAATGTTTTATTTTTGCTTTTTCTGGCATCCGACGTGTCTAGACGCAAACGCTCATCCAATTTTATTTAGCATTTACTCTGTGTATGATATGAAGGAAATAGATTTCTCCACGATAAAATATTTCCAGGAAACAAGTCAATGGACACAAGGAAATTATGATTTCAGTTAAATCAAGTAATTTCAATAATTGAACAAAATAAAGAAAAAAGAAAAAGCTTGCAATTATAACTATCTTAATATTTTATGGTATTTAGATGACGCTAGAGTGTGTATTTTGGGGGAAAAATTCCGAGAACCTCTTCAAAATTTGCTTACAGAAAATTTCCTAGTCATACTGTTATAGTACCCTTCTACGTGTGAATATACTCCACATCCTTCAATAAATACTACCTGCGTGACTTCCAGAGACACAGCTGTGAGGTAGTCAGGAGGCAGTCTAGAGGCAGTTGAAATGCAGCGTAACTATACAGTTCGGACGTACACTTCTCTTTGCCGACGACTTCCTCTTTCTTCTTTTATGTGCCTTTGCCCCTTCAGGACATAGGCGATCATGGCTTTCCACGTCTCCCTATCCCTGGTGGCTCTTAGCACGCCTTCTCCTGTTGCACCGTGCAATCCTCGTTCCATCATCAACGTGATTAGGTCCTTCAAATATGTTATCCGCTGCTCTTTTCCCGTCTATCTGGCCTGTTAGTTTCATGTTCTCCAAGCCCTCCTTCCTCATTGCATGTCCCAGGAACTTCAGCTGTCTCTTCCTGATGCTCAGTATTAATTTCCTTTTCGTTTCCATCATTTCCAAAACCTCATTATTGTTCACATGCTCGACCCATGATATCTGCATCGTTGTTCTGTAGAACCAATTTCAATTGCTTTTATTCTCTCCTTCATCTTTGATGATGTTGTCCAGTATTCACTGCCATATTGAAGAACTGCTAACATTCCTAATTTGTACATATGTTCTGTTATTCTAATACACTGTTTGAACCTACCTTCTCGTTCCATCACTTTCTTCCTAGCCCTAACAGACCACAACAACTTGGCGTCGAAGATTCGCTACAAAACTTATTTACATTTTAATTTAATCCCTGCTGATTTCTTTCAATGAACAGAAAAAGGTTAATTGAATTCTACGAAATCTAGTTAATTTCCGAATACAGAATTTAGAATATGGACTTTACAAATTAAGATAACAGAGAATGTTAGAAAAATATGTTTGCAATTAAATAAGTAAATTAAAGAAACTCTTTTATTTCTTACGCCGTAAAACATTTTTATATATTTTTAAAGTAGCAATATAATTCTTAGACTTTCGCTGATTGTGTTATCGTTTCTTGGCTTTGTTTTTCTCTTCTAATCACAATTTCCTTTACGTCACGGATGATACAATATTTCTTAAAGCCAAACAAATTTCAGCATACACACCGAAAATAGATTAATATTACAGCAATTGACCGTGATCTGAGGAGAAAAGAATTATAGATTACATCCTGTCACATCACTGGGTCTAAAACTGACAGTATGGCGAAAGAAAATTCGAGCACTTGTTTCGATTGACTTGGACAACGATGCATTTTGTGTTAAAAAGAAAAACTGCTAGTATTACTTTAGATTCTTTCATATATGATTGACGGTAAAAACATGTATTAATTCTAATATTTAAGTGATATTTGAAAGCGTCACGACGACTAATAGGTCGCTTTGTTCAGGTTCTGTAGAAATCATTTAAAAAAAACTTTTCAGATGAATTCTCTTTGTTCCCAATGACCAATAAGATAGTCATGCCAATCCCTGTGTAAACCGCAGCGGGAATAATTCAAATTAATCAACAACAGATTATGAGTCTCACTCGCGTGATGAATATAGATAAGAACATCTAACATGCTTCATTCTTTTGACAGAACAATTTAGCCATCAAGAGAACTGAATAGTAGTAACAGAAGAGAAATATATATAAATAAAACATCTGTCTGTAAATTATGATGCACTAGTCTAAAAGTCATACAAAATTTACAAAATTTACCAAGCGTTCTTTCAGTAATCGTCAAAGAAGAGCGTGAGACTTTCGCTACGTTTTATTGAGTCTAAAACAGATATATAGCATTAATAATTGAGGTGTATACATAAATTATCCTCATATTTTTTGTTTTGTTTTCCATTAATGTTATCTTGGTGATTTAATTGTAGACATGACATTCAAATTGCATATTATCTTATCACCTTGACCTTCATAATGAACTTTGTGTTTCTTCATTACATCTCTGTCTGTACGCTTTATTTGGGCTTAGTAACTATAAAGTTCTTTTTATTAGAAGGTCAATGAAAGTTTTTAATGGTCATCTTTTAGAAGCCATGAGATCAATCCAGGCCCCTCCTTGGCTTATTTTTCTTTACGTTTTGGACTCATGGATTCAGTTTGTTTCTTTAACTTATAAACACAAATGACATTTGAAAGTGTCATGGTGCTCTATTCCACTGGGGAATGGACACATTCACCTCCATATAGACTAACCTGAGTGACTTCCGGGGATGCAGCTGTGAGGCACTCAAGGGACAGTCTAGAAACAGTCGAGACGCGGCGTAGCTATACAATTCAGACTTACACTTCTATTTACTGATTACTAAATCTCTTACTTGCAAATATGATCTGTTATTTTAATACACTGATTGAGTGTATTATATATATATATATATACATTCGTGTAAAAACCTTTAATAAAGACGGAAGCTGATGAAGGTTCGCCTGAAATAGTTCGATAATTCCGATTTACCATGAAATAACATATCTGCCTTAATTTATATATATATATATATATATATATATATATATATATATATATATAAGCATTTCTTATTTATGCATGTTTCATTAAAAACGACA
The DNA here is from genome assembly GCA_037127315.1 of Ascarosepion bandense. Classification (NCBI taxonomy): domain Eukaryota; kingdom Metazoa; phylum Mollusca; class Cephalopoda; order Sepiida; family Sepiidae; genus Ascarosepion; species Ascarosepion bandense. The sequence goes on along the minus strand of JBBBDQ010000945.1, from coordinate 555,663 downwards.
ATCGTGGTATTTTGGTTAGAATTTTTATGTAATTTTTCGTAGAATCATATGGTTTCTTCTCTTTTCAGAAGATAAATTATATAAAACTTGTCTTATTATTTAGTTTTTCGGAGCGCTTTCGGCTATAGTCTCAGCCATTATCGAGGATTATTTTATGTTGTCTTTTTCCGTGTCTCTACATACATACACAGACATATTCAGTTACACGTAAAATACAATTCATATTTCGCTTCTAATGAAATTTTCCTGCTTTTTTCTTTTCTAAATATTTATATGAAATTAAGTACATTCATTATTTTTTCTTCATTTTTTATTATTATGAATATTAAAAATCTTTCTGTATTTGTGGTTCACTGTAAACCACAAATACAGTTCAGCACCCAAATTTATTACCGACAGACAACTGATTACCCCAATTGCGTAAGGATCTCGATACTGTACACCATTTTTTTATATTCATATCGCCCCAAGCAAGGCATTTAACTGCCCCTATTTTGCAGGGGTATACATAGAAAGAAATTTATGAGAAAGAGTGACAGATTTAGGGAGTTTTTAGGAAGTGGGTAGGAGAAAGGTAAGAATACTGATGATAGTGGAGGGAACAAAGAAAATAAGCTTCTGTGAGATAGGGGATGACTATTGACTTTACATTCAAATTCTTAAAGATTGTAGCAGTTGGGGAAGCAAGTAAATGAAAGGGAATTCCTCAGGTGGGAAGTGCAAGAAAAGCAGCTGAGAGGGTAGAATTTGCGTTTACAAATTATTGGTTTCGCAATAAAAGGGTGGGACCTAGTTGCTAATCTTGTGGATCGAGTAAATTTATATATCGCCCGGTTCACACTCCACCCTCGTCTATTGAACAGGTGAAGAGGCTCATCCCTTGTTCCCTGTTTAGGATGTGGTTTCCGGCTTTCTCTTTTCCAATCTTTTCACTCTTTTCTTTTTTCTTTTTTCAATTGGAGTAGATAGACTAAACTATCGCCCGGTTCAAACTCGACCCTCGTCTATTGAACAGGTGAAGAGGCTCATCCTTTGTTCCCTGTTTAGGATGTGGTTTTCCGGCTTTCCTTTTCCAATCTTTTCACTCTTACGTAGCCCCCTGCATATCAGTGGCGCTACCGCCTTGCTCAGTGTGATATGATTAAAAAATATATAGGAGGCACCAGTGAGCTAAGTTCATCGGAGCAGAAGCCTTGAAAGTATTTGTTTAAGAGACACATAGAAGCCACATTGCACCAGTGAGAATGTGACTGTATCTGAGCTGCTAATTCGGGATCTATCGCATTACAGATTCTCCGTTGGATATTCTCAAGGACAGTTAGGTGGATAACAGGAGCACTCGACCAGATATGGCAGTAGTATTCAATGCACGGATGGATGGTAGATTAATATATGTGCAGGACCTTTTACCATGAGAGGGGAAAGGGATGTCTGCATGCTCAAAAGTTAAAGAGATGAAAGCCATAGGCCACCTTGAGAAATAAGAATCCGAACCCTGTTTCTTATGTACGTTATTTATTCAGGGCTTCGACTCCTCGCCTAGGTGGGTAGATAGGTGAAACTGGAAAATGTCTGCAATGTTAACCTCAGTGATCGGCTCTTCACTACTAACTCCTCGCTGTCTGCGCATACCGACGTCTAGCTGGGAATACGAATAGACAGGACCGGAATCAAACAAATCTGTCTCCCCGCCAAGGACCGTCTAGAACTGGCTTCGATTTTAAGAATGTCTGTTAATATAAATCTTCGTCCGGATATACTCTATTTCTTGTTTTGTCAAAGCTTGATCTCTCAAAACCACTCAACGATTCCTTTACTTCACCGTTCCCATTCGGTCAAAGTTTATGTCGTTTAAAAAATGGACTTCAGAAAGAATCATCTGCTTGCCTTACAACAAAAACCTTTGATATCGAAATAATGTCAAATCATTTTCTACTTTGGTGTCCATAGAGTCACTTGCTTTTTTTAAATTTCATCAAAGTAAGATAAGAATATATGAAAATATATGACCATTACATACTGTCTCTTAAACAATATCTAAACATATTTATAAATGGAAATTTGTTTGTGTATATATATGTATATATATATATATATATATATATATATATATATATGTGTGTGTGTGTGTGTGTGTGTGTGTGTGTTACCTATAGACACCGAAACGACTAAACTGTTTTTCTTGGAAATTTACACAGTTGTACTATAAGCGTCTGCGTGTGTTCTTAGCTAGGTTTTGTGTTGAGGTAGCCCTGATAAATATCGAAAATTGATAATCGAAAAAATCGGGTTATACATTGAGAAGTCTGATTTTAATCAAATCGGATACACTCATAGAAAAAGACATAAGAAACGATATTCAGAAGTTTCAAGGTTGCAGTTCTTACATTGAACAGAAAATCGATAATATATATATATATATATATATATATATATATATATATATATATATATATATGAGGCAAGATGTTTGTGTGTCTGTTTATCTGCCTGTATGTCTGTATTTTTTCAGCCATTTTATTTTATTTTTTGCCTCGGGTTTGGCTCTATGTAGGTATAATTGTAGTTCTTAGTCTCTGCCATGATACCATTTACTCAGAGGACTTATTTAGCCTTCAAAATTTAGTTTACGACGAAACAAACTTATTTGATATCGATGCCAGGAAATCAAAATTTGACTTACATTCATTCATTTTTCTTTCAGTCTACGGTTTCGCTTTAACTGGAAACAACTATAGTTTTTTTGTCTTTCATGCCAACGCACAAAGAGTCTGAACTCCAGGACCATGTATTTGTTTTAAAGCTTTCATTACACCCGAGTAACGCCGGGCTATATTGCTAGTCTTGGATATAAAGAAGAAATACCTACATTTTCCGGTGCTACTCTTGTGTATGCTTTTAACATCTGTTAATCAATTGCAAATACACGTAGCAAGAACAACCAAAATTAAGATAGTCAAATTAATAAAAATAATATAATCGATTTCTTTTTAAAAACATTCTTTGTCACAGTTACACTGCAAAAGACATAACTTACTAAAAACGGAATAATGTTTGATAACCGTCATCACGAAATATAATAATGAACAGTATGAGTTTACTCGATGGGTTACTCTATAAGGACTGGTTCATTCTCGCTGAAACAAACAGATATTTACAATTAAAGGAGCTCCATTTATTTTCTATTGTTCCTTCTTACATTCTATATCAAGTATTATTTAAATTAATAAAGTAATCCTATATTTATTATGCTTATATATATTAATAAACCGGATAAATGTTCATTTCTTGTTTCTGTGTTCAGAAAAAAGTGTTTGTAAATTGTCAGATTTCATGAAGCATTACATAAATCTACGTTGTGGTGCAGTGGATATCGGATCAAAACGAGCGAGATGAGTTCGATTTCTAGTTGAATTTTTTACATTCACTTACGGGCAAATAACCTTGCAGTACGAGAGTTATGAATTAGTCCCGCCTTTCCTCAGCTATATGTTAAACAGAAGCACAGGTTGATTGGCAACTAGTCTACCGTGGAAAGTAATGGCAACAGCTGGAAAATATTCTACCCGGTCAGACATGTGTCAAAAGAGATATGATCACTTACGTGTGTATCAAGTATAGAATTTAACTGATTGACATATAAAGCAGGGTATATACTGTATTCAGGGTAACTCTATCTCCTTAGATAGCAACACACCTCACCTGCTTGGTTTTATTCTTTTGTTAGACTCAATTCCAGTGACTTTGTTTCCGCTGCATCTACTGCTAGCAACGTTGGTTCACTGTGTCGGGTCAGAAAGGTTTTTTACTCGTCGGAAACAACTATGCCATTAACAAAATTACCTTTCATCCGTGCATTAAATGCTGTTGCCATATCTGGTCGGTCGCTCGTAATATTTATCTTGAGGTTCTCGACAAAATCTAAAAAGAGCATCTGCAATGTATTCAATCCTGAATTTGCAGTTGACTTTCAGTCATTTTATCACTAAATTAATCCAATTGTTCCTACCAAATTGTGAAATGCAAGTCAGTTTGAATGGGCATGCTTCCAGGTCTTTTCATAGGAACGAGGACGTCCTACCAAGACTCTATCCGAGGTCCTACGATTTTTCTGAACTTCATCAATGGTCTTCCTAGTGTAACCAATTCACAAGTAGGCATCTACGCAGATAATGCAACCATTTACTCCCATCTCAATAAGAAATCTGCCAAGGCTGACAAAATAAACCTAGGTGCTCTTCTTGAAAACGATTTCTAATCTGTAATGGATTGGGGGTAAGAAATGGCTCGTAAATTTTAATAATTCCAAAACAACGATGCTTTTCTGTAACAAGCATAGAAACACTTTCCAAACTTTCTTCAGTATAGATAACACGTTAGTCTCTCAGACAATAAAACATGCGCCCCTCTTTGGTCTCACTCTCTTAACCAACCTCAAGTGGAACGATTACATCGAATCAATAGCTAAGAAAGTTGCGTCACTGTGTCGGGCAAGAAAATCTTTTCGTCAGTATTCATCTTTCATATTCATAAATCTACAGTTCATTCGTGTATTGAAAATTGTTACCATATCTGGTTGGGTTCTCCTGCTATTAATCTTGAGTTTATCAACAAAATCCAAAGGACAATCTGCAATGTAAGTGATCCTAACCTGGCAGTTTGCCTTCACTTTCTCACCTGCGTGATGTAGCTTCCCTCTGTCTGTTCTACATCTATATTTTTGGTTACTGTTCTAACGAGTTTCATTTTCTGGTGCTCAGACCACATCAACTTACTCGTGTTTTTAGATTGGAATCAAGGTAAACGTCTCTTCTACTATCATAGTTTCTTTTTCGCACTACCCGTTTTTCGAAATCCCTTGCGTTTGTTTGCTTCACCTGATAACTACAATGTCTAAAGTTTTAAATGCAACGTATCCTCTTCCATCCTTCTCTTATCTTTTCTCGACATATCCTGGACTTTGCTTTTCTTTTCTCTTAGTGTAACTACCTGGCATCAGTGGTGGCCCTGCCTTGATTATGTTAGAACGATTATAAAAAGAAGAAATAGGTAATTTCTGAGTGTAAGTTACGGTTATTTTATACCAATAACGAATATAGGCTATAAATTGTTGCACTCATCTAAAAAAAAAAACTGAGTGTGATTTATTTCTGTCCCATTTATAAAATTAACACATGAATATAGCGCTTATTCTTCATCAATATATATATAGAAATTAAACGTATATTATTTTTTGTTTATTTCTCTCTTATTTCCTCTGTAAATTCTTTTAGGCTAAAGTAAGATTTATGTGCGTTGTGGTGCATTGGATATCGGCTCGGAACGAGAAATCGGGGAGCCGAGTTCGAATTCCAGCTGAATTAATTGCATTCACTTACGCGCAAATACCCATTGGAAAGATATTAATCCGTCTATTCCTTCCAGTTATGGGTTAAATAACAGAACAGATTGAGTTCCATAGACATGGTCGGCAACCAGTCTACCACAGAAAGCAATAGCAACCTACTGCTGGATAATCTTCTGCCCAGTCAGTCATGTCTCTTTCGAGACATGATCGCCCAAGTGTGTATCACGTATGGCACTTAACTGACTGAAGATGGTACATACAGTAACAAGATATGTCTTCTCATTTAGTTATCTTGATATTTAACAAGGAATATTAGAAATTATTTTTAAAACACTTATTCTAAATAATGTTTTTAAAAATAGTTTCACCCCAAACAAAGCTGTACTGACACTGGTGCACAGGTGGCTACTTAAGAGGAAAGTGAAGTGTTACATAGGAGGAGAGCGAGGAAGGAAGAGGGACCGGTTACAGCGGGGGTCAGAGAAGGATAAGAATACTCATAGAGTTGCGTGAGAAGATATTAAAAATCTGAGAACAAGATTCAGGCAGTGTTGAGGAAAGAATAAAAGAAGTATGGGAATCAAGTGAATAAGAAATGGCAGTTGATGTTGCATTTAAGCTCTTGGAGATTGTAGCTCTCAGTGAAACAACTATACTGAAAGGATTTCCACAAGCAGGAAGTTCGACCGAAGAAGCTGCTAGAGTAGGCTACATTTGACTGATTTAACTGTAAATAGACCTAGTTGCTATTTTTCTCGCTCGAGTATATTCCTGTAGAGGGGACATCAGAGTGATTATCTCTTTGGGGCAGAAGCCGTGAAATATTTGTAGAACAGACAGAGGGAAGCCAAATCCCGTTGGTGAGAAAGTGGCTTGAGTCGTGCCGGCTAGGTCTGGATCCAATACATTGCATAATCTCTTCTGGAGCCTGTCGAGAACCCTCAGAGACGCCTGACCAGATAAGAAAACAGTTCTAAATGCATGAGTGGTTGGCTAGTTTGTATATGTGCAAAACAGACTCAGGTGATAAAAACTTCCTGGCATGACAATGGGGCCGAACCTTTGTAGCAATAGATTTCCCTTTTGATTCAATTTGAGGTCGGCAGAGAGTGTTAGGCCGAGGAAGCACATTGTACTTCTTTCTAAGAGACTAGTTAGATATGTCTTAATGGGAGCAGAAGAGGTTCTCTATGGTGGCTCACAGATAGCCGCTTCGTTTGAGAAGCATTAAAGTTTATGATCCATTTCCTACCCCAGTACAACGCAGATTGAGTGTCCTTCTCAAGATCAGCAGCGAGGTTATCTTTGTTCGCTTTGGCAGATGTCTGACGGAGGCGGAAGTAAATTGTAGTGTCGTCAGCGTAAGTTCTTGCTTGGGATTTGATCACATCAGGTAGATCGTTGATGAAGACCAGAAAGAGCGTTAGGCTTAGGATGGAGCTGTGGGGACACCCGCGTTCGTGTGAAACAATCTGGGTGAATGCCCTTTAAAGACGTTCTTCATTTTGCGGTTTGATCGAAACGATTAGATGAAACCAAACAAGCGTCTAATGATATTATAACCCCCCTGTAACTTGCACAGAAAACCGGCGTACCAGACCCTTTCAAATGGTTAGGAGTTATTCAGAGCAACAGCACGAACTTCGTCATTGTTATCGAGAGTCTGGTGCATGTATTTGGCGATGGTTGTTAGCAAATCAGCAGTAGACCTGGCAAAGCGGGAGCCATACTGTCTGTCCGAGAACAGTTTATGGGCTGTGTGATGTTGAACTATTTCAGCATTGATGATAGCCTTGAGCACTTTGCTCAAAATCAGTAGGAGGCTGAAAAGGCGATAATTAAAGGGGTCTGAGGGTTCTTAAATACAGGAGCTGTAGAAGAAGATTTCCAGCAGACAGGTAAACAGGTAGCAGTGAGGCAGTAATTTTAGACTTTGGAGAGGACAGAGGAGAATTCAGGGGCACATTACTTCAAAATAATAAATATATGGATTTAATACACACACTACCATAAAATTTACGTATATATACTGTTGTATTATTATCAGTTTGATTAAAGGTGAAACCTGATTTTATCTGCGTTTGTTTCTTTCCTTATTTGTCCATTAAATATCGCTATGATTACGCAAACCAATTGATATCTGATCTTTAATCATGATCATATGTAATGATAAAAAGCAGAGTTTATAACGTGTTTCATTGTTCCACTCTTCAGAAATTATGTCCCACTATAGTAAACTTTTTTATAGAATAACTGACAGCAGCTCTTTAATCAATACCCGAAACAATAACGAACTTCCTGACCTCTACTGTGCTTTTTCTATTTCAATCGTTAACGTTCTATCAAGTGAAAGACAACAGATATATAAAATCGACATGATACTAGCTATCTAATCACCATAATACATATTTATGCAATGCAGAATATATTGTTTCTTTTAACGTGTATCTCCTCTTCTATTCTAGTAAGGAGGATATACTGTGGTGATACCGAGCAAGCGAAGGGCCGGATGTTTGCTCGCAGAGTTCAAGTTAGCAAATGACCAAAACTGGTCTTTGCGCACCTAGGCTCGACGCATAAGTTCCGGTGAAAACCCAAAAAATAAAAAAGAATATAAAAAACAATTTCCACCAATCAAAAGGCACCGCACCATATTTAACGAATCCTTTCAGCGCACCCATTCTCAGCCCCTTGGGAACAGTTAAAAGAACGACGAATTCGAATTCTTGCCAGAAAGCTTTGAAGCATAACGACAGTCAATGTCGCCATGTCTTTCTCATTTCTCATCAACTCCTTTGCGCCACCAATCCTCAATTGCTGTCAGTGTTTCATTCACAAAAAAAGATATCGAATTACACCTACTAACCCACTGACCTCCTGTTTCATCTTCTGAGACCAGCACGTAAAAACGTAAGTATTCACAAAAGAGACACTTTAATCCCTTTCATAAAATTATTTATTTTCTTTCTTTCAAATGAACATTTTAAGAACGGACTTTGTGCGTGTCAAATCAAGAAACATTATATTTGTTATTTTTGTGCCTTTATGTATAAAAGTATTTCAGCTGTTTTATGGTAATTGATTGCTTACAGAACTTTATTTCATTCTCCACGAGGTCTAAATTGTAGCTGTCCATAAGTGACTGCTACTACTATTCTTTCTGATACTGAACGACAACTACCCAAGCTCATACCGGTACCCCCACTATAAATACAAGTGTGAGCTAAAGAAATATATGGCTTTATTGCGAAAAACTGCGGTTCAATACAGATTTGCGATAATTAAAAATTATGATAATTAAAAATGCATTATTACGACATAACTGCCCTTTCTTCTATATATCATATCTCTTTAGAGGTTTGGAGATCATGACTTTCCTCAACTTACTGTTTTTTGGGAGTATTAATAACTTCCGTCATTTTGCTTTCTCAGTTAAAATCCACTCTATTTACTCATTCAAGTTTCTACTGTCCCTCTTGACTTCAAACTGTCCCGTGAATATCAAATTCTCCTAGTCTTCTTCCTTTATTATATGACCTAGAATTTTCAAATGCCATTTCCTAATATTAAAAATAAGTGTCTATTAGATTACATCTTCTGTAGGACTTCGTCATTGCCTATATGTTCTGTGCATTTTATTCTCTGGACCTTTCTGTAGGACAACCGTCTGTTGCTTTAAGTCGTTTCTTTACCTCTTTATATTTAGTATTCATTGTCATAAAAAAGTACTGATATTACGCAACAATCCAGTACTTTTTCCTTGTTTTTTAACGAAACAGTTGTTTTTTTTTGTTTTTTTTATAAGCGTTTCACCCCGAGCAAGGCATGTCACTGCCACTACTGTGCAGGGGGCTACGTAGAGTGGAGAAAGGCTGATTAAATATAGGAAATAACAGAGGGTGGGTGATAGGCGGGTGAGGATACCGAGAATGAGGGTTGGGTAGATGAGAGTGTTGTGAGAATAGTTGGGAGTTAGTGTGATAGGAGGTGTCTATTGATCCTACATTTAAACACCTGGAGATTGTAACTGTCGGGAAAGCAGATTTGTGGAAGGGAGTTCCACAGGCGGGAAGCGCGAGAAAAGAAGCTGTTGGAGTAGAATTTACAGTTACATCTTATTTGTTTAACTGCAAAAGGGTGGGACCTAGTTGCTAATCTAGTATCTCGTGCAAATTCATGCTTAGGCGGCACCAGTGATCTAAGCTCATCGGAGCAGAAGCCATGAAAGTACTTGTAGAAGAGGCACAGGGAAGCTACATCACGCCGGTGTGAGAGCGGCTGCAGCCGGTCTGCCAAGTCAGTATCAACCACGTTACAGATCCTCCTTTGTATTTTGTCAAGAAGCCCAAGGAGAGCAGCAGGGGCACCCGACCAGATATGACAGCAATATTCAATACACGGGCGGATGGTAGATTTGTATATATGCAGAATAGTTTCAGGTGGGAAAAATTTCCGGGCCCTGCACAGGGAGCCCACTTTCATAGCAGCAGATTTGGAAATGGATTCAATATAGTCATTCCATATGAGGTCCGCCGAGAGTGTAAGGCCAAGGAGGCGTAGTATTTTACTCTCTGGGAGGCTAGCCTGTCCCATGCTAATGGGAGGTAGATGCGATTGTCTATGGTGGTTAGTTGATAACAGCTTTGTTTTGGAGGCATTGAAATTTACCAACCATTTCCTACCCCAGGTCACTACGGATTGGAGGTCCCTTTCAAGTGCGGCAGCGAGGTTCACTTTGTCGTCCAGACCTGGTTTCTGATCGATGCGGGAGTAGATTGTTGTGTCGTCGGCATACATGCCAACTTGGGATCTAATGGTGTCGGGGAGATCATTAATGTAGATCAGAAAGAGCGTGGGACCTAGGATAGAACCTTGAGGGACGCCCGCGTTCGTCTGGTAGTTTTGGGAGGCATGCCCATTTAATACCACCTTTAATGTGCGGTTAGAGAGGAAGGACTGGATGAGGTCAAACACATGTCCAGTTATCCCATAGCTCCGCAGTTTGCACAAGAGCAGTTTGCCAGACCCTGTCGAATGCTTTGGAGATATCCAAGGCAACGGTTCGGGCTTCACCATTCTTGTCGAGTGCCTGGTATATGTACTCGGTAATGGTTGTTAGCATATCAGCAGTAGACCTGGTGAAGCGAAACGCATACTGTTTGTCAGAGAGAAGCCCGTTGGTCATAAGGTGCTGAATCACCTCGGTGTTGATAATGGCTTCGAAAACTTTGCCAAAGATTGGAAGGAGACTAATAGGACGGTAATTGGCGGGGTCTGAGGGTTCGCCAGAATTCTTAAATATAGGTACTACGCAGGAGGATTTCCAACAGGCAGGAAAGCAGGAAGCAGATAGGCAGAGGTTATAGAGTTTAGAGATGACAGAGGAGAATTCTGGGGCACATTTCTTCAGTATTATGACTGGGATTCCGTCACCGCCGCTCGCTTTGTGTGGGTCAAGTTGCGCTATTATCTTGGCGACCAGCGAGGGTGAAATGTGGACGTTATTTAGTTGAGCCTTAGTTCTGGGTGGGAAGTCTGGTGTAGGTATTCCTAACGAGTCCAGTGTCGAATTGGTTGAGAATCTACAGGCAAAGCATTCAGCCTTGTCGGCTGGGGAGGCGAGAACTACAAATTCATTGATTAGTGGGGGTATTGAAGTCTTGTTCCTGCTGAGCACGCTTTTGCAGAGACGCCAGTAATCTTTGGAGCCAAACTTAGAGGATGCTATGCGTTGCCTAATTCTGGTAGCAAACGCCCTCTTGGCTTCGTTCAGTACTTTTTTACACTTGTTCCGTGCTGAGGTGAAAAGGCGCCTGTTTTGGTTCGACGAGCAGCTTCGATAGAGCCGGAAGAAATGGTTCCGGTGGGCAATAGCGGCCGAGCAAGCGGGTGAGAACCAGGGGGACGAATTAGGTTTTAGTTGGAATTTTCTGGCAGGGATTATTAATATTTGCTTAGATTTTAAAAGTAATCTTTCACTATCCCAATGAGTACACGTATTTTGACGCTCTATTTTGCATCCTCTGTTAAAATGCTTATCATATATTTAAATTCTGGAACATCTTTTGTTTCGGTATCATACATTTTTATTTGGCTTGTTTGACGGTTTCTTTTGCCAACGAACATGTTTTCTTGCAATAGTCCTTTAATCTCGCTTTCTTTCATTACCTGTTGTTTTGTTTTTGTTCTGCTGTCAACACTGTGTCATGTGCATGTTTAATGTTACTAATATCGCTGTTACAATAATGGATTCTGGTACGACTTCTAATTATGCTTAGGGTCATGTTCAGTTGACAAAACTTCCAGAAAGAGTGCCGAATTTGAGCAACATCGAGCTGTACAAAGACGTTTGACTGCTCGGAAGTTCAAGATGCTGTAAACCTGAATGTGTGTGTGGTGTGAAAGATGGACGAGTTTCGTTTCTTGTTGGGTTCGTTATATTCACTTACATACAAATACACTTCAGACAGGCATGAAACCACAACTTCCACAAACAAGCGACAGCTTAGTTAGTAATTAGACTTTTATCACTAAATCATTAATATCACCCAAATTTAAAAAAAATATTTTGTTACTTTAGATGAAATTCAAGCAGTTGATAAGCCGTAGAAATCTATTAGGGGATGAAACAATCACATCTGATAAGCGCCTCAGAATTCTAAAACTGAGAGAGTTGAATAAGTTAAAATACCATAATGGCGAAACGAAAACTTATCAAAATAATAAATAAATAATTCTGCGACTGAAAAAAGATTAAGATTACATTATTCTTACAAAGAATATTCTTAAGTTTGTTATAATAATATTACCTTTTAAAAGTGTGAAAATAAGGGTATCAAAGTAACGATCACGTTACCCTTAAAAGTGTTTCGATTATGTGACAATTAAAAAATGTTATAATTACTGTACCTATACATAGTTTTATGATTACTTTAAACTTAAAAGTTTTACGATAACGGTACAATTAAAAAATTTTATAATCACGATACCATTAGTGTTATGATAATGTTATTCTTAAAAGGTGTTTGGATTTAGTGTTAAAATTGTAATATTTTCTTATCACGTTTTTCTTAACGATCACGTTAGCCTTAAAAAGTGTTACAATTAGTTTACCCTTAAAAGTGTTTCAATGACTACACTCTTTAAATAACCCTTAAAATGTTGTACGATAACGCTAATCTGACAGAGTTTTAGGATCACGCTAATCTTACATAGTGTTATGATCACGACACCCTTAAAATTTATTTCGACTAAGTTAGCCATGAAAGTCTACAGTAGAAAGTAATGACCACCGACTGCGGGATAATCTTCTGCCCAGTCAGTTATGTAACTTTCGAGACATGATCGCCTAAGCGTGTATCACGTATGACAGTTGACTTACTGATCTTAGGCAAAGTTCAGAGTTACTATATAATTACACGTAACGTAACTTGATGTAAGTGCAGAGTTACTGCATTGGTTATATAAGTATAGACCTGCCTTCATCTTGATTCTAATCAGATCACACTGTTACTACACTGATTGTATTTAGAAAATCTAGGAATCTTCTTTTGGTTCTAGACAAAGCTCACATATATTATGTTTGTAGGTCGATGTACAGATTCATATGTAAATAACCTCGTCAATTTTTAAGGGTAATATATAACACGTGAGGCTATGCTGGCCGTATAGTGTGACACTCGTTTTCGTTGAGGGTCGTGACGATCCCAGTTGTGACACTGCCACTCGGCTGGCCGGTTGGTTTGGTCGCTGTTGCTGGTCGTGACGTTCTCGTCCGAGGATGTCGCCACAAAAGTTGGTTTACAAGACGTCTGTTGCAACAACGCGCCACTGTCCTACGTTGTGATTTTCCCAGAAAATAGTTAAATTTTATATTCCCCGGATTTTAGAGGTACATGATAGTATAATTAATTTTTCTATTCCCCATATTCTACAAGTATTTGATAATATTAAAATTATTTTTTTACATCAGCTCACATCGCGTGTAACAATAAAGCATAAGTAATAATATTGCTAATATCAATTTCTTTCTCTCCCCCGCATTAAACCGGACAAGGGAAAGTATCCCCGCGGGAGAAGGGAAAGTATCCCCGCAGGAAATAGTGTCACAATATGCTAAAATTTTAAAAATTTGTAGCGGAATTTCCAGTTTTCATGATTATTGATTGAATGACTGCTAAAAAGAAAAAGAAAAATGTCACTAACTGCAATGTTAATTAAAGTATTTTCATCAAAGTCTCTGCGAGCTGAGATACCGGCTTTAACTATCATTTTGATGATTGATGAAATAACAAGAATAATTTGAATAAATGTCTGTATTTGATCGGTATCGATTTGAATTAACAATAAACACTAATTAATTTACATTCATGAACATAATGTAATTCGTGCAACGACTGAGGTGCGTATGACTTTGGAGGCCACTAACATTATCTTCCATGACTTCCCAAAAATTACCGTTAGTAATGTCAGGAATTGATTTTCGGAAAAAAATGGAGAAATGATATTAAACGGTGAATTTCATTGGAAACAATGAAGAGAGGACCGGATGGTTATTCGATGTCTGTCTTTCAGTATGGCACTGAATGCTTGACAATCTCACCAAAGTTAAAAGAAAGATTTGAAGCAACCGAAATGTGGTCCTACAGAAGGATGCTGAGGATACCATAGACTAAACATGTTAACAACGATGAAGTGTTGAAGAGGATGGAAACGAAAAGGAAATTTATTTATAATACCAGGGAAAGATAGCTGAATTTCTGGGATATGTATTAACTAAGGAAGGCTTAAAAAAATCTAATAACCAAAGGACTGCAACGCATGACATACTTGACGGGATTGAGCAAATGGATGGCAAAGCAGGGTTCGGGAGGAGTTAAGAGCTACAAGAGAGCGGAAGATGTGGAAGGCTATGGTCGCCTACATCCTTAAAGGCATAAAGAAGAAGAAGAAGAAGAAGAAGAATATTAGCGTTGGCATCTCAGGCTTTTTTTCCAGGGCTTTCTAGCTAAGGATGGTTGTCTCCAAGAACAACAATTCTGTATTCAAAAACAGCCGATAAAACAACATGAGGCCACTAGTAAATTTTTAAAAAGAGGAAGCAGTAGAGATGCATATTTGACAACATTTTTTAAGTTGTCTCACCCCAAGCAAAGCGGGGATGCTTCTAGTAAGCAGGCGGTTACTGGTAGTAAAATTGAAAATAAAGCCTGAGTTCTGGAAGGATTAAGGAAAGGATAAATGATGAAAGAAATTCAAGAAGATAAAATATGGCGATTGATGTATGTATTATTTTAAATAGTTTCAGTTGGCAAGGATCAGAAAAGAAAAGAACAATGAATACAACCTTGAGCAACATTCACGTTCGTGTTAAATGATCTGGAAGTGAGCCCGTTCAAAATGACTTTCTTTTGCAATGATTCCCAAAGGAAAAAATGAATCCAATTTTTCTTTTTTCTGAACTAGTGACCAGAAATTGTTTATTGCTGCCAGTTACTTTCTTTAATCAGTGTCACCTACGCAATGCTGTGACGCCTCTAAGACACAAGCGGGTTACATGGCGTGGAAGAACTGGCCACACAAACATTAATTATAAGCGGAAAAAGAAAAGAGTATTCAGGAGGATAGTAGATAGCTCTTGGTATTGAATTAACCCTCTGGGGCCATTCGTATCATATTTGATACAGTATGAAAACAAGCCTTGAAAGAAATATTTTCCTGAAAAATTTTTTAAGAGAAATATTTTATAAATTTCAAATGAAAGCAGTACTGACTGCTCAGTCAATGAATATCAAATGTTTCCTTATAGGGAAATACCAAATGTTTCCTTATAGGGAAATACTGTATCAAATATGATACGAATGGCCCTAGAGGGTTAAAAATTTTACATATTAAAGTTAGTTGAAAAACATGGAGCCAGAAGAGAGTTCGACAAGAGAGAATCTCAAAACAGAAACTGTTAGCAGAGAAATTACGGCTACATTTCTTCTTCTTCTTCTATGTGCCCTGTCCCTTCAGGACGTAGGCGATCATGGATCTCCACGTCTCCCTATTCCTTGTGGTTCTTAGTATGTTTGCTCCTGTTGCTCCTGGCAACCCCCGTTCCGTCATCCACCTGATCAGACCCTGCAAATATGTTATCCGCTGCCTTCCTCTGTCTCTCCTTCCCTCTATCTGTCCAGTCAGTATCAGGTTCTCCAGGCTCTCCTTCCCCACTGCATGTCCCAGGAACTTCAATTGTCTCTTCCTGATGCCCAGCATCAATTTCCTTTTTGTTGCCATTCTTTCCAACACTTCGTCGTTGCTTGTATGCTCAGTCCACGATATCCGTAGCATCCTTCTGTAGAACCACATTTCGGCTGCTTCCAGTTTTGTCCTCATTTTCGATGATATTGTCCAGCATTCACAGCCGTATTGAAGAACTGACATCACGTAGTAGTCTAGCACTCTTTTCTTCGTTTCTATTGAGATCTTCCTGTGTTAGTATTTTGCTCATCTTCTGGAACGCGTCCTTTGCCATACCAATTCGCCTTCGGATCTCCGTGTCGCACTTTCCATCTCCTGTTAGAACACTTCCTAGGTACTTAAATTCTTGGACTTGTTTGATTCTGTTATCCCCCACCTGTATTTGGCATTTTGGGTTGTATCTTTTGCTGATGACCATGCAGTCAGTTTTCTTAAAGTTTATTTGTAGTCCCTTCTTGTCACTCTCCACTGCTACTTTCTGTATGAGATCTTGCAGTTTCATTTCCGTGTCCGCAATCAGTACTGTATCGTCCGCGTATCTTATGTTGTTCAGGTTGTGGCCTCCAATAACAAATCCTGGTGTGTCATCTAGGGTCCTCAAAATATTCTCGCTGTATAGGTTGAATAAATCCGGTGAAAAGACACATCCTTGTCTTACGCCTTTTTCTATTTTTGTGTATCTACTGAGGTCGTTACCTGTCCGTATGCAGGCCGTTTGCTGCCAGTAGAGATTCTTGATTATTCTTATGTCTTTGCCGAAAATGTCGAGGTTGCCTAGCATTTCCATCAATTCTTTGTGTCGTATTTTGTCGAATGCTTTCGCGTAATCAATGAAGCATAGGTACAAGTCTTTCT
The DNA here is from genome assembly GCA_037127315.1 of Ascarosepion bandense. Lineage (NCBI taxonomy): Eukaryota > Metazoa > Mollusca > Cephalopoda > Sepiida > Sepiidae > Ascarosepion > Ascarosepion bandense. The sequence goes on along the minus strand of JBBBDQ010000945.1, from coordinate 539,216 downwards.
CCATTTGTAATGCCCTTTCAGAGAGCATCCTAATCATGAATATGGCGTTCCTTGTTCCAGTGTCCTTGACGAACCCGCACTGTTCCTGCCCTATCTCTGGCCTGATTCTGCTTCTCGCTCTATTCATCAGGATTCTGATACGGCTACATTTAGCAATCCGAAATATAAATTGATGAGTTCTCGACTCCAGCCTAGTCTTCTTCTTCTTCTTCTTCTTCTTCTTCTTCTTCTTCTTCTTCTTCTTCTTCTTCTTCTTTGTGCCATGTCCCTTCAAGAAGACGTAGGCGATATTGGCATTCTACGTCTCTCTATCCCAGGTGGCTCTTAGCACTCTTACTCCTGTTACCCACCCAAGCCCCGCGCTGTCATCCACATATCCATATGTTATCCGCTGTTTTCGCTCTATCTGACCTGTAAGTATTTCATTATCCAAGTCTTTTCTCCTCATCACATTTCCTAAGAAACCTCAGCTGTTTTTTTCTGATGCTCAGTGATGATTTCCTTTTCGTTTCCATCATTTCTAAAACCTCATCATTGCTCACATCCTCGGTCCATGATATCCTCAGCATCCTTCTGTAGAACCACATTTCAGTTGCTTCAATTTTTCCCTTCATCTTTGATGATATTGTCCAGCATTCACTGCCATATTGAAGAACAGACATCACATAATAATATATATATATATATAGTACTCTCTTTTTGTTGCTAGTGAATGTTTCATGTGTCTTAATACTGTGCTCATTTTCTGAAATGCGTCTTGCCTATGCCAATTCGCATTCGGAAAATCAAAAAGTTTTTATACATTTATAAGTTTATGATTAAAAAGAGGTATATTTCTTTTTCTTTTTGTTAAGATTATTTGTATGATTAACAAATAAAAGCACTTTAATCATTGGAAATGAGTGATCTGTTGTGAACAACTGTCATAATAAGAATACCAATTTTAATCACTCATCCCATGCAAGACGATCAAACCACTTTCTATAGCCAACTATCGTCCTATCAGTCATCTACCGATATTCGAGAAAGTATTCGAGGCCATAATCAATGCTGAAATAGTCCAACATCTGACTGTCCACAAACTCTTCTCTGACAGGCAATATGGATTCCGCTTTGCCAGGTCCACGGCCGACTTGCTAACAACCGTAACGGAGTACATGCTCCAGGCTCTTGATGAGTGTGACGAGGCTAGCGCGGTTGCTCTGGACATCTCCAAGGCTTTTGACAGGGTTTGGCACTCTGGCCTCCTATGCAAGCTACGGGGTTACGGTATTACCGGTCGCCTGCTTGACCTAATCCAATCTTTTTTAAATAACCGCAAAATGAAGGTCGTTTTGAATGGGCATGCCTCTTCATCCTACAGCACGAATGCTGGTGTCCCACAGGGCTCTATCCTGGGCCCGATGCTCTTCCTTATTTTCATCCATCAACGACCTCCCAGATGAGATCAGTTCCCAAGTAGGCATCTACGCAGACGATACCAAAATAACCACCCGCACAGTAAGAAACCTGTCGTGGCGGACAGACATAATCTCGCTGCTGACCTTGAACGGGATCTACACTCTGTGGTGAATTGGGGCAAGAAGTGGCTTGTCAACTTCAATGCGTCTAAGACCAAACTGTTGTCTGTCAATCATCACAGGCAACCTCTTCTGCCTCCCATAAGCATAGACCAAGTGATTCTCCCTGAGAGCAACACACTACGCCTCCTCGGCCTTACCCTCTACTCATACCTCAAATGGAACCACTATATTGATTCCATAGCTAAATCTACTGCTAAGAAGGTTGGGTCACTATGCCGATCCAGGATGTTTTTTTTTCCCGCCTTGAATCCATCCTGCATATATACAAGTCAACCAACCGTCCGTGCATGGAGTACTGCTGCTATTTATGGTCAGGCGCCCCTGCCGCTCTTCTCAGTGTTCTCGACAGGCTCCAAAGGAGAGTCTGTAATGTGATAGGTACTGATCTGGCTGCTCGACTGCAGCCACTTCCCCACCGTCGAAATGTGACCTCCCTTTGTCTGTTCCATAAATACTTTCATGGCTTCTGCTCAGATGAACTTCAGTCACTCGTGCCTCCTCAACAGGTGTTTGCTCGTGCAACCAGAATGGCAACTGGGTCCCACCCATTCACAGTTAGGTTAGCTAAATGCAGACGACAATTCTACTCCTGCAGCTTCTTCTCTCGCACTTCCCGCCTGTGGAACTCGCTCCCATATCCTTGCTTTCCTGACGGCTACAACCACCAGAAATTTAAATGCCATGTCAATACTCATCTATTAACCACTGGACTCTTTCCCCACCCCCGTATATCCTTCTTTTTCTCTCCACCTATGTATCCGTCATCGCACCTGCATTCTCAGCTTTCTATTGCTCCTGTCTAACTAGTTTGTACTCCTCACTCTTTTCTAATTAATCTTTTTACAGTTATGTAGCCCCGCTCATCAGTGGCATTTCTGCCTTGCTCGGGGTGAAATGATTTAACAAAAAAACACGGGTTAACGCGCATAAAAGATTTAGCAACAGAAACACGAGCGGGAAGAAGAAACAGTAATCAAAAGGACAGTAGATAGCGATTAATATTGCATTTAAAGTTATTCAGAATACAGTTGACTGGAAGGGAGTTCCACTTTAGAGAAATGCGAAAAAATAAACTGTTAGCATAAAGTATTTACGTCTTACGTCTATTGTCCTCATTTTTGTTGCCATTTGTATGACGTTTATACCGTTGCACGTCACGTTCCGGCCTTTTTTAGGTGCTAGGAATTTCGAATCGAAAACTTTATTACAATACACTGGGGAATTTCGAACTGAACCATTTATTGCAAACACTGCGGTATATGATCCTCATCCATCGCGTAGTAATGCCTCGAAGTCATGAGTTATCTCCCTCTAACCCTGTAAGTTACCTGTTCACCAGTGCTGTAGTCTGGTATTGATTGGATATAGACTTAGGTTAGTTCCTGTGACTTGACTTAAAAAGTTGTAAGTTCAATACCAGGCTACAGCAGTGGAGAACAAGTAATTTGCAGGGTTATAAGGAGGTAACCCATGACTTCCAGTCGAAGCATTACTATGCAAGAGATGAGAATAGTAAGGCTTCGACTGGAAGTCATGGGTTACCTCCTTATAACCCTGCAAATTACTTGTTCTCCACTGCTGTAGCCTGGTATTGAACTTACAACTTTTTAAGTCAAGTCACAGGAACTAACCTAAGTCTATATCCAATCAATACCAGACTACAGCACTGGTGAAAAGGTAACTTGCAGGGTTAGAGGGAGATAACTCATGACTACGCGATGGATGAGGATCATATACCGCAGTGTTTGCAATAAATGGTTCAGTTCGAAATTCCTAGCACCTGATGAAGGCCGGAGCGTATAACCGTCAAAACGTCGTACAAATGGCAAAAAAAGATGAGGACAATTCTGTAAACACTACCTGATCTCAGAAATATAGACAAATGTTAGCACAGATGCTACTATTGTTTTATTGCTTCTGCTATATATTTAGTAAATTTTGATTAAATCCAAAGAAGAGTCTGCAATGATAAAAGGCCCTGACCTGGCATCTCGAACTAACGTATTTTTTCATCGCCATATCGTAATTTTCCTTCAATTTTTCTGGAAAGATTTTCATGGTAATTGTTTTGATGAACTTTCCCCAATGGTACTTTTAATTTGTGAATTTAAGCGTAGAACTAGATTGGCGGCAAGGTCTCATCATTTTACACTTAAAAGAAATTAATTCAAACAGCTACTTTTTTGGTATTTGTGAAAATCTTTTCCGGTTTCTTGGTTCCGAGTCAACTTTGATTTTCAAAAATGAAAAAGAATCGTTATATTCTGTCGTTTGAACTTTTGATTTTTATTGTTCTTTCCTAAATCAATTTTTCTCTAGCACTTATGTAACTTCTGGCGTCATAACAAATTTTCTTTTTAACAGGCTAGGAGGGAAGTGATTGAAACAAAAGCTAGATTGACTCCGCAACCAAGAATTTCAGAAAAATATTAATCTGGATGTAATAAAATACACTTGAAAAAACTGAAACGCAATTATTGCTTTCTGGAATGCTTAGCATAATATTTCATTTCAAACTGTTTAAGATTAGCTAGCAACCCTTCAGCACCCTAAACGATTGAATGTCTCATAAGCTGAAAGAGTCTATGGGTATATATATATATATATATAAAGAGTAGGTTTTAATAAGTTGAAACAAGCAGATTAATATTCGGAGTGAATTACTTCGTCGTCTATTCACAATTCTGACCTTCTCTTTTGCTCGGAAGTTTTTCCTTTTGAATTTTTTGTAACTTATTGTTTTGTATCTTTATATATAAGCGTTAGCACCGGATGTTGAACAAATATAGGAATCACTCATATATATGTATGTATAATTCACGTCGACCTTATAACAAATACATACTTATTTTCTCTTGGATCAAAAATGTATTTGTTTTCTAATGAAATTTTAAACGTTTCCTTATATATATATATATATATATATATATATTAAATATTTCTTTATATATATATGTGTATATATATATATATATAAAATACTTCTTTTTATATATATATATATATATATATATATATATAAATTTAAAATGTTTCTTTATATATGTATATTTAAAATGTTTCCTTATTGGGCGCGTATAATGATATGCGCTAAAAAGTCTGACTACTTCCACCGAACGCCCATAGTCCAGGGGTAGAGTCACCGACTGACACCATTTGCAATCCTGGGTAAAAAAGCAATCGAAGTCTAACCGTACTGATGAGCTGTGATACGGCGAAACAGATCTGTCATGATGACAATATATATATAAATTTATATATATATATATTAAATGGTTCTTTATATATACATATATATTTTGGTAATACTTAACTACCTACTTTTGATAATACTTAAATACCTACTTTAATAATACTTAACTACCTACCTTTTATGGTGTTTTAGCAAATCGAATAGTTGCTTCTTTTTATAGATTGTCTCCTGAGAAAATATATAAGAATTAGATAACTGTCAATTAAAATAGAAATATGCATTTTTTTTCCTTCCGTTGTAACGCTATATTATAGAATTTTGAGTTTAAATTGAACTGAAACTATTTTTTGGGAGATAGGACTAATATAATCGTGTGCAAAGAATGTATGACTTTAATTGACTTTCAGAGTCACTGCACAGATGGATTTCATTATAAAAAACATTCCTACGTACTAAATATTAAATGAAGTTTTATTAAAATAGCCTACGCAGCTTTTGGATTTTTGCTGCTTGTCTCCAAACATACTTCTGTTCATAAGTATAACTTAAAGAACTTTAGACACGTAGTTTTGGCATCGAATTAAAGTCTTTAAGTTAATCTCTTTTGAATACATGAAACTACATCAACAAAATAATTAATAATTTCATCATATGTATCAAATTGCTGTATCTATCCTTGGATTAAGACACTGCTGAGCTGCAATCTGTCCGAACTGTTGTGGCGGACTTACCAACTAATATCGTAATGGACTAACTCAACCTGTATAAATGCCATGTGACTAGTAGTCACCGGGGAGCACTGTTCTGGTACGAGTCCGACACTCGTAGGGTGGCTTACCGAACAGAGACTTTGATATCCATTACCGCTTGCTCGTCAGCTAGACGAACAAGCTGGCATATTGTAACTTTACCTTTATTTGTTAATACAAATGTTTACACTAATCCCGTGTTCTTGTCCCGGTCCCAGAGAAATCATGCCTAAGTCTAAACTCTTCCGTTTCAATGAAGAAATCAGTGGTTGCCATCGAGGCCAGCGCAACCGACAGTTGCGAGGGTTGGGCAGTTATTTGTCTCTGGCCCGAGCGTAGACAATAAACTCGACCTTGTATCACATCGCGACTCAGTTAGAAGACAAGGTAAATATCCACACATTCCATCGCTAAACATCTAGGGAAAATGGTCCACTCCAGTAAGTACACCTTTGGTCAACTGATTTCATTTCTTTACCATACGGTCAGTTCTAGACCCACTAAATTGTCAGGGTGTAATTGATTTTGACTTTTCTTCAGATTAGACAATTTTCAGTGTTGTGCAGTAAAATGAATCTTTTTTTGCATGTATGATAAAATTTGTTTTGGGCTTAAACATATTGTCTCATCCCTGATTACATAAGAATTAATCATGCCTACACACTACTGTATCTATTGTCGATTAGATCTCCTATGGGCGTTGTCTGTGATAGACGTTACTCCAAATAAGCGTGCGAAAACGCTGCACAAACACACTGGCAAGCCTCCAAGATAGATCGCGGATACTGATGATGTCAGCCTTTCAATTGTCAGTTGTGTCATCCTGAAACAATTAGATTGATCAATCCAAAATATAAAGGAGACTGCGACTGGAACTGAAAAACAACGCCAGAAGACTACGTATATTTGATCTGGGAAAATGTAGTAGATTCTAGGAAGACACTATTAGTTTTGTTTCGCCTGCTATCCTCTATTGTTACAAGAGCCAGATCATGCTAAAAATGGGGGATTATTGCATGAAAAGCCAAAGAAGCTGCACTATACTAAATTCCCAGTATCAGTCTTCACAGATATTAGCTTAACTTCCCCGTTGTAAACCTCTCGGATATCTGTCGCTATTTCCATCGACATTATAGGAGCTAAATACAAATCTTAGCTACAGCATTTGTAAACTTCACAGCTAAAGCCCATCATACCACGAACATATTAGCGAAGCACTCCCATCCACTTCCTACTCTATTAGGGAGACATAAGTTCAACACGATAGTTACTTTTTGAAATCGATTCCCAAGAGGATGCTTCCTCGAGCACTACAATCGTAACTTGTTACAATCGAAGCTGTTATCTTCCAAATATATTTATACTAGCATGAAAACCCGGCGTTGCTCCTGCAACTCAGAACATTTTAGTAGAAGACCTCGGTTATATAAAAAAATTAATTATATAAAAATTATTGTTTAAAAATTATTCAAAAACTCTATTAAAAATTCTATTTTCTTTTGTTTTGCGTAAACGTGATTTGATTTTTTTGTGACATTCTAAACAACATTGTGTTTGTTTTCGTTTCAAGATTACGGGGAAAAAATATTTATAGTTTTTGTTGAGTAAATGAATTTAACATAAAAATAAAAATTATTAAATAAAAATAAAAATTTATTAAATAAAAATAAAAATTATTATTATTATTAGTGAGAGCGTAATAGTTTTATATTAGAATAAATTAGAAATATAAAACTATTACGCTCTCACTTCAGAAATTTTCGAAGAATATTTAAAAATGTAGATATTTAATCTTAGAGGGAAAAAATTAAATACAAGCCTCATTTGATTTTTTAATAAAAAAATTATTTAGTCGCATTTTACACGTGTGATTTGATTTCTGCGACGTAATTCAGCTACCATCTTAGATATTAGAAGTTTTACGGAGCAAATGTAAACAATCTGCTCCGTTGGACAAAAAGTGCAAAAGGGAAAATTGCTGAACTTAAACAGAAAAAGTATGTGTCAACTTTGCTTCTGCGTAGATATGTGTCCCTAGAAAGTTTGAATGGCGTAGCTTAAAAAATGTAGCTATGCATAGCTTACAGTCACACACAGACTCACAGATTGCCTTAGATAGATAGATAGATAGATAGATAGATAGATAGATAGATAGATAGATAGATAGATAGATAGATAGATAGATAGATAGATAGATGCGACACGAAAAGGAAAGTGGGTAAAAATAGATGTTTTGGTATAATTTTGTGTTCATTCATAATGTATTGTAAAGATATATTATCATTTATATCTGATATATTTTGAATAACAAAGATTGTTTATGCGTAGAACGTGCTTAAGTCAAGCAGAAGTTGCAAATAAAATGTTCTCTATTACGAAATAGACGATTACTTGTAAAGGAATCAGAAATGTTAGGATGTAACTCCAATTCCACTAGGAGTTAGTTAGGGATGCTACTTTCTCCAAAATGTCTGATGCCAACAATTTACGTACATCTAAACAGCTGGAAAATGTTAACCGCTTTAGGAGCTTTTTTTAAATGTCTTCGAAAGTACAAGTAAATACCATTTGTTTAGAGAAATTTACATAGACTTATACCAAAGAAGTTTAAAGTAAACAGCTTAAAACAAGAGGATTGGTTTTTAATACAAAATGGTCTCTCGACATGATATTAGAAGTTAAAATATTAACCGTTCTTAATGCTTTGCATGAAGTCATTCCACTGATATTTTGCTTTGTTTAAAAGATTAATATATATATATATATATATATATATATATATATATGTATATATATATATATATATATGCCTAATTGTATATATATATAATTGAAAGGTTTGTATACACTCTTATTAGAATGAACAGTTTATATATCATTTCACTGATTTTATTGTTTATTCGTTGTGATTGTATTTATATTTTAATATATAGGCTCTTTTTCTTTTACATTTGTAAATATTTTTACTTTATTATTTCTCCTTTTTTCTTGATTTTCCTTGTGAATGATTTTCTAAATCTTTTTCTTTCTAGATCTTTTTTCTTTTTTTTTTGTGAAATATCTTTCCTTATAAATTTTTGTATTTCCTGTATTATTGTTTTTGACTTTTAAGTATTTTGTGATTAGTATTTATTTGTGACTATAATTATATTCTAGTATACTGGTCTATTTTCTTTTCCTTTTACTTTTTTCTTGTTTCATTTGTATTTCCTCTTTATTTTTTGTTTTAGTTTTGTGTATAATTTGTGCATATTTTTGTGTGTACATATGGCTTCTTATGATTGTGTGTTTGTGTGCGTTTGTTATGTGTGCGATTATATCTATTCTCTTGTTGTTGTATATTATATTGTTTTTCTTTTGAGATTGTTTGTATATGTGTGATTTGGTGTATGTGTTTTTTTTTGTGACATTTCTGGTATGTTAGACTGTAGACAGCTCTACCCTTTACCTTTTTTTTTAATCATTTCACCCCGAGCAAGGCGGAAACACCACTGATGTGCAAGGGGTTACATAAATGTAAAAAGATTAATTAGAAAAGAGTGAGGAGTACAAGCTAGTTAGAAAGGAACAATAGAAAGCTGAGAAAGCAGGTGCAATGACAGATACATAGGTGGAGAGAAAGGGAAGGTTATACAGGGGAGGGGAGAGAGGTAGAGGCCAGTGGTTAGTAGATGAGTATTGACTTTGCATTTAAATTTCTGGAGGTTATATCCGTCAGGAAAGCAAGAATACGGGAGCGAGTTCCACAGGCGGGAAGTGCGAGAGAGGAAGCTGCAGGAGTAGAATTGCCGTCTGCATTTGGCTAATCTGACTGTGAATTGGGTGGGACCCAGTTGCCAGTCTGGTTGCACGAGTAAACACCTGACCTTATTTCCTTTTTGTGCCAACTTAATTATTTTATTTAATATTTTGTGTCAATTTAAACTATTTAATTTTGAGGCTGTTGAGTTATTCTGTATTTTTACAACTGCTGAAATAAATCTGGGATTTATAACAGTTTAATTATGTGTTGAGGTTTCTTCCACATACAGTACTGTGCAAAATTATTAGGACAAGAACTATTTCATCATTTATGGGTCATCCAAATAAAGTTTAAAATCACCCATGTTCTAACACTTTTGCACACTACCGGTAGTATGAAAAAGTATTAGGACACAGGCAATTTTCCTAAAACCTCACTGAGCTTCAAATACAGGATGAAAAGTCAACCTTTGTAAGAGTTATTTAATTAACGAGAAAGAGGAAGGAAGGCTTCGGAATTTGAATTGGTCTCCACAGAGCCTTGATCTTAAACCTACTGAACATCTATGGGATATTTTGGATAAAAAAATTGATAAATCTAATGTTACTTTGCAAGACACACTTTGGGATCAGATTCAAGCTGCTTGGCAGGATATATTATTAGATACACTGAAGAAGCTTGTGATTTCAATGTATGACAGAATGAAGACTGTGATCAGCGCAAATGGCTATTTTACTAAATATTAAATTTATTTTCTAACAAAGACTTTTTCTTGTTAAAGATATTGTTGAGTAAATCAAATAAAATTGCTTTAATTAAATTGTTTTGTTTTTCAATATTCCTCATAAAAGATAAAATAGTTCTTGTTCTAATACTTTTGCACAGTACTGTATATTGCTCTACATAACATTCATTGAGCTCTCTATTTTTATGAATTTAACATAAATAATTTTGGGGCGTTATTCCCTCTGTTTCTACGGTTTGTTATTATTTTCAACACACACACATACACAAAAACGCACACACACATACACACACACACACACACATATATATATATATATATATATATATATATATATATATATATATATGGTGTGTGTGGAGATAGATAAAGATTAGAGAGAGAGAGGAGAGAGAGGAATCTGAAAAATGTATTATTCACTTGCTAAAATGTGTTTGTGTTATTCACTGCCTCTTTTCTTCATAATGGCAGGTGAATAGAAATAGCTTATTTCCAGTGATATTGTCTCAATATAGTTGCCATAATAACGTCTAAACAATCATGAGTTTTGTATTCCAAAAGTCAATGCAATCAAGTAAACATTAAATATGAAATCGCAATAAGAATTTATGTAAACTTGGATTAACACTCTCATGTGATTATCCCTATTTCTTTATTTTCGATTAATTCGACATTTTTTTAGATCTTTCTTAAAAAAGAATTTTGCAGTAGATTTAGGAAAGACACAATCCCATATTTCTGGCCTGTTACGGTTTTCTCAGAACAAAAGCAGAATTTAATGATGTTAACTATATCTAAATTCTTTTACTGTTTTTGCAGTCAACACTGTTAAGGCCGCACCTTTATTTCGTCTTTTATTTCATTTCTCAATTTTCTAAAGGCAAAACCTACTTCTCTAGTCATCCATTAAATATCCTTGAATCTGGTGAAAACTGAAAAAAAAGCTAAATTATAATTCTTCTCTTATCAGTACTTATAACTCACTTTTCCCTTATCAATCTCGCTTACGGCTTCTTGTTCCAAAGCAAATTTGATCTTCACACATTTAAATGCAGTATGACACGTTATCTTCAGTCTTTAAAATTCCAGATATTTTGTTGTTCTCTCTGTTCATAATGATTTTATACTTCTCATGTCCTTTTATAGTCAGTAAATGCATACGTCTTAGTGGATTTATTGCCTTCCTTGAGATAATTTTTTTTAAATAACGTGGTTTTCTTAATTATTTTCCAGATAGTCTTCACAATCATTTTTAGTTATTTGGATTTAAAGCTACAAAAGAATAATTCCAGACGAATTCATTGCATTCACTTACGCACAAATACCCTTGGGAAAGGTATTAATCCGTCTATTCCTTCCAGTTATGGGTTAAATAACAGGGCAGATTGGGTTCTATAGCGTTGGTCGGAAACCTGTCTACCGCAGAAAGCGATGGAAACGTACTGCGGGATAATCTTCTGCCCAGTCATTCATGTCTCTTTCGAGATATGATCGCCCAAGCGTGTATCACGTATGGCACTTAACTGACTGACAATATGCAATATGAAAAAAAAAGGTTTCCTACGATTTTTTCTCTCCTTTTCTAATTATCTGCGAGCTCCTTTGAAAGTTCCTCAGTCTGGTCATGAATATATTCATTCAATCAGTTAAGTGCCATACGTGATACACGCTTGGGCGATCATGTCTCGAAGGAGACATGACTAACTGGGAAGAAGATTATCCCGCAGTAGTTTGCCATTGCTTTCTGCGGAGAATATATTACATACCCAAAATAATAATGTGATGTTTTGTGATTTCCCAATATGTACACAAGGTTTTTATTGAAAAAAAAATTTAAACGCCTATATCTCATCAGTTAAATTAACGAAACACATTAGTTCTGGGTTTGACGATGAACTACGTCCTGCAAAATCTTCTGATTTAATGTTTTGAGCGGCACGGAACCAACATTTAATTAACTCCTTTTATTCCTAGGTCCTCGCTGACCCAAGGTAGTAGCATGTCTTAGTGTTTCAGCTATGGACAAATTGTTTTGGGATCTCATCGTTTGTTTATTATAATGGACTCGACTTGAGTATACATATACTCCTGCCATAGTGAGTTACGGCGGTGTACAGTAAAATCCGTTAAAGACATCGTAGAAATACGTTAGAGAACCATAAATTACCGAGAAATACCGAAGTTATACAAAGAATACCGCGTCAGTATTCATAGTAGCACTGAGCTCCACTCAGCCAGAATAGTATTACTAGTATTACGCGGACATAATAATTCCAGCACGGCTTTATTTCAAAGACTTGTATGTATATATATATATATATATATATATATATATATATATATATATATATATTCCTTACTGATCGTATTCCTGGATTACTAACCTGCGTTGAAGTTTGTATATTTACGTTTAGTATAACCTATTTTTCTATCTCAGTTATCTGGTTTATTGTTTATTTATTTTGTGCAATTCCTAACCCGGAATCCACAATACAAATACTGAACCCTTAAATAAAACACTATTAAAATATAAACATACATTTTAATAATAAAATTACCAACAATAATTTTTTATATAAAAATTACGAGCAATACATGTTATGGGAAAGTGACCATCAATATATTTTATCTGCATAAAACTGTGTTCAGAATGATTAAATGTCCATATTAAAAAATAGATACTGGTTTATATGCCGCTAAAAATAGAAAAAAACAAACAGCATGAAAGAACTTCAATTACATTAAGCTTTTGTAATATCCAACAGTTTAATAAATAAAACTATTTTAAAATAAAGTTTTAAAATAAAACAAAGGTATGACTGCCTTTAAGAATGATGTCCACACGAACACTTATCAGCACAAAAGCTGAGTATCATCAATTTTGAAAATAAAATGACAATCATCTTTATTGCTTCAAAGCTCCCAAGGAAAATATATTTACAATTAATTAACCCACATTGAGATGATATACCTTTAAACAATAAAAAAGAAAACACACACTAACGCAAGTATACATGCGCACGCATATATATATATATATATATATATATTAGATACATTATATACATTAGGTACCATTAGATACATTGAAGAAGCTTGTGATGTCAATGCCTGACAGAATGATAGCTGTGATAAAAGCAAAAGGTACTAAATATTAAATTTATTTTCTAATGAGTATTTTTACTTGTTAAAGCATTTGTTGTGTAAATGAAATAAAATTACTTTAACTAAATTGTTTATTTTCTGTCAATATGCCTCATAATTCATAAAATAGTTCTTGTCCTAATATTTTTGCACAGTTCTGTATATATACAAATAATAATAATAATAATAATAATAATAATAATAAATCTATATTTGGGCAGCAACCTTTCCTTTAAGCTGTTTCGATAATATGACAAAAAATGAAGATTTTATTTATTTTTGATTTAATTATTCATTATTCTTACATGTTTCCTATTTATTGGAGATAAGGAATATAAAAATGTTCCATAGGTTTTTTTTGCAACCGCTTTCACACACCTCTCTGGCCATTCTCATTTTTGATTGTAACATAGTATATCTTGAGTTGGTTTTGAAAAGGGACCGTTTTCTTAAATTTCTCACATAACACACACGACTGGAAATCATGTGAATTTATTTCTATTAAAAAAAAATTAGTACTCCTTTTCCACTTTTAGATGATGTAAGTTGATTGCCTCTCTGTTAGCGAAAAACATTTGATATTATTATTTAAATTGTATTCTTGTGTTTTTGACCTGAATATTCTTTAAAGATTATTATAAAATTATCGGTTAATATTTTTTATGGCACATAGGTTTCATAATTGGCATGTAAAGTGTCTACTGCAAGAAGTGATAGTTTTTGCAATATAAGTAAAACAGTAGGCTTCTAGGCATTTGAATTCATAAACTATATTCGTCATTGGTAGCAAAAATTTGTTGGGGTTATTTTGATTAGAAATAACATGGTTTTGGTTTTCCGTTTTCTATAATATATTATGAGTATTTCATGTACTTTGGTAATTACGGACAAAGCATTGAGTTCAATAATTTTTCATATTTCATTCTGTTTATAATTATTGTAACTTTGGTTACAGAAAAAATATTTTGATATTTTATTATGTGCAATTTTGAATATTGGGTCATCTAACTTTTGTAAGAATAATTTAATTTGTTCATCAGTGAGGTAGTTAGGGAAATCATTGATGAATAATATATTTTTATGTCTTTTAGTTCGCTCAGAAATATTTAAGAAGAGGAATTTCGGTTTGCTGTGTTGATGAAGTTCGTTATCACTTCTATTATAAATATTTCCGGACATTGGCTATTATAATTTATAGGAGTTCTTACTGTTTTTCTAGTTTCATTAGTGTGAATGAGTGATAAATTCTTTGATTTTGAATTCTATATTAACTTCTAGGGATGTGATTTTTTGTTTTCCATGAATTTATTTTCAAAATTTGATTTCAAATTTTTAATTTCGTTCGTAATTTTTATAAAAACGAAAATGTCATGAAAATACCTTTCTATATCAGGTTTATCAGGGTGTTTTAAAGATTTCGTTTTTTAGATAGAACATGTAACTGTTAGAAAAGTAGGTCCTAATGGTCCATCAATTTTGATGTATGCAATGCCATTATGATCATAAATAGAACTTTCGGGATACAGACGATGAATTGTTTCCAAAGAGTTGCTGGTTGAATTTTTGATGGAGGGATTGTTGCGTTTTTATAGACAAAGTCACTAATTATTTTCATTTGTATGTTTATTTTTTCTTTTGCCAGGTGAGTTGTCAAAAAGATGTTCTAAATCTAATGAAGCTACAGTATTACCTTTGCATTTTATGTAAATAAGTGAGGAGTCAAGACTTGCGAATAAGTATTATACATAATTTCATTCGAATTTATACGTACCCAAAATACAAACTTCGCCATATTTCAAACTTCCTGTTATGAGTTTAAAACTTCCTATTGTGTGTTAAAAACCAAAACCATATGAAACAGTTTAGCGTATAACGCCTGACGATACTGAAAGAGGAAAAACATGATGGCATAATCGGTTGATCTTTCTAAGTTGAATATATATATTTTTTTCTAAACATATACTGTTAAATATAAGAGACAATGAATGTCTATAATGTTTAATCATGAGCCGTTCTAAACATAATATTATGATTAAATATAATAGAGATTCATTGTCTCTTATATTTAACAGTATATGTTTAGAAAATTATTTGCTGCCTCGATACACTATATATATATATATATATAAAGGATACCTAGCAAGCCAGACAACGCATCCAGGTTTCAACTAAACGGATAGTCAGGGAAACCCAGCTGTTGTTGAAATCTTTGTATGTTGTTTGGCTCGCTAGGTATCCTTTATTTATTTTTCTTAAAATTGTGCGCTTTTTGTTAAGTGATTGTCATGTCGGGGTTTTTCTTTGGGCTACGTGCTGACTCGGTCTGAGCTCTTTTGACTGATGTTCATGTACTTAGCTCTTTCTTTTTTAAAACCATTTTTTCCTTCTTCATGGATCCATGGAAGGTTTTCGACACGAGTATAATTACTATTTCTCTTATATATATATATATATATATATATATATATACATATATATATTTGTGTGTGTGTGTGTGTGTGTGTGTGTGTGTGTGTGTGTGTGTGTGTGTGTACAAATGAACAAGGAACGAAGAAAATAATTTGCTACGTTCAAAACATTAATTTAAAACAGTGGTCAATATATCAATGAATATTTATTATAAATTATACATTAGAACATGTAAAACTACAATCTGCTACAAAAGGGTACATTTTGTTTCGACATTAAAAAAACAATGATGATTAGAAAAGTTATTTTTAAAAGCTAATTAGTAAATATTCACTTGCCTTTATAAGCAAAATTCTTCTTACGAGGTAAATAGGATAGGCAAGATGAGAAAACAAAAAAGGGTTAGAGAAGGGCATAGAAGATATAAAAAAACAAAAAGGGAAACAAAAGAGAAAGAAACAATCAAACAGGAGGAAAGAGCCAATCCAAAACGTCTCAGAGAGAAATAGGCCCCAAATTTAGGTGGGAAGTAAATTATAAGCATATACAGACATCGGTCACGACACGTCTGGCCTTAACAAAGAAGAAAAAACTGGAAAAATGCACAGAGGGGGAAGAAAGTGAAAAAAAAGTTAAAAAATGTACAGGAGGAAGAAAGTTGTTCGGCTGACAACAGGAGCCGCAAAGAAAAAAAAATCAAACTTTCGCTGGAAATGCCTTGTAGATAGATACATTTGTTCGTAACATTGTATACAACTAAATACTTTGTTAGTTTTTTAAAACTTATGAATTAACAAACACAATACATAGGAATTTTTTTAAAATTATGAAGTTACATACGCAAAACATGGGAATTATTCAAAAAGCCCAGATCAGAGGACATTTCAAAATACAAGACGAATATATAAATTCATTATTACTAATATAATAGATTTGAAACAAATTAAATTAAAAAAAATAAAAATTAAAGGGATAAATTAATGTTAAAAATAAAAATTAAAAATAAATTTAAATTTAAATTTATTTGATAGATCACAGTTTGTAATAGAAAATATATATATATATATATATATATATATATATATATATAAAGTAATATGAGAAAAAAGATCGTAAAATTAAAGTAAACGATCAAGTTGCTGGAGATTCAAACCTTAGATTTTGTAATTCTAGCACGGCTGTAAGGTTAATTCTTTAATGTGTTTACAATTTACTGTAGTTTCATGCCCCTGATTCAGTAATATGTCACTCATCATATATTTAATAATTTCCATTTTCTCTTGTAGACAAAGGAAACATTGTTCAATTACCAATCTAGATATTATAGCCCGTTTGAGAATTTTCTATTTAACGTTATCTGTTTTCGTTTCTTCTTTTAACTTCCAAAAATAATTAGAAAGTGATGTCATATTTTGTTTATCCTTATTAGTAAAAGATGGGAGATGATTGTAAAGACACTTTTTTAAAAAGTCCATTTTAGTATCAATATAAACTTTAGTAACTTTAGAATTCTCTACAGATAAGCTAGAACATATATAGACCAAGGATTTAGTTAAAAACATATTAGATAAGAGGCATTGGCTAGGGTTCTACAATTACTAAAGTTATGATTATGGTACAAATTAAAATCAGTAGTAGAATTGGTTTTGTTGTATAATTTTATTGTTATGTAATTTAATTATTATTTCTAAGTTGTTAGAGCAACTATAACTGAGTGTTAGCGTATTCTTATTGAAAACTTTGCTTAAAGGGTTATTTTTTGGAAAGTTATCAATTAATTTAAGAAATGTATGTCCCAGTTTAAAATGAACTACTTGTTTAAATATGGGATTATAGCATAGGATTTTTCTGTTTCTTTTTTTTTTCTGGAGTCACTATATTTTTCCATAAAATTGATCTCAGAGGATTGGTAATCGCTATTGATAAGAATTTTGCCATACATTATTTTACGTTTTTCAAATATTTCTTTGCTAGAGGAGTGTATGTTGATGCGACATGCAACCAATGATGGAACATGTTTGATAACGGATGGTGGATGATTAGAGCTAAGGTTTATATGAATTGGGTTAGCATTATTTTTCATGGAAGTTTGGAAATTATTGTAAACTAAGTCTTGTGTTATGTCTAAGAAATCAACTTGTTTTATATTATGATTAATCACTGCGCTAAAACCAAAAAATTATTTTTTTAAGTCTATCGATCTTAATCCCAGTGGATTTATTTACTATCATAACTTCATCATCTATGTAAAGTCCTATATTATTTAAATCGATTTTGTTAAAAGCCATGAGGTTGTACAGAAGAAATATTTCAACTAAATCTGAAAACTCTGCAGAATCCACAGCTCCCATAGGTAAATCAAAATTACCAATTTAATTTTTAGTCCATTGTTCGTTATTGTGGATAAGAACTGATATTCTGAAGTTCAAAATTATGTTAATTTCCTGAAGAAATAAAAGGGCTGAAAAAATACAGACATACAGGCAGATAAACAGAGGTACACACAGACATCTTGCCTTTTTATATATATATATATATATATATATATATATATTATCGATTTTCTGCACTATTTTAAGAACTGAAACCTTGAAACTTCTGAATATTGTTTCTTATGCCTTTGTCTACGAGTGTATCAAATTTGATTAAAATCGGACCACTCCTTCTATAACCCGATTTTTACGATTATCGATTTTCAATATTTATCGGGGGTATCTCGACACAAAACATAGCTAAGAAAACTCGCAGACGCTTATAGTACAACTGTGTACATTTTCAAAAAAATCGGTTCAGCCGTTTCGGAGTCTGTAGGTAACAGACACACACATATAGGCACACACAGACAAAGTTCCATTTATAAATAACTTTATATATATATATATATATATATATATATATAAGGCAAGATATTTGTGTGTGTGTGTGTGTGTGTGTGTGTGTGTGTGTGTGTGTGTGTGTGTGTGTGTGTGTGTGTGTTTATCTGCCTGTATGTCTGTATTTTTTTAGCCTTTTTATTTTAGTTTTTGCTTCGGGTTTGGCTCAATGTAGGAATAATTGTAATTCTTAGTCTCATCTATGATGCCATTCACTCAGAGAACGTATTTAACCTTCAAAATTCAGTTTACGACGAAAAAAACTAATTTGATATCGATACCAGAAAATCAAAATTTGAATTACATCAATTCATTTTTCTTTCAGTCTACGTTTTCGCTTTAACTGGAAACAACTATTGCTTTTTAGTCTTTCGTGCCAACGTCCAAAGAGTTTGAGCTCCAGGACCAAGGATTAGTTTTAAAGCTTTCATTACACCCGAGCAACACCGGGCTATACTGCTAGTATATATATATATATATATATATATATATATATATATATACTAATGTACGTTACATTGCTTTTATGTGTATTCGATATACAATTCTTTACCGTTGTCGATATTAACACAATATTTGAATGAAAATATATATCTTCTTTCATTTAGCGTTGTCGGTAATTATCTTTTTACAATGATTTATTATTTTCATGTTGTCTGCTTTTTGACACATTTTAACGGATACTGTCGCCTGTTCTATATTGTCTGCAATTCTAATAAGAAACTTAATGTCATCGCTCTTTGAAAAAATTCTAAAGGCCAGATACAATAGATACATGGACGTAAGACCAACTTATATATAAACCAGAAAGCTATGATAATAACAAGTCCGAATTCAATAAGAATATATAGAAGATTCCAGTTGAAATTCTCAGACAAAGTTAAAATCAAATACTAAATTTTTGATTCTCTATATTAAGAATGGTTCAGGAGTATTAATCTAAAAAATATCACGTCTCACGCTCTAAGCGCAAATTTAAAAAGATGTAATAATTGACCAAAATAATATATTTTAATTTTGGAAATATTAAGTAAAATTTTAACGAAATATTTGCTACCATGTTTGACACACTAATTTAGTCCTGTATTAGTGGAAATTCGGGAAAGTTCGATAAAAACAAATTGTCAGCGGATCTTGTAAATGATCTTCAATTTGTTATTAGTAAGGAGAAAGGATCAGCAGAAATGTGATTCTACATAAGGATGGTGCAAATATCATGGACCAATCATGTGAGTAAAGATGAGGTTTTGGAAAGAAAGGCATTGAAAAGAAAACTAATAATGAGCATCAGGAAGAGACAACTGAAGTTGCTGGGGCATGCAATGAGGGAAGAGGGTTTGGAGAATCTCATACTGACAGGCCAGATAGAAGGAAAGAGAGACAGAGGAAGGCAGCGGATAACATATTTGAACGGTCTGAGTAGGTGGATGACTGAACAGATGTTGCGTGGAGTAACAGGAGAAAACATATTAAGAGCCACCAGGAATAGGGAGACGTGGAATGTCATGATCGTAAAAGGATAGGGCAAATAGAAGAAGATAGTTTATTAATTTTAACGCTTTTTCCACAAAAACAAATTACACCGCTATGTTGTAATCGTATAAGAGAACCGAATTTGCCTTCGATTAGTACGGCTGAGGCTAACCTCAAGTAAAATAGCTCATTGCACCCTCTCAGGCTATTGTTTTCTACGGGCATGAAGTCTAACGATGAAGTTGAATTAATTGTTAGCTCTACGACTAAGAAAGTTAAATAACTCTGTTGTTCTAGTCGGTTTTTCTCGACGATTTATACGTCTGCCACTCGCCCAGGTATCGCGTATTCCTGCCAAATCTTTTCGTGATTTTTCGAGAGTCATCGACCTTAGTCGAGAGTCAACGTCCTTAGACGAGAGTTATGCGTTATTAGATGGAAGCATTCTTCACAAGACGGACGCGTACGTCCTATACAGAGACATTGTCTTCTTGATTGTTATTCTTGTTAACTGTTCAGTTGTGTACCTGTATTTGGTTTATTGTACTGAGATATAATAAATCTCTATTCATATATCCTGTGTTAAGAATTATGTCTTGCACTATTCTTTCTCTGTTTATCCCCTTCCGGAATATAACACAACCCAAGCAAGAAATTAAGATCACCTCAAACACAAGGAATTAATGAGTGATAGAGGATATGAAAAAAAAAACGATTAAGAAGAGAAAACAGTAAAATAACAAGAATTAAAATGACACAAGATAACGGTTTAAGATTCCCTTAAATCTTTGAAGATCAAAGTTGACTGGGAAGTAAGAAGCCGGAAGAGAGTTCCTCAAGCAAGAATTGTGAGAGAAGAAAATCACAGTATAGAACTTACGGTTGCATTTAGCCATTTCTACTGAAGAATGACGAGACTTTGTCATCAATCTAGTATTCCGCTTAAATTAATAAATTCTAGGTACGAAAGAGGAGAGTTTAGAACGATTACCGTGAAATATTTTATAGAAAAGCCACAAGAATGCTACGTCACGTCAATGGAGATGTGATGAGCCCCAGATGCCACGTCAGAATCGATAACATTGCAGATTCATCTTTGGATTTTATCAAAAATCTATAAATATATAGGAAAAGAATCACATATTATATGGCAGCAATATTCTGAAGTCGTAGGTAGCTGGTTAATTTTTTTTATTTTTCAACTTGTTTTGCTTTACGCTTTACTTCTTCCCATCTATTCCTGTAAGAGATTCCACTCTTCGTTAATTCATCTCCTGTTACCATTTTCCAGCCACAAGTCTCTGGGCCTTTCCTGCATCCCCCCCAATGAAACCTTGTCATGATGGAAGTTTGCTGAGGGCGTGGGGTCAATGGCGCCCGACAAAATGATTGAAGCATAGTTTACACAATAAATTCAAGGCAGGGGTGTTTTCACCCTCTTTCCCAAAGAAAAAAAGAAAATAAAAAAAATTAATTAACACAAGGTGACAAAATAGTCATAACTACGAGCAAGTCTGTAAATATAGGAGCGATGTAACTGCTCCTCATTATCAGTCCTTTTTTAATTATTTAAATTCTCCAAACATTCTATTTTCACTTCTTTCTCTTTTTTCTTTTATACCAAACAACAGAAAAAAGTAAATAAATATTCCTAAAATGTTTCTTTGTTTTTCTCAAAAATATTTTTTCATCATCATTATCCTTTTTTTCTTTCAAACAAAACAACAACAAAAAATAAATAAATCTTTCTAAAATGTCTCTGTTTTTCTCAAAAAAAATTTTTTTCATCGCCATCATCCTATTTTTTTCAAAGAAAACAACAAAAAAAGTAAATAAATATTTCTAAAATGTTTGTTTTTCTCAAAATTATTTTTCCATCACCATTATCCTTTTTTTCCTTTTTCAAAACCCACTCTCTCTCATTTTTTTCACAATTAGTGCTTCTCGTTTTTTAAGTAATAACACATACTATTCTTTTATCCACTTTTTTTTCAAACAATCCTTTTTCATTCATCTCTTTTAATTCACACAGTTTGCGTTGTTTCTATCTCTCTTTTTCTTTTACTTTCTTTCAAAATTCATACTTTTTGTCTCAAAATACTCACACATTTTTTAATCAAATTCATTTTTTTACACACACAGCTGTTTCTTGCTCTCTCCCTTCCTCTTATTTTTTCCATTTTTTTCTTTTTTTTCGTACACATCTTTTTCTCATTACCAGTCTCTTTTTCAAGCAAACATATTCCATTTTCCTTTCTTTTTTTTTCTTTTAAACAAAACAACAAAGGAAAGTCAATAAGTGTTTCTAAAACGTTTCTTTCTTTTTTCCCAAAAATATTTTTTTTCACCATCATCTTTTTTTAAAACAAAACAACAAAAAAAAAAGTAAATAAATGTTTTTTTTGTTTTTCTCAAAAATATTTTTTTCATCATCATCATTTTTTTATTTTCAAAACAAGTTTTTGTCGTTGTTGTTAACACTCGTTTAGTTTTTCGCTCTCTCATTTTTTTCACGTATAGTGCTTTTTTCCTTTTTTTTAAAGTAATAACGCACACTATTCTTTTACCCTTTTTTTCAAACAGTCCTTTTTCATTCTTCTCTTTTTTTCACACCGTTTGCGTTGTTCCTATCTCTCTTTTTCTTTAACTTTCTTTTAAAAAATCATACTTTTTATCTCAAAATAGTCACACATTTTTTCCAATTCATTTTTTGTACACGCACAGTTGTTTCTTGCTCTCTCCCTTCCTCTTAATTTTCCATTTTTTTTTTGTACACACCTTTTTCTCATTATCATTTTCCATTTTCCTTTCTTTTTTCTTTTAACCAAAACAACAAAAAAAGTAAATAAATGTTCCTAAAATGTTTCTTTCTGTTTTTCTCAAAAATATTTTTTCATCATCATTCCTTTTTCTTTTCAAACAGTTCTTTTTCATTCTTCTCCTTTTTTTTGTTTTTAAGTACCCATTCAGACCATTTAAGTTGTCTCTATCTCTCTTTTTCTTTTTCTTTCTTTTCAAAATTTATACTTTTTTCTCTCAAAGTACTCACACATTTTTTCTTAATCAATTCATTGTCCCCTTTTTTTCCGATCGTACGGCCGTTAGTTGCAACCGTTCTTCTGCCTGCGATAATTTTGACCAGACAAAAAGGGAGTAAATAATTCTGCTTACCTTACGGTGCTTGTTGATAACGGGTTCCCTTTCCTTCCCTTGTTTCTTTTTCTTTTGAAGCTTATACCAGGCAATTAGAATTTGGTTGTTAGTGTGGTTCTTTCTTCGATTTCCTTTTCTCCGTTCGTCTTGTTTCGTCCAGTCGCGTCGGTTCGTTGAAATCCAAACTTCCAGTGGCACTTCCGTGGGTTCCAAATCCTGATCTCGGCACCAATAGTAACACCCCAACGGACGGTGCGAACAATTTCTCCGGCGGCCGTTCTTCATGCTCTGATGTTTGCAGGGAGTTTGTTGAAAAAGTCGGAGCCTCAAGCTGGGGGTACAAGATTAAACTATAAGGAAGAGAACTTCCACAACTTGGATGAGTTGAAACGATGCTTTATTTCGTTTAGAGTTAGCCTTTTCGGTTGGGACAGGCGAGTGTGACACACAGCTCTAACTCTAATTAACGGAGATCGAATTCCGAACTGACCAACTCAAGACGAATGGAGGTTCTACTTCAAGCACACGCCCGGCGTAACGAACTCAACTGATCTGACTCGGAAAAATCACCTGCATTTATTTAAAATTAATCCGGAAATCCGGAAATGCTTTAGACCACCGGGTGATAAGCAATTGGCGACTGTAAGTCCGAAATTTCAGGATTTTTTTTTATCTTTTTCATCTTAATCAAGCTTCCGCCGGAAAATTCTTAATGTGTGGGTAAGATACCGTAAAAGACAGCCTTTGACCTGGTCATTCAAAAAACCTATTTCCTGAATTTTATCTTTTATCACATTGAATCACCGAGTCAAATATTTACCGGAAGAGTGGTAGGATTTAAAACAGTAATCTGATAACTTTTCTCTTCCACAATTTTCCTCATAAAAGAAAAAGCGTTTATTTATTTATTTATTCTCTTCTTTTTCACTTTTGTTAAACGAAACATGTTTTTAATCTATTTTCTATTCTTAACCTTTTTCTATTTTAATCTATTATAATAAAATACATATTTTACAAAGCACCTTAATATACGCCTAGTTATCGTGTCACACGTATGTATGTATGTATTAGCGTTTTTTTTTTTTGTTCTTTTTTTAATCATATCACTCCGAGCAAGGGGGTAACGCACCTGATGTGCAAGAGGCTACGTAAGAGTGAAAAGATTGGAAAAGAGAAAGCCGGAAACCACATCCTAAACAAGGAACAAGGGATGAGCCTCTTCACCTGTTCAATAGACGTGGGTGGTGTGTGAACCGAGCGATAGTTTAGTCTATCTACTCCAATTGTTCGATAGAAATGTCTTTGGATGGAGAAGAAGTAGACTGAATCAGCACACGAGAAGGAAAGAGAAAGAGGACAAATGTCCGGGTCACTTGAAGCTTCTCTCGTTACATTTTAGCCGTGTTTCTCGCTGTTCCCATCTGAGTGACTGAGTGACAGACACTGATGAAGAACTTTTATTGTAATGTAGATTTTTCGCATTTACTTGCGAAGTATTTTTTGGTCTTGCAAGTCGCTCCCATTGGTCAAAAATCAATTTAACACTTACTTGCCAAATCTGGTTTCGACTTTTTCTTTAAGCACATGGTCAATCTTTTTTCTATTTGGAAAAACCCAGGATTCCACACCTCATTGTGAATTTTTGTAAAAGTGAAGAAGGTTGATTTTAATTCTTATTTTTTTATTCCACTAGAATTCTAAGCATTGGTGAATGGTTGAATTTTGAATATGCAAAAAAACATTTTGATGAAAGAAATTGTTTTGCCCGACACAGGGAAGGGAATCACTACAGCCATAGCAGTTGATACAATATCATTTTTCCACCTCATGTTAGCGGAAAATGTAAGGTGAAGATGCAATAGCATCAACTATACTAATTGAGGTTATGACCTGTAAGTTAAAAAATCAAAATAGTCCTTTACACGGCGAGAAAAATGAGACATTAGTATCGACTATTTTTGTATTTATAATAAACTAATCATTAATCTTGAAATGAGTCAGGTGATAAAAGAAAATATAACGTTTTTGATATACCCTCAATTTGAAACCGTAAACGATTTTTACCCAATCTTACGAGGTTAGAATTTTTCTACGTTGTGAACATTATAAACTTAATATCTTCCAGATAAGAGCCAGTCATTATCTTTCCTCACGACCCTCATAATATTAATTTCCTACCACATCCTCTTTCATTCATATTACGAACCAAATACATAATTACCATTTTAGCAGTAAACCTCTACATTGATTAGCTTTAGATCTTCTCATTATATAAACTTATAACCAGCGAAGAAAATTTACGCTTTGTTAGTCTTGAACAATGATATTATGAAACGGGATTCAGACTTGTTTATTTAACATAGCTTATAGTAGTTGTCCTGATATTTTAAAAAAAAGATTGAACTTCTATCATAGACTGTAGTCTAAATAAAATTTAGTCCAATCTATGAACTGCTTTCTTGCGTGTTTATTTTGAAACCTTGTAGAGGTGGTCTTCTTTATTTAAGTTAAATAAGTATACATTAAATTAACTGATTTTCGACAAGTCATTTTTTTCTCAACTTTAATTTAATGATATGTATTCAACTTAAAATATCTTATTTGTTTACAGGTCACAGTCGCATTTTTTAAACGTCTGCCATTTTTATTTAAACCACGTTCTAGGAATTTTTTTAATTAATTTCCTGTCAGCTTATTTTTTTCTTATATTATTTCACATATTTCTAATGTCTCTTAATTTAGCAGTCTGTTTATCAAGACTATACTGTCTACATTCTCTTTGCTTGATCTTTAAAATTTATCAAATTTATTCAGTCTCACAACATCTTTTATTATGTTAAACACTAACAATTATGCTAGTCTGTGATTCAGTGTGTTTATATTTTGAGCATTCATCCCATCAATAGGAATAGATAGGCGTGCCTATCTCCCGATTTACCCACTAGCGTCTTTGAACAGGGGTAATGATTTGTTACTTGTTTCCTCTTTAGTATTAAGTTTACGGTTCTTTCTATAGGCTTCTCGTTCTTTTGCATGACCATTAGCATCTTACATCGTAGGAGAATTGTCACCTTGCTTGAAGTGCAAAGATTGAAAAAAAAGAAAACATTTCTCTGAAAAATGTTTACAAACCACTCGATATTAATAGATTTATCAATGTTTTATCTTTAATACTCCCTGTGGATATTAAAGTCCCTGCTAGACGCCTCTGGCTCTCTCTGGTGTGGGTTTACCTTGAATTATATTTACACCTCCTGGGGTTGCTAACCCTAGGCTCAATAGGGTTTAAATTCAATCTTTTCTATTCTAAATGGGCTACAATTTGCTCTTCTGTTTAAACCATAAATTAGTGAAAATGTAATCTATTTATACATTTCACGGGGTATTTTTGTAAAAATGAACGCAATAATCTTATATTATTATTCTACGGGAACACGCGATATATATAAATGAGCGGCACTATATCAAGTTTAATTCGTTAACTCGTCGTCGGCTGGGCCCGTGGAACAGTTGGCATGACGTTTGCTTAATAACGTAACTGCTTCAGTTCTTGGCAATGGATGTGCACTGCTAATGAGTCCCAAATATAGAACAAAACGGCTTCCATTGTTTTCTACGGTCTAATGAAAAATCGATGAATTACTTACTTACTTACTTAATTATTTCAAATCCTCCTACAATTTCTCGTCTGTATATCGTTAATTGAATCGGCTTATAATGCACCAGTTTGAGCGGCCTGGTGATAGTAGTCGTGGCTCTGGGAGGTAGAGACCTATGGGTAAGAGGATCTCAGCAGAGATCCACCACGAAATATGAGAAGCGCTATAGTGAGTTTAATTTGTTACCTCTTTTTTTTTTAATCATTTCACTCCGGGCAAGGCGTAAATGCCACTGATGTGCCCGGGGCTACATAATTGAAAGAAAATTAATTAGAGGAGGGAGAAGAGGATTACAAACCAATTAGGAAGAAGCAATAGAAAGATGAAAATGCAGGTGTGATGACATTTGCAAGGGGGGGAGAGAAAGGGAAGGATATACGGGGTGGGGGAAGGGCTAGAGTCAAGTGCTTAGTAGATGGGTATTGACATTGCATTTAAATTTCTGGAGGTTGTAGCCGTCAGGAAAGCAAGAATATGGGACCGAGTTCCACAGGCGGGAAGTGCGAGAGAAGAAGCTGCAGGAGTAGAATTGTCGTCTGCATTTGGCTAACCTAACTGTGAATGGGTGGGACCCAGTTGCCATTCTGGTTGCACGAGTAAACACCTGTTGAGGAGGCACCAGTGACTTAAGTTCATTTGAGCAGAAGCCATGAAAGTATTTATAGAACAGACAAAGGGAGACCACATCTCGTCGGTGGGGAAGTGGCTGTAGTCGAGCCGCCAAGTCAGCATCTATGACGTTACTAACTCTCTTTTGGAGCCTGTCGAGAACACTGAGAAGAGCGGCAGGGCGCCTGACCATAAATGGCAGCATTACTTCATGCAGGGTCGAATGCTTCATCAGTTGGTATGATGTTTGCTTAATAACTTAACTGTCTGGTTTTTCAATTCCTGGTAGAGGATGCTCATTGCTGATGAGTCCCAAATATAGGACGAAACGGCCGTCCAATGCTTTCTGCATTCTGTTGAGGTCTAAGAAAAACTCGAATTACGTACTTATATATATAGTGTATTGAGGCAGCCGATAATTTTCTAAATATATACTGTTAAATATAAGAGACAATGAATGTCTATTATGTTTAATCATGAGTCTTTCTAAACATCATCTTTTCGCTTTGATTTCAGGGGAAAATAAAGACAGAAATTCTCCAACATTCGGATAATTTTTTATTAGGTTGGTTCCAAAATACGATGTTTAGAACGGCTCATGATTAAACATAATAGACATTCATTGTCTTTTATATTTAAGGGTATATGTTTAGAAAACGTATATATATATATATATATATATATATATATATGTCACATTAAATAACGATTATCTGAGCATATGAACGGATTTTATATAAAATAAACAGACACAATGTTTACAATTTATTTAATCTGGCATGTCTAAAAGAAAACATGCAGCCTAAATACAGAAATTTAATATATATATACCTATATATATATATATATATATATATATATATATATATATATATATATATATATATATTCATTTTCCCAAAATAATATTTGGGAACTAAACTTCATAAAACAAACATTAGTTAACAAAAGTTTTACAAAATATCATTGCTAATCAAATAAAATTATCTTCAAAATATATAAACGAAACCAGTAATAAGAACACTACACAACGAAGCTTCAATATATGTAATCAGTTGCACAATAATTATACGCAGGACGAATTTGCTATACGATAAAGTCATTAAACACTATATTTCTGCAGTAACTCTTGACAAACATGTATAACTTATAACATATAATAGAAATAGAAAAACTTGACGTCACTAATCGGAACAAACACTTGATGACTAAACAAGGAATAACCAACATCAGTTTCACTGCCCAATAGAAGATTGTTTTCTGTTATAAATCAATTAGCTTTATCAGACATATTACAAACTATTTGACTAGAGATCTTGTGTTCTACTAATCAAAACTATAAAGAATATATTATGGTCGAAAACACTAAAATCCTATGTAAATGAAATAACCAAAAAATGCCACTATAAAAAGGTCTTGTATGACAAACATCCTGCTCCCAATACCAACATCACCTTGTCTAACAATGGGATGGGCGTGCTGGATGCTTTTTTGAAGAATGGATATGCGCTTATTAAAATTTCAGCCGCCAAAAACAATCGGAGACTTAGGTTAAACGCTCCTGTTTGGATTTAAAAGATACGAAAAATACATTTCTCAGTTAAAACGCTTTTATATTCTTTAAGATATTCAACCTGAAATAAGGTTCTAGCCTTTAGTTTTCGTCTTGTATTGCAATTTCTTGTGAACTCGTCTGTAATACATTGACTGTTATTGAACGAACGACAACCAGCAGACGTCATTCATATTGTGTTATACACTTACATAATTCTTGATACGATTTAATTTTCCAAAATATTGTTTTTCTCAAACTGTAATACCAGACGCATTCGTATAAACTTTATCTTTACAAAAGTTAGATTAGATTAGATCAAACAATGCAGTTTTATTTCTACGTCAGGAGATTAGCGGCCCAATTCTTACATTTAAGCCTTGGCGTAAGTCAAATATGCCTGCACGGCTTCTTGATTGATGAATTATTTTCCAACATCATTGCCCCCAAAGAAAGATTGCTAGGCTCTCTCTAATCTACCCACTCGCTAATCTAGTTTGATTTTCTTGGTAGATTTTCAAACAATCTATACACCTTAGTTTGTTCACAGTTATGAATAGTCATGTTAAGTACACTTTTAAAAGGCACCAGTCATATTTCTCTGATGACCATCTTGAGGTAGATTGAACTACCAAAAAATGTCAATATTTTATCCGTTCACCAAAATAAACTATTTATCCTAGAGGATTATTTATTTAAATTGTGTTTCTTCACCTGCATTCGATAAGAATTAAAGTTGTCATGGTTTTGCGAAGATTCCATGCAAAAGAGTTAAACTCAGAAACTGTGCAAGTTAATAAACTTCCGTCTAACTAGAATAATTAGTACGCTTTATTATAATGTAACATTTTAGAGAAGAATTGGTAATTAGTAACGAGCAATGTTTGATTAGTTTCAGGTGATAATGTTGCGATAAGAAGCAAATGATTAAATCAGCAGACAATGGACGCCATTTTACCCTGATGAGAAATCACAGATTTTGCTATACTAAGTTGCTTGATCTATTAGCTGAATATGAAATAAAATATAAGATGAAACTTCGCAATGTTTCCTTGTTTTGCTCAAAATGTCTTTATAATTTAATAAAGTCTGTAAACTTTTCATTTCCAGCGAGAAAAATAGGTCTGTTCCTGCCACAAATTTCACTTTCTTTATTTTGATGCTGAATTAACAAGATATGAAAGTAATCCACTTTTGCTAGATGAAATGTTAGATTGTTGGCGGATAATAAAGATTGGTCTTTGGTTCTTTTCTGTATTTTTTAAATTTTTTTGTTGAAATATGTTTAAGATTCTTTTTCCTGATTGTAAATGTATTTTTTTCGTTCTGCTCTTTTTGGTACCATCGAACTGATTACTTAAAAAATACTAAAGAGCACCTAATTTTTTCATGCTTACTGCATGGGAAAAGTTAGAATCTCCTTAAAGAAAAACAAAATGTTTTCAAGAGTTTCAATTCGACTATCTAAACTTGAAAGAACAAGGAGATGATAAGAAAACGTGATAATAAAGTTGAAAATGTAATTTTCTTTAAAACACAGCTTTCGAAACAACAGTTTCATTTGATTTTATTTTTCCTTCTGAAGAAATCTTTTATTTTTTACTAAACTATTTTTATTTATTGATTCTGTTATTTTATCTACATCTTTCTGATTATTTCTGATGAGATATTAAGCATTTTTCACCTGGAATTTTTATTTTTACGCTTCTGTTCGTCGA
The DNA here is from genome assembly GCA_037127315.1 of Ascarosepion bandense. Classification (NCBI taxonomy): domain Eukaryota; kingdom Metazoa; phylum Mollusca; class Cephalopoda; order Sepiida; family Sepiidae; genus Ascarosepion; species Ascarosepion bandense. The sequence goes on along the minus strand of JBBBDQ010000945.1, from coordinate 508,614 downwards.
GTAGATTAGATGTGTTTTCTCTCCTTCGCCATTGTTATCGAAGTTTGAATAAATGTGTAAGAAAATAAGATAAGGGAAAGATAAAAAGATTTCATAGGATGACAAAAAATTAAAAGAGAAATTACATTATAGAATGTATATTTTGAATTATTACCGCTGCATATATTAAAACGCACAAGGAAATGCAAATAGTCTCAATCCATGAGCGGCGCTATATCGAGTTTAATTCATTACCTTTTCGTCACCGGGGCCCGGGGTACAGTTGGTATTCTTTTTTTTTTTTTAATTATATCACCCAGAGCAAGGCGGTAACGCCACTGATGCGCAGGAGGCTACGTAAGAGTGAAAAGATTGGAAAAGAGAAAGCCGGAAACCACATCCTAAACAGGGAACAAGGGATGAGCCTCTTCACCTGTTCAATAGACGTGGGTGTAGTGTGAATCGGGCGATTCTTTAGTCTATCTACTCCAATTGGAAGAAAAAAAGAAAAAGAAATGAGTGAAAAGATTGGAAAAGAGAAAGCCGGAAACCACATCCTAAACAGGGAACAAGGGATGAGCCTCTTCACCTGTTCAATAGACGTGGGTGGAGTGTGAACCGGGCGATAGTTTAGTTTCTGTACTCCAACTGAAATAAAAAAAAAAGAAAAAAGAAAAGAGTGAAAAGATTGGAAAAGAGAAAGCCGGAAACCATATCCTAAACAGGGAACAAGGGATGAGCATCTTCACCTGTTCAATAGACGTGGGTGGAGTGTGAACCGGGCGATAGTTTAGTTTCTGTACTCCAACTGAAATAAAAAAAGAAAAAGAAAAGAGTGAAAAGATTGGAAAGGAGAAAGCCGGAAACCATATCCTAAATAGGGAACAAGGGATGAGCCTCTTCACCTGTTCAAAAGACCTGGGTGGAGTGTGAATCGGGCGATAGTTTAGTCTATCTACTCCAATTGGAAGAAAAAAGAAAAAGAAATGAGTGAAAAGATTGGAAAAGAGAAAGCTGTCCAATAGACGTGGGTGGAGTGTGAACCGGGCGATAAGACGTTCGCTGTCTAGGTTTAAATTGCTGGTAGGGGATGAGCACTTCTGATGAGTTCCTTTCTACATTCTGTTGAGGTCGAATAAAACACGATGAATTCGTTACTTAATATTTCAAATCCTCTTACAATTTTTCATATATATATATATATATATATATATATATTGTAACAAAGGTGTAGAACACGTAGGTTTTTTACCTACTGTTTAAGCAATTACTTTTATAAAGAATGCTCGATAAAACGTAGAGTATTATATTGTAATGGTTGGTTTTTACAATGGTTTATAAATTCATAGTATCACTACACAAAAATTTTCGCGTTTCGTAGCTGCTATGTGCGCTTCTCATCGGGTGATTAGTTGAAATGAAAATTAAATCGTGAAAACGGTTTAATAATACTGATATGATGGGCTTGGGTTAGGTGTGCTAGCTTAGTTTAAGGGCACGTAGCACTTTAGCAACCATATATATATATGTGTGTGTGTGTGTGTGTGTGTGTGTGTGTGTGTGTGTGTGTGTGTGTGTGTCAGATTAAATAAATTGTCTGATAATTTTTAAATAAAATCCGTTCATACTCCCGGATAATGATTCGCATAATATAATTGAAAATTAGTAATATATTATGAAAAATACAGTAATACTAATTTAAATATCCGTAATCACTCATCTCTACCAAATGATGTGCTACGTGAAACCAACATTATTAAATATCAATTGAAATGTCCCTTGTTAGAATGTATCTCCAACAAAAAACAAATATATATGTTGGTTTTATAATAACTGCATTAACTAGACGTCTTACATTACACTTGTCTAAATATTCGTCTATTTCTAGACATCTACAACATTCCTGTCTACATTCACAATATATAAAATGATAGATAATACAACTATCCTACATCAAGAAAACAACAAAATCAAACAACAGATTCTAGAGGCAATATTCATTAAAACACTTAAGCCGTCAATTTAAAGAATCAGCTATGAATATTGTAGTAATGTTCTAAAATATTTGTTAAAAGTACAGTTTTTTCATGCTTTAATATGTGTATCACCACGGCATTGTAACATATAAAAAATAATTCTATTTTGGATAATTTTCATGTTCTAATGAACACTAAGCAATTTGTCAACCGTTATAATTGAAGCAAGAAAAAGTTTTACAGTAATTTTTTGCAACACAATTTTACGAAAATTGTTTGTTACCATAACACACACCTCTGAAGTAGAACTTGGAAATAGACTGAAAGTACTTGGGTACATTGAGAAATGGATGATAATAACTTCTTTTACGGTTAAAGCTCATTTCTGACATCTTTCAATTATAATAATATTCATCTGACATGTCTAAAAACATTTGCTGCGTAAATACATAAAAGTCGGTACCTCCATTAAATCGCAAAAAAATCAGTATAGTAAGAATTAAAAAGGTCTAAAACTTAATAAAACGAAATTTATCTATGAAAATTGTTATAATATTATTAAAAGAAAAAATCAAAGTACTTTTTATTTAATTTAAAGATTTTTTTAATCCCTTTTAACATATTCGGAATTTTGGCAGAAAATTTTGTTTTGATTTGAGTTAGCGTTGCAGAAAATGTTATGACTGTTTGCAATCGATCACGTAAGGTTTTTCGGTGGCAAACACATTAATATTGAAATTCCCGTAAAAATCAAGTAGGTGTCGGATTTTAATGAAGCTTTCAGTACTCATTCACAAATGAATGAAATTATTTTTAAATTATTATTTTTTAAAGATCTTGGCGAAAGCAATCTTTTAACTCTGTTACCTCTCCTCTACGTAAATCCATGCAATTCTATTAAATTTTAATTGGCTTTAAATTATTTTTTATTAGTTAGAGGTAGAACTCAACGGGAAATATAAATCATCTATTTTTTATTTTAAATTTTTTGGAACCTATCCAAAAAGCTGCTCCGCAGAATGAAATAAAAAAAGCAATAAAATTCTGATATAATTTAATTTGATAAACTTTTAGATGCTGGAATAAATAATAATTAAGGACATTATACTCTGAAGAAAAAAAAATCGATTACTAATAAAATTTTTAAAGAATTATTTTAATTTTTTTATTTTTATAATAATTCATCTTTTAAAAATCTTTTAAGTTACTGTCGCCCTTTCCTTTTTAGTTAAGAATTGATTATTATATTGCCTATCGAAAACTGAAAAAAATTTTATAAAAATCCTTCACCAATTATATTTTCAAAATAAGCAAAACAATTTTTTATGTGTTTAAATAAATATGTTCATTTCATACGATTTTCCGTAGAGAAAATAACAAGTTTCAATAGGGGTCGTATTTATTTTAGAAGTTAACAAGTGTTCTGGATTATTCCCCTTACATGGAAAAATAGAGAAACCGCACTTTGATTTTGATTCAAGTCATCTCAAGACGTTTATAAAATTCAACAGCCTGTTTTGCAAGTCATTCCTTAAAAATTTAAAGCAACTTTTAGATTTTAATTCCTAATTTTCTAATTTGGTTAAAAAAAAAATTGTCAAATTCACAATTTGTGGAGGTATCTAAAAAGAATATGAAAAATAGATATTAAAAACAAATTAATAAATGCCATAACATTTCATAAATTTTTTGAGTTACCTCTGCCGTTATTTTCATTCTGTTATTAAATTGTAAATTTTTTAAAAGAAAGTTTTATATTTTTTTAATATCTGTTTTTCATAAAACAAATTCAAACGTAAGCCTACAAAGCTAAATTAACTAAAGTTCTATAAATATTTGATAATTGCTGAAAACTGTGTTAAACTTTTAATTTTAACATAGTTAAAAATAAAAAAATCGATTTGTATGAATAAGATTTATACCAAATTCGCCTTCCATACTTTTGTCCGGATACTGTAAATCATCAAATGTCGGCTGCTGATAATGCCAAATCTACCGTAACTGAAAAATGCTTTTTGAAACATTTCAGGCAGTACCCAATTAAGTTTTGCTTCAAGTCAATTTAAAGTAAGTTTAAGATCGGTAATTTGAAGAAAATAATTTGTCAGCTAGGTGTATTTTATTTTTACAAGGTTTTTAAAACCGAGAATTGTCTTCTGTTTACAATCGATGAAAAATGGCGGAAAAATTTGAAATTTTAAAACTCTTTTTAAATTTAGAAAATTTTTGATTCCGATCAATATAATTTCGGTGTAAAATACAAAGGGATATTTTGCTTACTGGAATTAGTAAATATAATCCCTTGGCTTTCAATTAAAGCTAATTTTAAAGCTTGACTATAACTCATTTATTTTTAAAATTTAAATTTAAATTTAGGTATTGACAAATGACTAGGAGGTACCTACATAAAATCTATATGTATATTAGTCATCCCCATACAAGCCTGTTTTGCTGTATCACAAATATTAATTGTGGCTAGACATCCACTTGCTTCCAGCCGGGGTAGAAATTCGACCGATTTGGTGTTAGTTGGAGTCTCTACTCCGTAATGTATTGAACGAGAGAGGTGATTCAGCGTGTTATATATACGAGGAGAATACTCACGTATGTGTGTTTGTGTGTGTGTTTGTATTTGTGTCTGTTTACCTCTTAGATTCATACAGCCATGGATGAAAACGCTATAATTCGTTTTAACTTTTTAAAGTGCGCTTTCAAAGATTACCTGCTACGTGAGCGTTAAAAAGAAACACCGTTATATGAACGTTGTTAAAAAGAAAAATGGTAAAATCAGTTATTAAAAATCGCCTGACTACACTACTCATGGTTGAAACCTAGGTCGCGTAAGAACACTTTTACATATATATATATATATATATATAAAGAGAGAGAGAAAAAGAGGTTCCTGGGTATGACGATAAACTACATCCAGCAGCAAGGCCTCTTAATTAGACAAATTTCAGAAGCATCGAATCATCTCTTAACTAATATTTTCCCTATGTCTATCTATCCTGACTCAGGGTGATAGTTCTTTTAAGGTTCCCTATTATGTGGAAATAGTTAAACCCCAAACTGCGGTCAAAACACTAGAAAATTATAAAGAGAGATTTTCATATTTTCAAATATTTCAAGCATAACTTTTTTTCGGAAAAGAAGAATTTAGCAGCAATATTTATATATATATTTAGGAAAAAATATTACCAGCCATATATTTATAAAGAAAAAAAATATATAACTGTAATACATCTAACTCTTCACAAAAACTTCTTTACAAACTACAACAATGAAACCTGATCTACAAACTGATGTCTTACATTGAATATACTATTCATACGAATCTATTTTAAAAATCTTATTGCATTAAATAACCTATTCAGGTTGATATACCGTAAAACAAACCAAACCAAACGGTATATATTACTAGACAGCTGAAATCTCAGAGCAAACATAGGAAAATAAAGGTTATATGGTTCAACCTCCAGTCTCTGGATTAACAACTATTAACATTGAACAGTTTTTTTCTGAAATTATTAAGTAAGAACTGCCACAAAGATAAACTTTAAATTAAAAAATTAATAATAAAACAACGAATAAGATTAGCTAATTTTGCACTACTTATATGAACAATATCATAACTTCACAAAATAACTAATAATGAGGCTTAAAAGAATTCTTGAAACCAATACTAAATCTGTTATTGCAACCTCCTGCAATGGCTGATCCAAGGAAAATTGTCCTGTTGAAGAAAGATGTAGATTTATCAATGTGATCTACGAATGTACTATTTCCCCCAAAGTAAACAAGAAATAAATATAATGTTTACATAAAAATTTTAGCGGAGATTTGAAAACATTTTATTCTCACTGGCACACTTTTGCCAACCCTAAACTAAAATTTTAAGCAGCCATCCCGGAAATATTTGAAACTGAAGGAAGAAGGCCTGAAAATACAGATAGATTGAAAAGTAATAAGCTTAGCACGTACTTCCAATAGTCTAAGTGATAAATGTAATTTGTGTTTTGTAGAAAAAATTAGGATATTAAAAATCAGTTTAAAATTTACTTTTTACTCAATGTAACGAGTTGGTTAGCAAGTGTCGTCATAAGAGTAGATTTAAACTCCCTTAATACAGTAGTAACCTTTCGCTACCTTCCCATTTAATAGTTACAATAATTTTTGGCTTAATATTTTATATCGGTTAGAATTTATTTTATTGACGTGATATCCCTTAAGTTTATTTCTGCTAGTTACCCTTGACCCTTACCTCCCTCTCTTGTTTTAAATTTTCATACTATTCTTCTTCTTAAGCTTTCTTAGTCTCTTCCTTTTCTAAACTAACCTTCTTGTCCTTCGTCTTTTAAATTAACATTTATCTGCGGCCACACTAAACTTTCTTTACTTTTCGTCTGGCTGGGTTTAATAACGTGTTTTTTTTTACCTGTAGTAATAGCTATTTACCAAATGGAAAATATTAAATTCATATATATATATATATATATATATATATATATATATATATATATATATATTTGTTGACATTAAGATAAATTTCAGAGCACAGATGGTTATTAGAATGAAATCGAAAATAGTGTTAAAGGCTTAAATTGACTATGTTCAGACTGATCATCAATTGTGGTCCGAGAGGTTTAAGACGCGCCAGATTACATGGAGGCTTCCCTTATGTGGATATGTATCGCAGGTTCGAATCCTACCTAATGACACACATTTTCGTAATAAAAATTTATCGTAGGTAATCAGACCGGTATAAATACATATATAATACTGTTTGATTATAAACTGAATATCTACTTAAATAAGTGTATCGTTCAAAAATAGGTTTCTAACAAATCATTTCAAATTGTCGGTTGTTTATAACCAGTTTCGTTAATCTTTGTTAATTTCCGTAACATGATGGATATCGTAAATAATCAGGCCAGTAGAAATAAATATATAATACTGTTTGATTATAAACAGAATATCTACTTAAATACTTGGTATCGATAAAAAATAATGTTCAAACAGATCATTATATATATATATATATATATATATATATATAGAATAAAAAGTATGAGAAGCCGTGAACGTTTTCTTTAAAGCGTATATTTATAGTTTTGGTTATTATACATGTAATGATACAATGAGTGTCCACAATGGTATTTGTGACGCTACACGTGTTTCGAGTCTAAAATTGACTCTCTTCAGGCGAATAAATTAATGACTTTATTTATGATTTTCTTTATCTCCTATTTTCTCTAACTTATTACCTTGCTTCAACTTAAATATAAAAAAAAAGTGCGTGTTATTTATACCAGATGACTTTTGACGCTCTGTGATGCCTAAACACAGGGACATATGAATTGCGTTCTCTTGTTTAGAGATTCGTATACGATTTTAAGGCAAAAATTATCGGTATGTTACTATGGAGCTAATGTAGGCAAAGTGAAGCCGCTCGACACAAAAAAAGGTTGGATGTGTTTTAGGGCAATTACAGCATTCCGACAACTACCATACTGATTCGATGTCGCTTCTGGCGACTTTTTCTTCTTCAAAAGTAAAAATGCTACTTGAAAGGAACGAAATCTCAAGGTCGAAAAAAACCCCAAGTAAACGTAACGAGGCAGCTGCTCACTATCACAAAACGGAGTTTCGAGGATGCTTTTATCAACTAAATCAATAATGGATAATAAGTGTGGGTTCGGAAGAAGACCTCTTCAAAGGAATGTAAACGCCGAAGTGATATGTGTTTCATTCGATGTCTTTTTATTTTTAAATGATAATAAATGAAAAAGTGTTGAATACTGAATAGTTTAAAACAATGTAGAGCGAAATTTTCAATTGAAACACGGAACCTTGTATATTAAGATCTAGTTTTGTTGAATATATATATAAAACAGACCATTCAACGTACCAACATTTGATTTATTTTATCTTATTTTTATTTTAATTTAACGATTTTATTTTTGCTTAGAGTAATGGTACCTTAGATCATTTCCTTTCATGTACGCCAAATCATTGGGATCTGATTATCTTGACAGAAAATTTGTGGTGTCGAATTTAATTATTCCCCTACGCCGTCTAAAATGCCATTCCTTTCAAAATAAGGACGTAAGCATCCTGTCTTTTTACAAATTATTTAGTTGAACTTCTCTAAATTGTCAAAAATTTGTTGAAAAAGATAGGGAAATGGTTTCAGTTTGCCGTTTTAAGCGTTCGTTTTCATTTTCAAAGATATCATTCTAATATATTTGTTGACATGCAAAAAAAAAAGAAGTCAGTCATCAATACTATTTTACAAGTAGCAAGGACAAGTACTGGATTAAGAGGAAAAGTTTATCATTTTATTGTTAAAAGGGATAGATATATCTTCCATAAGTTCTACATTAATTCTTTCTTCATTTACGCTTCTCCTTTGTGTATTTTTCTCTTCAGGCTCGTTGCTTTCTATTTAAAATTGATCCTGAAAATTAAAATTAAATTTTAATCGTTATCTTCAGTTTTTTTAAATTTTTGTCCTTTTATTGTCCTTTCTCCATAATTATGTTTTTTTCTTCTCATTTTAATCAAAATCCTATACGAACAGTTTTTTTCTCGTTGGTGGGTATGACAGTAAACTGCATCCAGAAGCAAGGCCTCTGATTGGGATGTTGTGAGGAGCATAAAACCACCTCTTAATTGCTGTTGTTCCCAGGTCCACCCTGACCCGGAGTGGTAGCACCTGTTTGGTTCCCAGCTATTGGCAAATAGTTAACCCACAAACTTGGGTCAAAACACTATGAAAGTATAAAAATACACTTTTATAGAAATATATGCGTAAAAATATACTTTTATATAAAAATGTATACATTTAAAGGAAAAATATTACCAACAATACTTTTTGAATGAAACAATATTACCAAAGATACATTTTGAATGAAACATATTACCAACAATACATCTTTGAAGGAGAACAATTATTGCCATTACACATTTTTGAAGAAAAAAAATATAGCCACCATACATTTTTGATGGAAAAAACTATTACCAGCAATACATTTTAGAATACAGAAATAGATGACATCTTCAGTTTTCTAAAATAAAATAAAAAAAAATGTTCATAAAAATCTGACTAAATCAACCTTCTTACTATAACCGAACATTAAAATGAATACCTTAAAACCCCACATTTTTGGCATTAAATAACCCATAGAGATTGATCTGCCGTTAAACAAAACTCACTCACTTACACTCGCTGGTGGAATTCTCTTCCGACTGCTTGTTTTCCAGTCAACTTTTATTTTCAAACATTTGAATGAATATGCCAATTGTTATCTTCAGTCTTCTTAATTCCTATTTTTTTAATGTTCTTTTTCCTTAATTATTTTTGTCTTTTAATTGTTCTATCTCCATAAGGATATTTTATAAATCCTATGCAACCCATTTCTTCTCTCGCTTGTGGAATTCTCTTCCGGCTTCTCGCTACCCAGTCAACATTAACCGTTAAAAATTTAAATGCAATGTTAATGGTTAGCCTCTATCTTCTTAATTCCTGTTCTTTTAGTGTTTTATTTCCTTGATCATGTTTGCTTCTTTTCATATTATTACAAGTCCTATGCTAACAGTTTCATCTCTCGCTTATGGAACACACTTCCGACTTCTTGCTTCCCAGTCAACTTTGATCTTGAAAAATTTAATTTCAATTTTAATCGTTATATTCTGTCCCCTTAATTCCTGTTCTTTCATAGTTCTCTCTCATTAAAAGGGATCGCAGGTTTGAATCCTACCTAATGACACACATTTTCGTAATAAAAATTTATCGTAAATAATCAGACCGGTAGAAATAGAGATATAATACTGTTTGATTATAAACTGATCTACTTAAATAAGTGTATCGTTCAAAAATAGGTTTCTAACAAATCATTTCTAGGTATCAACCGTTGACCCTCCCATATCCTTTCTGCGGGACTATTTTTCAAATGAACGAGAACCTTTTCGTGTATAAATGTTACAAATGTCCGTCCTAATATGGACATGTGGGCGTCTACGGAAAATCAAATAAAAGTGAAGAATTTTTTTTTTTTTTAGTTTTTTTTTTGCGGGAGGGGGGGGTGATATTTCGATTACCCATTGTTGTACCATTTGGATCTGAAGAGCCGCGCTAAGAACATCAAAGCGGTGAAATATGTATCATCCAAACTAATAATCAGAAATCCGTTATAAAATATTACTCTGTTAAATAAATGAATTTAACATTGAGTTCTCTCGAGTTCATCTCTTTTGGAATTTACCCGGATTACATAACAAGTGTACTAAATTAATATATATATATATATATATATATATATATATATATATGTGTGTGTGTGTGTGTGTGTGTGTGTGTGTGTGTGTGTTATGGAGAAATACACCTATTCCTCAGATAATGGACTCTCCCTCCTATATTAACAATAGTTATCAGGAAGTTCTTAGGAAGTTCATAGGAGTTCTTTAGACGTCGATTAGAGTTCAGTAGAACTACTAGGCAGTTGATATTAGCCGGCAGTTTGACGAATACTAAGGAGTCAGCTTTCAGTGGAAGATTACCAAGTTCCTAACACTTTTTGATACGTTTAGTCGATTAGAAACCGACATAGCACGATTATAACCTTCACTGCGGAAAACTACTCCACAACAATATATAATTTCAGTGTCTAACAATATGAGATGGCTAGTTACTTTTTTTCCATTATTTGACTTTCGGCGTATAAGTAGCATTCAGAGTTAGGGAGAGATAACTCATGACTTCCAATCGAGATTTACACAAAGAATGAGGATAACATACTCCAGTGATTGTAATAAAGAATTCGGTTCGAACTTTCTAGAAGCTGAAGAAGGCCGGAGCGTGCAACGGTTGAAACGTCGTAAAAATGGCAACAAAGATAAAATTCCGAATTATAAGATTTTTAAAAGTTTTATTTGATTGTTTCTAACTCGCAGGAAATTCTTAAGATTTGACTACATTGAATTACATTCCGTAAATAAAAACGGACGAAAAAATTTCAATTTTAAATTTATTCATTAGACAACGGTCTATTGACTCAATACAAAACTAATTGGATTCGGATATAAACTATGGCTCCAAGAATGTAAGCAAAAAACCAAGAAAGAAAGTATCAGTTCTCGGGATTCACTTGCAAGTTCTGACAAATTTGTTTTCCATATTTTAAAACTTCTATGGAAAGCGATTTAACAAAGGAAGATGCCAAAATTCTTTGAATTTTAAAAAGATCCAATTTTATTCAGTCATATTAACCACAGTTAAAATAGTATTAATAACATTTTAGTAATTGTATATCTGTACTACCTGTTTATGTAACCCCTTATATTAAGACTAGAACTGATAAAGCAAGTATCCATTCATGTGAATTTTCACATACGATTTTTGACATGTTTCCCAGAATGGCCGTGACTTTTCCCTAGTATAATGATGCAAACATAGATTTCTATTCGAGAACGTTCGGTCATGTTCTAATATTCTCCAGACACAACTAGAAGAGCTATTCTCTGCCGAACAGTAAATATAGTTTTAGGTGTACATGTTAAACTGTTGTCGTATATGATGGGAATGAATCGGAGCAGAGGTTAAAAAGGTTGAAGACTGATAAACGCTAGAGTATTTACATCATTCCGAATATTATCATCTTTGTTGAGATTTGTACGACGTTTCAGCCGTTGTATGCTCCAGCCTTCTTCAAGTGCTAAGAATTTCGAACCGAACCATTTATTACAATCACTGGGGTATATCATCCCCATTCTTTGCCGAAAGCTCGATTGCAAGTCATGAGTTATCTCCCCCCTAACTCACGCTACTTGTTCACCACTGTTGTAGCTTGGTATTGAACTTGTTCACCACTGTTGTAGCCTGGTATTGAACTCACAACTCTAAGAGTCAAATCAGGAACTAACCAACGTCTATACCTACTGAGGCATAACTCTTGACTTCCAATCAAGGCTTTATCCAAGGAAGAGGGTGATGTACACCAGTGATTGTAATAAAGAGTTCGGTTCGAAATTCCTAGAACCTGAAGGAGGCTGGAGCGTACAATGACCAAAACGTGGTACAAATGGCAACAGAGATGAGGACAATAGTTCGAATAATGTAAATACTTTAAATACTACCTCATCTCAAAAATATAGACAAATAGAATGATCTATTATTAAACGTCATACAAATGGCAACAAAGATGAGGACAATAGTCCGAATGATGTAAATAATGTAAATACTACCTCATCTCAGAAATATAGACAAATAGAATGATCTATTATTAAACGTCGTACAAATGGCAACAAAGATGAGGACAATAGTCCGAATAATGTAAATACTGTAAATACTACCTCATCTCAGAAATATAGACAAATAGAATGATCTATTATTAAACGTCGTACAAATGGCAACAAAGATGAGGACAATAGTCCGAATAATGTAAATACTGTAAATACTACCTTATCTCAGAAACATAGACAAATGATAAACGCTAATTCGTTAAAAAAACTGTTGTGCCATTTGTTTTGAAATAATTTATCGTATTAACCGGCACGGTAGGTTGAAAGAAGGGCGCAATCTGAAACACACGCATAATAAAATGCAAATGTAGACAAAGTACGAATCGCTCAGATGGATGCATAAGTGTGTAAGTGATGGCAGAAGCAATAATCAAACAAATTCTACCAAGAGTTAGTAATTAGAAAAAATTATTCAAAGACAGTATCTTGAAACTTAACACTAAAACAGCGGTTTCCCGTTTCATCTCATCCTTTTGAATAATGCAGATATGATTGACAAATTCATTACCGGTAATGACAACAGGTTTTTTTTATATCGTTTTTTGTTATGTTTTATATATATATATATATATGTGTGTGTGTGTGTGTGTGTGTGTGTGTGTGTGTGTGTGTGTGTGTCTAGCACCTAATGAACCTACCTAGGTTTCTCCTAAACGGATCATCAGGGAAAGCCAGCATTCCCTGACGATCCGTTTCGGCGAAATTTAGGTTTGTTCGTCTAACTCATTAGGTGCTTTTTAGTTCGCTCTACTTAATAATTATAATTTTATGCGCATGGTTAGAACGTACTCCTTTTGATCTTGAGGACCAAGATCGAATCTCACCAAGATCGAGTTTTCGGGAAAGTGCCTTCTTGGTGTTATCGGTTCAGAGGTGGTCATCACAGCGTGCGGAAAGGGCCTGAAAATCATACCAAGAACTGACCCAAGATTTGTGGGTGAAATCAGATAGACAGGAACGACGATGGTTGTGGTAGCTCGAAGTTACAAGTCATTGTGACCGAGAGTTTGAGCGTGCTGGCCTTGTTTAAACATTTGATCACGCTAGATAATATGCTGTTATACCTAGAAAGTGTAACTTTTAGCATAGGTAAAAGTGAAAAAATATTCGAGGGTCCTCTGGATTTCCTAACACACTTAATAGAATATTTCGAACAATGACACCGTTCTTTTATACACTGCGAAATTTCACAAGCGAAGTTTGTAGAAGGTTAACGTTCCAAAGAGTGATCAGGTAATTAAATTTTATTTACATGTAGTCTAAATATATATATATATATATATATATATTTATTTTATAAGCGTTTCACCCCGAGCAAGGCATGTCACTACCACTACTGCGCAGGGGGGCTACATAGAGTGGAGAAAGGATGATTAAATATAGGAAATGTCAGAGGGTGGGTGATAGGCAGGTAAGGATACAGAGAATGAAGTTTGGGTAGATGAGAGTGTTCTGAGAATAATTGGGAGTTAGTCTGGTAGGAGGTGTCTATTGACCCTACATTTAAATACCTGGAGATTGTAGCTGTCGGGAAAGCAGACTTGTGGAAGGGAGTTCCACAGGCGGGAAGCGCGAGAAAAGAAGCTGTTGGAGTAGAATTTACGGTTACATCTGCATTCCAGAAGCCGAGTAAAATATTAAGAGACGGTGAAATCTCGCTAGAAACAAAAAGTGAGTACTGGATCGCTATGTGATGTCTGTTTTTCAATATTGCAGCGAATGCTAGACTCAAAAGATGAAGAAAAGATTTGAAGCAACCGAAATGTGGTTCTACCGAAAGCTGCTGTGGATTCCATGGACCGAACATGTAAGTAACGATGGGGTTTTGGAAAGAATGGGGTGGAAAATGAAATTAATACTTAACATCAGAAAAAGACAGCTGAAGTTCCTTGGACATATAGTGAGGAAAGAGGGCTTGGCGAATATGATACTCACAAATCAGACAGAGAGTAAGAGAGACAGACGAAACCAATGTGGAACAGTTGGGTAACGAGAAAAAACAACTTAGAGCTACTAAGATATAGAAGGTCATGATCGCTTACGCACTGAAGACACACGGCACTTAGAAGAAGAAAGTCTATTATCCTGGTCCTTATCCCAGCATTTCAGCTCCGGTGTACCCTGAAGGCTTCATCAACTGGTTGCCGACTGGGATAAGTGACAGAAAATTTCGAACTAAACCGTATATTTAATCTCCGGGGCTGGATTTTTTTCTTTCCAATCTTAATGCCCAGGAATAACACGTTGAACAAGAGCCAAGTAAATTAACTTGAAAGTGAAAGAGCAATTATATAGTCACATTTATTAAGCAATTTTTTTAAATTTTTTATAAGCGTTTCACCCCGAGCAAGGCATGTCACTGCCACTACTGTGCAGGGGGCTACGTAGAGTGGAGAAAGGCTGATTAAATATAGGAAATAACAGAGGGTGGGTGATACGCGGGTGAGGATACCGAGAATGAGGGTTGGGTAGATGAGAGTGTTGTGAGAATAGTTGGGAATTAGTGTGATAGGAGGTGTCTATTGACTCCCTACATTTAAACACCTGGAGATTGTAACTGTCGGGAAAGCAGACTTGTGGAAGGGAGTTCCACAGGCGGGAAGCGCGAGAAAAGAAGCTGTTGGAGTAGAATTTACGGTTACATCTTATTTGTTTAACTGTAAAAGGGTGGGACCTAGTTGCTAATCTAGTATCTCGTGTAAATTCGTGCTTAGGTGGCACCAGTGATCTAAGCTCATCGGAGCAGAAGCCATGAAAGTACTTGTAGAAGAGGCACAGGGAAGCTACATCACGCCGGTGTGAGAGCGGCTGCAGCCGGTCTGCCAAGTCAGTATCAACCACGTTACAGATCCTCCTTTGTATTTTGTCAAGAAGCCCAAGGAGAGCAGCAGGGGCGCCCGACCAGATATGGCAGCAATATTCAATACACGGGCGGATGGTAGATTTGTATATGTGCAGAATAGTTTCAGGTGGGAAAAATTTCCGGGCCCTGCACAGGGAGCCGACTTTCATAGCAGCAGATTTGGCAATGGATTCAATATAGTCATTCCATTTGAGGTCCGCCGAGAGTGTAAGGCCAAGGAGGCGTAGTATTTTACTCTCTGGGAGGCTAGCCTGTCCCATAACACTAGATATCCAAAGAATTAAGAAATGGAAAAAAAATCTACCCTATTAGATTAAATAATGGTTTCAATACGAAAATCTCTTTAGGTTAACCAGATCAGAATACGCCTGAGGAAGACTAAGGTTACAACAGCCGAAACACTGTGATAACAGCAAACAAAATGAGTACAAGAGACGGCCTGTAATTAATGTAATTCCCCATCCCAGAAATTCAGATAGAAATATACATGTTATTTTTTTTTTTTTTTTTACAAGGCAATTTCGAGAATGCAGTTGTCCACCTGTTGAATTGTGGTACACCAACTTTTGTCCCTGGTAAGAAAATAAAAGATGGTTGATTACCTTGAATAGTTGAATGTCATTCAAATTAATAAACAGTGTCAACAATAATCGTTTTGAAATCGCTTTCCAAACCTTCGATTACTCCAAAAGCAAGATTATTTATCATTCGGATTCAATATTTCGGTGGAAATATTTGATGGTATATAAAGACATAGAAAAGTCTTCTATTTTAAAATTCACATTATAATGTTTTAGATACAACTATGGATGTTATGCCTCGAAGACTAAAACTATTTTGTAGAGAGCTGAAAAGTGTTATTAAAGGCACCTTGTGAATCAATTTTCAATTTTGTTTTTGTTTATTTCTTTGTATTTTTTGCAACAGAGAAATATATTTAGAATCAATCAATGGTACTTATGATTTCTGGAGAAGTTAGGAACATATAAATATAATTTAAATGCATTGGTAATGATTTTACTATAGACATATGTTCAGAAACAAGAATAGAGGGATGTTCAAGGTCAGGAATTAATTACTAGAAGAATTAAGTTGACATATGTATATATGTTATAGGATGCAAATCCTATATCATCCAACAGTTAACAGAGACGCGAAAAGGAAAATTTTAAACCCGCAAAAATGGATCAGAACGACTGAAAACATTTTGAAAAAACTAGCAAAAATTCACAGGCAAGTATGAAATTTAGTTTTGCCGAATAGAAAAACGATTGACCCCCGTGCTGAAAAAAAAGAAGCCAGATTTTGAGATCAGACTTTGCATTTATTTTCTAACCAATGAAAGGAAGCGATTTGCAAAACTGAAAGAAATGTTAGCGATCTAGTGTGAAAAGGGGAATCGGTATAAAGGAAGAGGGAAGGAATGTCAGCATCAGTCAGTCAAATAGGAGCACAGAGAGACGACAGGCAGGTTGTGACAAAAGAAATTTTAATTTGCCGACCCGGACGTAAAGTCACATGTTCGCTCTCCTTCTTCACTAATACTAATTTCTTTTACTTCTTCTTCTCCATTCTCAACAGTTTTGCAGTTACCAAAGAAGAAGACGACGATAACAACAACAACAACAACAACAACAACAACAACAACAACAACAAAATACTTCAACTGACTCCTAAAATCTAACGTCCGATAAGTAAGATTTTCTGTATTTCTTCACCTCCCTTTTCACTCTTTTGCCGACCTGAAACGAAGGGAAAGGAACACAGTTTTTTGGTAACCTGTTAATTTGTATTCATATATATACATTCTGCTACTATCAACTATAAGCTCTGAATTCGTTTACTTTCTAACTACCATTTTTGTTAAACATTTAACTCGAGAACTCTAACCATGCGTATATAGTACCCCGCGCAAATGAACGCCAATTCAATTACAATTTTCAGTAGTTGATTTTCTTACCTAAATAATGATTTTCAAATCCTATTAATGTTAACTCAAATTACAAAGTTTGAAGTACCTTCAGGTAAAATATTTTAAATAAAAATTTATATTTAATAATTTTTGATATTTTCAAATCGGATATGATATACTCATGGTTAGTCGCGGTGTAACTTTACTTGATGGTTAATGTTCCAGGGTTAACTAAGTACATTTTTTTCTTTGACCAGTTTCTTACAAAATTGTTATTCTGTTTAATTATTAAAATTCTACTTTAACATACAAAACAAAATATTTATTGTTTCACATTCCAACATCCAACTTTCTAATAATTTAAATTGTTGGGACTTCGGCAGTGTTTTGCACGAGGCCAATTTGACAAACATATGCGAGGCCCCTACAACGTATTGAAATATATTGAGAATCAGGGAAAAAGAAAGGTTCGGTAGTCAGGAATTTATTTTTGAATATTATTATAATAATATAACGTTATTGCCATTATTATTTGTAAATATTTCTGAAATGTTTTAGTATTTCCAGTATTTACATTATTCATCTTTGTTGCCATTTGTACGACGTTTAATAATATACCATTCTATTTGTCTATATTTCTGAAATGTGATAGTATTTACAGTATTTACATTATTCGGACTATTGTCCTCATCTTTGTTGCCATTTGTACGACGTTTAATAATAGATCATTCTATTTGCCTATATTTCTGAGATAAGGTAGTATTTACAGTATTTGCATTATTCGGACTATTGTCCTCATCTTTGTTGCTAGTTGTACGACGTTTTGGCCGTTGTACGCACCGGCCTTCTTTAGTTGCGAGGAATTTCGAACCAAAACCTTATTACAATCACTGAGGTATATCATTTTAATTACTTACGTAAAGTCTCGAATAGAAGTCATGAGTTATCTCCCAATAATGCTGCATGTTACTTGTTCACCGCTGCTGAAGCCTGGAATTGAACTCACAAATTTAAACGTTAAGACAGGAAAGTAACCATTGGATATAGACAAGTAACGTGCAGGGTTAAAGGGAGGTTACTCATGGTTTCTAATAGGTGCTATACGCAAGGAATGAGGATGGTATACCTCAGTGATTGTAATAAAGGGTTCGTTTCGAAATTTTTTTCACATGAAGAAGATAGGAGCGTACAACGGAAAAAACGTCGTACAAATGGCAACAAAGATGAGGACATTACTCCGAATGATATAAATACTGCTACTGCTATTCATTTTATTCTATTAATGCACTTAATGTCACGAATAAAATGATCGGGAATTCATTTAAATGTTACTAAATTAAAAGCGTTATATTAAATCATAAAAAAAATCATTATTCCTGCTCGCGTTGTTGTTTTGGATTCAGAATTCGATGATAGACAATTCAAGAATCCGAATGTAGTTCATCACAGGCAAATTGATTTACAACCGTAAAACCAATTAGTTTCTAGCAATTTTATTTGTTTTTTTCTTCCTCGGCGTGAATTGTCAAGACTGAACACAAGCAACACTTAAGTGTAATCATCAGATTTCCCGATTAAATATCACGTGATAAATTTAAAAAATGGAAGCTGACAACACCTGTATGTAGTGATTACTTTTAGGAAGAATCGATATCTGGCTAATATTTCTTCAGAGAATAAAACATAAAATACCTTTTCGAGCTTGTGAATGTACAAATGACATATCTTTGTATTGTTTCTAAACCTATATATTTGAAACTTAAATCCGATCGATCGCCATTCTCTGTGAGATTCGTTCCCTGGGGCCGCCCTTACAATATCATAATCTTACACTAGGCTTTAGACGAAACAGTAACTAACTCGCTCCGTGCAACCTATACTAACAAGTTGAAATCAAAACTGAGTCGAGTTTCACCTCTTAAACTTCACTGATGTTTGACTTTACATAATGCCGTAGTTGTTCTTATCAAAACCACTGCGGCAAACAATCAGACATGAATTTGCAACCAAATCAAATTTATATTCAAGCGTTTGAATTAACCTGAAGGAAGAGTCATTTGCTGATTCTATACTTAGTGTTTGAATCAATTCTTGCGGCTTGAAAATCTAATATATGAAAATTTCCTGATTATCATCGGTTACACTCTTCGGTATATCGACCTCAAATTTATTGCCATATTTACGACGTTTTGATCGTAGTACGCTCCAAACTTCATCAAGTACTATGAATTTCGAACCGAATCCTTTATTTCAACCACTAGGGTTTTCCAAAACCAACCCTCCTTTCTTTGATTTCTCTTAGGCATTTATTTGTGCCTTCCATCATCAGGGCTGATACTCACTTCCTAGAGAGTAACTCAAATACGCCTTCTCCGTAAAATTCAAATTTCTAGCACTTGAAGAGGCCGTAGTGTACAATGGCCTATACGTTGTAAACATGGCAATAAAAATGAGGACAACATTCTCAATAAATAAAATAAATATTACCTCATCTCAGAATTATAGACAAATTCCTGATTAATACTTTATCTCTGTACATGATTAAACTATTCTTAGTATATATATATATTAGTCATCCACATACAAGCCCGTTTCGCTGTATCACAGCTCATCAGTGTGGATAGACATAACCACTTGCTTCTGTCCGGGATCGAAACTCGACCGATTTGGTGTTAGTCGGAGTCTCTACTCCCTAAGCCATCGGCTTAAGAAATTTTAACGTCTTGTATGTAAGCAGTGTATACAGACGCCAGTCACCGAGAGAACTCAATTCATTTCTGAAGAGTCACGCATTATAGCCGAAGTGGAAACTGTTTTTAAAATTTTCTTCTCCAGATGCGGAAGGATAAATGGTTGTAAAAAAGAATTAGCGAAGTAGATGAGCATCAGCCAAAGCGATTTGGACCGAGCCAGTACGTAGCCCCCCCCCAAAAAAAACCAAGACGAGTTATCAATAACAATAAGTAAGCAGGGCAGAATAAGTAAATTAACCTAGTGAGCCAACAAACCTACCAAGGTTTCACCTAAACGGATCTTCATATATATATATATATGCAGGTTTCATTAAAAATGATAGAGAAATATTATGAATTATTATGAATTATTATTATTATCTCATGATGAACTCAAATTATATAATAATTGACCAAAGGTTCTGTACTTTCAGCGCTTTCGGATATCTTTTTAGCAATTATAAAAAATTAATTTTGTTTTCCTTGTAAATAAACATTTGTGAAATTTATGTACATAAGGTCTTGTGTATTTTTATCTTGTGTATGCGCATCTTGTTAAACACACATCGAGATCTAATAACGGTAATCCACAAAAATAATATGTTGCTCATTCAAAAAACCTCAAAGAGAGAAAGAGAAAGATAAAGAAAAATATAGACAATTGATGAATGGAAAGAAGAGAAAGAAAAATAAAAAGCAACGGAGAACGAACAGTATAAAGAAATTAAAGTTAACGTCTTAGATCGACTCCAGCGTCAATTGCAATTCATCAGCATTCTTAGGAAAACATGACATGGAAATTTAACATTAAAATTTAGTTTTAATATATCTATAATATATTTAGTTTTTAATATATCTACGGTAAAAAATAAATTGTAAATCATACATTTTAATATAAATTAAAATATAACTACTAGTAGCATTATATTATAAATATATTTAAAGTAATTAAAACTTATAAAAGAAATTTATAAATAAATTATAGAAAATTGATAAACGGAAAGAAGAGAAAGAAAAAGAAAAAGAAAAAGAAAAAAGAAAGCGAAGAAGAACGAACAGTATAGATAAAAAGGCAGTGAAGTTAACGTCACCAGCGTCTATTACAGTCTGTTTTCTTTCTTTTTTTAATCGTTTCACCCCAAGCAAGTCATTCCACTGCCACTATTGCGCTTGGGGCTACATAGGGGAAGGTAAATAGAAAGAGTGGTTAGATAAAGGAAATGTCAGAAGGGGGGTGATATGTAGTTGGGAGGATGGGAAGTGTGTTTGAAAGAATGGAAGCAAGTTAGTGTGTTAGGAGGTGTCTATTTAAACCTTACATTTAAACTCCTGGGGATTGTAGCCGTCGGGGAAGCAGTCATGTAGAAGGGAATTCCACATTCGGGAGGTACGAGAAAAGAAACTGTTGGAGTAGAAGTTGCGGTTGCATTTTATCGGTATCACTGTAAAAGGGTGGGATCTAGTTGCTAATCTAGTATCTCGTGCAAATTCGAACCTAGGGGGCACCAGTGATCTAAGTTATAAAAACATGACATGAAACTTTAACAATAAAATTTAGTTATAAATACAACAGGATATATTTACGTAAAAATATAGATAGTATATCATATTTTATAATACAAATTAAAATATAACCACTAGTAGGATTGTATTATAAATATAGTTGAAATGATTAACACTTATATAAGATGATAAATGAAATATGAAATACAATGTTAAAAAATATCTTAAATAATAGTAATAATAATGATAATAATAATAATAATAATAATAATAATAAATATATATATCAAAAGAATTTAACACTAAATAAAATAAAATAATATTATTTTTATTAACAATAATAATAATAATAAATACATGTAAACTTAAACACTAATAACAAAATAATAAAGATATTGTTATTGTTAGAAAAATCCTATGTCAAGAGCTTATCAGAAAAGATTCAGAAGGTCTACTGCTCATAAAACATCCTCTGAACCATGTCTGAAAAAAAAAACACAAGCAAAAAATATGCAGATTCTATTTGCTGCAAAATTTGTAGAGCAGAAAGTACAAAAAGTGCAGCAACGAAATGTCGAAAGTAGTGTTTAGTGAATGAAATTAGGCATAGCTGATCATGTAGGCAAAGACAATTATAATTATCAAACCCAGTAGAATGAAGAAAAATCATAGAGAGCGAAGATGCAGATCAAATTGCTGGGCCGTGAATTTGACTGCGAATTCAATCCTTGAGTTTATTCAAGGAACCCAATACTAAAAATGATCTAGAGATATCACAAAGTATTAGTAAGGAAACGAAAACAAAGTACCCTCATAGATAACGAATAGGGTTAAGTTCAACTTTCCCTAGTTATTCATATCGACAAGCACCTAATGAAAACATAGTGACCGAAATCTTATGATAACAAAAGAGATAGTGGAAAAATAGTACATATGTAAAAAATGTAAACATTTTTCCTACCATTATTACTGCTATCCAGTTTCGGCCATCTTGTTGCACTGATTTTAATTGTAGGTACCTGGGATGTGCGTTGTGGTACAGTGGATATCGGCTCGGAACGAGAAACCGGGGAACCGAGTTCGAATTCCAGCTGAATCCATTGTATTCACTTACGCGCAAATACCCTTAGGAAAGGTATTAATCCGTCTCTTCCTTCCAGTTATGGGTTAAATAGCAGGACAAATTGGGTTCTATAGCTATAGCCTTAGTCGCCAACCAGTCTACCGCAGAAAGCAATGGCAACCTACTGCGGGATAATCTTCTGCCCAGTCAGTCATGTCTCTTTCGAGACATGATCGCCCAAGCGTGTATCACGTATGGCACTCAACTGACTGACCTCAGTGAAGCTTGGTATATTGGTCTTGTGCCAAACACGTCCGAACTCCCCACAAGTTAAATATAAGAAGGTTTAAAAATTTTGTATGAATAGGAGTTAGATAGTGGATGTTGGAACGATAAAATACCTTGTGTGTCCATCAAGTGTAAGAACGAAAATATAAGTGAAACTTTTGTTAACTGAACACTATAATATCTTTGTAAGAGGAAAAATATTCATCGAGAACATTCATGCATTTTTGTAGTTAAAATTGTTTGTAGAGAATTGTAGAGAAATGTAGTTCATAGTTGTGTCGTAGCGGAATGTAAAGTCTTTGTTCCGTCCTCTTTTTGGTAAGTCGCGACAGGTTGAGAGAGACAAAATAAACAAATAAAGAAATTGTATTTAACGCGTCCATTTTGTCGTTGCTGTTGTCCTATTTATCGTCGTCGTGTGACATTGGAAGAAGAGGTCAAATGAAACTGTGACGTTTTCCTGCGTCCGGGTGGGCTTCTTGAATTTTCTTTCGTTACATTGCCGCGAGGTTCTCAGTTAACCGCTCCCATATCGGACTGACTCTCATTTGACAAGTTAGTATCGAGGTTTAAATAGTGAAACATCACATGATACCGGCTCCAGCAAGCCTTTTCGCATCTAGGTGTAAAAATACGTCATTTATGAATTTGCTTTTTTTAATCCAATCAAGATTCAGGATTTGCTTTTCGCACTGACTTGTGAATAATCGATAGAATCCTGTTTTGCGGGTTTGCAATATATTTTGTGTGTTTTTTTTAGTTTGTTGATGGAAGATATAGGATTTGTATCCTATATAATCAAGAATGTGCCGGGTACTTTAATCCGGATATTAAAAAGTCTTTAGTTGTTACAGCCGAATTTCAACCGGCTTCAATTTATTATTTCTTTTGCCGTATCCATTAACATATTTTGAAACTAGTACAAACCTATCGTAACATATCGTTCTCATCTTGTATATCAACAATCGTGACGCTACTGGTTTTTAATTTTGAGACAGATCCACCTAGGGGTCCTTGACAAAATCCAACGGAGAATATGTAATGTGATCGATCCCGACTTGGGAACTCGGATACATTCACTTTCTCGCCGGCGCAAAGTGGTTTCCCTGTGTCTCTTCTACAAATACTTTAATGGCTTCTGCTCCGATAAACTTAGCTCACTGGTACCCCTCATACATGAATTTACTCGAGCCACAAGATTAGCCACTAGGTCCCACCCTTTTACTGTGAAACCAATACTGCAGCAACGTCTTCTCTTGCACTTCTCGCGTATGGAATGCCTTTCCGTTTACCTGCTTCCCCGGCAGCTACAATCTTCAGGAATTCAAATGTAAAGTCAATAGTCATCTACTATCTCACTATCTTGCTTCCTCTCCCTCTCATGCTTTTTTCTTCGTCCACTCCACTCTCATCAATATTCTCATTCTTCTCCTACCCTCTTCCTGACACCCCCCTATAACCTGTCACTCTTTCTCATAACTTACCTCCTATGTAACACTCTGATCAACAGTGGCAGTAAATTGTCTTGCTTCGGGCGACACGATTATAAAAAAAAACACCGAAGAACAAACATACACTATCATTTACTCAAGCGGCCTCGGTACATAAGGTCTATTAAAATCAACACTTACTATGTTGAGATTCATGATTCTCGTATTTCTTAACCTGAATCGCTTACTAGTTTTCTTCTATGTACCCTGTTCTTTCAGGCGATTAAAATTTTCCACGTTTCCTTATCCTTGGTGGCTTTTAGCACGCTTTCTTCTGTTACATCACGCAACTCTCGTTCCGTCATCCACCTGATCAGGTTCTTCAAATATGTTATCCTCTGCTTTGCCTGTCTCTTTTCCCCTTCTATCTGGCCTGTTGGTATCAGGTTCTCTATGCCCTCCTTCCTTATTGCATGTCCCAGGAACTTTAGCTCTTTCTTTCTGATGCTAAGTATTTATTTCATTTTCGTTTCCATCCTTTCCAAAACCTCATCATTGCTCACCTTTCTGTAGAACCAAATGCCATATTGGAGAACAGACAACACATAGCAATCCAGTACTCTCATCTTTGTTTCTAGCGACATTGTCCTGTTTCTTAAGACGTTACTGGTCCTTCGCCATGTTAATTCGCCTTCGAATCTCTGTATAGCACATTTCATCTGTTAGAACACTTCCCAGGTATCTAATTTTTAGTATCTGCTTGATTCTTTTATCCCCGACCTGTAATTGGCATTTTGGGCTGCCCTTTTTGCTGATGACCATGCATTCGGTTTTCTAGCAGTTTATTTGTAGTTCTTTCTTGTCACTCTCTTCAGCTACCTTCCGTATGTGGCCCTGAGTTTGACAATAAACTGCATCTGGCAGCAAGGCCTCTGATTGGGAGATTGTGAGGAACATAGAACCACCTCTTAATTGCTGTTGTTCTCAGGTCCACTCTGACCCGGAGTGGTAGCACCTGCTAGGGTCCCAGCTATGGGTAAATAGTTAACCCCCAAACCGGGGTCAAAATGCTATGGAACGTATTTACCAACAAGACTTATGTGAATGAAAAATATATATTACCAACAAAACATTCTTGAATGAAAAATATATTGCCAACAAAACTTTTTTGAATGAAAAATATATTACCAACAAAACTTTTTGGGATGAAAAATATATTACCAACAAAACGTTTTTGAATGAAACATATATTACCAACAAAACTTTTTGGAATGAAAAATATATTGCCAACAAAACTTTTTGGAATGAAAAATATATTACCAACAAAACGTTTTTGAATGAAACATATATTACCAACAAAACTTTTTGGAATGAAAAATATATTGCCAACAAAACTTTTTGGAATGAAAAATATATTACCAACAAAACGTTTTGAAATGGAAAATATATTACCAATAAAACTTTTTGGAATGAAAAATATATTACCAACAAAACAAAGACTGACCCGTAAATGACCAAAATGGTTGACGAGTCGTTTAACTTAAACCAAATCAAACCAAACCAAACCTTCTGTATGAGGTCTTGTAGTTTCCTTTCTAACTAGAAAAAACATTTGCTGTAAACAAGATCAACTAGGGACATTAAGGTCACTTTATATTTATTTCCAATTTAAATTAGCTTCGATTGTGTTATCGCATTTCTTTTTTGCAAATATTCAGCATTTTCTCTCTGGGTGGTTGTCGTACCCTTTTACATACGTCACGTGTTTGTAAAGTTAGTGAAATTATAAGAATAGATTTACAATTATTGGCCTCCGTTCTTTTTCGGATTTCAACATCACTTATTCCAGATGTGGCATTTTAATGTAACAGCTGAAAGATTTCAAGTTATTTTTCGCTTAAACTGTTTTACAAGACTTGAGATTGTAGAAGGTTAATTAAAACTGACTGCATGAATAAAAAAAATCCCACTTTTAGATAAAATGGCGAGTGATGTTTCCCGTAGGGGAAACATTTACGCTATTTTTCTGTGAGTACCTTGAATACATATACATATATAAGGATACATGTAATTCCGTCAAGCAGACATACAACTAGAGATAGATAGATAAATAGAGAGACATATGCAAAGAAAGAGAGAGGAGAGAGAATGAGAAAGAAAGAGAGACTTATACCCAACATACATATATATATATATATATATATATATATATATATATATATATATATGTATGTATCCGAAAAAAAAACCGGCTTGTTGGTAAATCCCAAAGAATTCTATTAATATTAAATATTAACATTGATCCAGCCAGGTGACTCAACGTAATTAAATTTGTTTATTTACAGAGGCAATATTTATTACATGTAAAACTTCAAACTTTACAAACTTGGATGGGCATTTTGACGAGAACATATATCACTAGTCTCATCAGCAAAAACAAAACATTATCGAATATAATATAAAATTTACTTGGTTGTCTTTATAGTTAAATTTACTCGTCGAAATATCCATACGATTTTGATGAATTTGAATTTTTTTATATGCAATATCCACAAACGTACATATATATATATATATATATATATACTATAGTCATCCACAAACAGACCTATTTCGCTGTATCACAGCTCATCAGTACGGCTCATCAGTATTCGAAATTCCAAAACTAGAACTAGTAAAAGATAAAAATCTATCCTAAGCACATTGCTTATGAATAATACACTACTTTAAACTGTGGCTAATGTAAATTACCTTGCGTTACACGCATAAGTCGGTTATTATTATTATTAGATAGCAGGAGAAGAAGCGAATTGATGATTTTCTGCGTGATAAGATATTTACTACCCTATTTCGAGGTCTGTTTCTCAGATGGCCATTCAGGTATTCTGTATGTTTGGACATGTGCTAGTAGGCTTACTGAATATCTTGCGATGTTTCCTCGATCGCCATTGCAATGAATTATGTTTAGGCTATCTGTAAGTGCGATCTGTTATTTTCAAAGTTTAGATTAGCATCTGCAGAATGGAAACACCCTGTCGTAGCAAAAAATTGTCTTAAAGATAATTATTAAAAAATTAAACCATAAAATTTGAAAGAGCTGATTTTTTTAATGATGTGTGTTGTGTTGCAATGGATATCGACTCAGAACGAAAAATCGTGTAGCCTGGTTCGAATTCCAGTCAAATTCCTTGCATTCACTTACGCACAAATACCCTTGGGAAAAGTAATTAATCAGTCTCTTTCCTTCGGTTAGAAGATAGAATAGATTTGGTTTTATAGCCTTTGGTGGCAACCAGTCTACAACAGAAAGCAATGGCAACTTACTGCGGGATAATCTGCTGCACAGTCAGTCATGTCTCATTCGAGACATGATCACCCAAAGCGGGTATCACGTATGGCACTTAACTGACTAACTGATTTTTTGACAAACAATATTTCGTGGTCTAGTATTTTTTGATTTAATTTAATTTTATAAGACTTAATGATGATATACAATTTTTATAATCAATTTTTTCTTTTTTAATAGCGACGAATTATTTTTTTCATAATTCTTTTTCTTGCGCTTAGCTTTGCAGCATACAACTGGCTATGCATAAATGTTTCTTTCTGGATCTAAACTTCAACCTTTGAAACTTGAGATGTGTTTATAATTCTTGCAAACGCTCGGAAAATAGCGAATTGGATTCTTGTATATATGAAAAAGATGTGCAAAAACAAAATTGAAAGTTTATCAAATAAAATTTTGTTATTTCAATCTTTAATTGTTTTTAATACAATTAAGTATGAAAATAATTAAAATTATTTTATTTATATTAATCCAAAAATGAAAAATCTGTAATGTGATCGATCCCGACTTGGCAGCAACAATACAGTCACTTTCTCACCGGCGGAATGTGGCTTCCTTGTGTCTCTTCTACAAATACTTTCACGGCTTCTGCTCCGATAAACTCAGCTCACTGGTGACCCTCTATAGGAATTTACTCGAGCCACAAGATTAGCAACTAGGTCCAACGATTTTACTGTGAAACTAATAAATTGTAAACGTAAATTCTACTTCATCAGCTTCTTCTCTCGTACTTTCCACCTGAAGATTTCCTTTCCGTTTGCTTGCTTTCCCGACAGCTACAATCTCCAAGAATTTAAATGTAAAGTCAATAGTCATCTCCTATCTCACTAACTTGCTTCGTCTCTCTCTCTCTCTCTCTCTCTCTCTCTCTCTCTCATGCTCCTTTCTCCGTTCACTCCACTCTTATCAATTTTTTTTCATCCTTCTCTTACCCACGTCCTGACACCCCGTATAACCTGTCACTCTTTCTATAACCTTTCCTCCTATGTAACCCCCTGGAAAACAGTGGCAGTACAATGTATTGTTTGGGGTGATATGATTATAAAATAATTCAGTGAGAGTATTATATATGTTAAATAATAAATTTTTTACCTTCTTCAAAAAATAAATGACAATTTTTGTAGTAATCTATGCAACCTAGTGAAACCAAATTTACATTGTACAATCTTACTTATTTACACTTTTTAACATTTGGCTTCCTATCGCTCAGTGAATAGTTATTTGAGTGAGTGTGACAGACGAACGGATGGACTAACGGACTAACGGATGTCACTGGATTGTATCCAGACCTTGGAAATAAGTATTCGAATAAATAATAGTACCCAGGCCTGATCTGAATTTAAATTAAATAGATAGTTACATTTAATAAAGCAATCTTACTCAATTACTAAATGTAGTTTTTTTTTAATCTATAATATGCTACTTTTCTAATCTAAACTCTGTTTAATATCAAGTATTTATATTACGTTTATAAATCTATGGTTACCAATTTGGAACTCGAAAATGTGATTTCAAAGATTTTTTCACCAACGCGCAAAAATTATTGTGAGGAAATTATGAATACGTCGCTTCTCCCTAGCAAAGGTTTTTTTTATACATCTTTGATTGGTAACCAATTTACCGCAGAAATTAATGGCAACAATGCGAGGAAAAAATCTTTTGCCCAGTCGTTCATGTCTCTTTCAAGACATAATTGTCTAAGTGTGTATCACGTATGGCACTTAACCAGCTAATTGATTTCAATTAAATAGTCTGAATTAGATAAATATCGCTAAGTTATTTGCTTTAAAATACGCTTCATTTAGACTTCAAAAGAAAGTCTATGTTATATTTTTAACAACATATTTTATTAGAGTTTTGTGTTTATTATAAGAATTGCAACCTCAAGTTATCATACAGATTAAATTATTATTAATTTAAGGTGTCTGAAATCTAATAAAAACAATTTTCTTTTTTTACATAACTTACGTTCGAACTTAAAGAAAAGGTATAACAAAAGCCGTAAACCAAGAAATAACACTTATTCAGTTTGTGGATGTCTACATTAAAGGGACTTGAACGATAAAAGACCGCTGAATATAAAAAAAATAGTTGATGACAAGAAGTAAAGAAAAGGGTTTTAAGGACTGGTTTCCTCGATGGGGACGTAAACTGAAGCGACTTCAAGCAAAAAGAAACACATTTAACCAGAGCTCTAATATTTGAACAAGCTCAAATTGAGGGTGTTAATAAAGGCGAAAGCTGTAAAATCCTTCGTAGACTGGGATCTGTAAAGAGATCTCGTACAATTTCCAGCCTTGCAGTTTCAAAGTGTATAATTCTGCACATAAATCTACCTAATGTAAACCGTGGAGTTTTTAGGCTTAACAGGTTGAGAAGAGAGAGAATAATTAAAAGTCTCGATAGGAATTTGATAAGAAATTTTTGGTCAATTCTGAAAATGTAATCCGATTAAGCTGGCAAACAATGTGACATAAGATCTATAGGTAGTAAATAAATCCACCACGTCAGAAATTGAACTTGCTGAAGTAAGTCAAGTCAGTTTATTTAACGACATATTTCTTTTGGACTGTCTAATAGCGAAATTTAATTTTCTGTTAGGATTAATAATTATCTTTAGAAAAAAATATATTTCTGGTTATTTCATTTTTCTCAAAAATATATTACGAATCATTCTTTTATTATGAAAATCCATTGCTAGTATTTTCATTATAAATGTCTGCTGATGTAAACAATTATAAAATCTAAGAATTAATGGTTGAGTTTTATTGAAAGGTAAGGCTGTTATTAAATTAAAGATGTGTTATCGAGGTTCTTGTGATTTGCATAATTTCAGACAGTTTGTATAATTTATTGATGTTTTTTAAACGAGGCGTGACTTAATAAATGTCGGGTCCAGATGCATTATTTTTAATTCGAACAACTGTCGGCATGGTTTTACTGTAGAAATTATCTTAAACACATGCCTTATATAGGGAGCGTTTTAGCTAGAATTAATCATTAAAAATTTCACTATTCAAAACAATACTGTTTTACTATGATTGTCTTAACCGAAATCTTTTAATTTTTGTGGAGAATCTCTTGTCTGAGTGTAGTGTTAATTTAACACATCACTTGAAGATATTTTTTCCAGGCGAAGAATTTAATCATGGCTATCAAAGAGATACATTTAAAAATAAGATAAGAATTAATGAAAAGACAATACCGCTATCTTAAAAGACAATTAAAAAAAATAAAATACACAAAAAACGATCACCTTTCTTTCTTGCTTGAAGAAGTCGAACGAGAAAATTTAATGTGGGACACAAAGTGGCATATAAAAATACACACATATTATTAATACATATTGATTCATTAAATGATTTGTTTGAACTTTATTTTTGATCGATACTCGTATTTGAGTAGATATTCTATTTATAATCAAACAGTATTATATATTTATTTCTACCGGCCTGATTATTTACGATAAATCTCTGTTACATCAGAGATCTAAGACGTGCCAGATCACTTGGTGGCTTCCCCTATGTGGATAGGGGTCACAGGTTCGAATCCTATCGAATGACACACAATTTCGTAACAGATGTCAAGGGTGGATGACAGATATATCCGGCCGTAGATGATATCAACAAATTGCAGCAAAAAAACACAACGAACAACCATCTTGAAAAACAATGGTCCGCTGGATGTACATCTGGCCATAGGCAAGATCAACAAATGACAAAGGTGGGCGACAGATATATCCGGCCGTAGATGATATCAACAAATTGAAGCAAAGAACACAAAGGAACAACTGTCTTGAATAACAATGGGCCGCCGGGTGTAATTGACAGACACATACTATCATAAATAGCGTCAACAAAGCCACCACCTGTAAAAGGGAAAATGCGTCCAGAATTTTATAACGTCCAGAATTTTGGGCTGATGAAACACAGACTGCTTAGCAACTCCCAAAGAATTCTTCGTATGTGCGATCTCTCTCTGTCTTCCCTCCTGCTCTACACAAGTGTTACCGACGAAGAATAAAAGTATAAGATTATATTCTTACTAGCAGTATAACTCGACGTTGCTCGGGTGTAATGAAAGCTTTAAAACTAATCCATGGTCCTGAACATATATACATAGTATATCCCCTTTAGAATTTTTTCAAAGAGCGATGGCATTAAATTTCTTATTAGAATTGCAGACAATATAGAACAGTCGACAGTATCCGTTAAAATGTGTCAAAAAGCAGACAACATGAAAAACATAAATAATTGCAAAATGACAATTACCGACAACGCTAAATGAAAGCCGATATATATTTTCATTCAAATATTGTGTTAATATCGACAACGGTAAAGATTGTAAGAATGAAAACTATCTTCTGTTTTACTTTAAACTAGCAGTATAACCCTGCGTTGCTCGGGTGTAATGAAAGCTTTAAAACTAATCCATGGTCCTGGACCTCAGACTTTTTGGACGTTGGCACGAAAGACTAAAAAGCAATAGTTGTTTCCAGTTAAAGCTAAACCGTAGACTGAATGAAAAAGGAATGGATGTAAGTTAAATTTTGATTTCCTGGTATCGATATCAAATCAGATTTTTTTCGTCGTAAACTGAATTTTGAAGGCGAAATAAGTTCTGTGAGTAAATGGTATCATGGCTGAGACTAAGAATTACAATTATACCTACTTAGAGCCAAACCCGAAGCAAAAACTAAAATAAAAGGGCTGAATACAGACATACAGGCAGATAAACAGACACACACAGAAACATTTTGCCTTTTATATATATATATATATATATATTATCGATTTTCTGCACTATGGTAAGAACTGCAACCTTGAAACTTCTGAATATCGTTCCTTATGTCTTTGTCTATGAGTCAAATTTGATGAAAATCGAACCACTCGTTCTATAACCCGATTTTTTCGATTATCAATTTTCGATATTTATCGGGGATACCTCGACATAAAACCTAGCTAAGAACACTCGCAGACGCTTATAGTACAATTGTATAATTTTTTAAAGAAAATCGGTTCAGCCGTTTGGGAGTATATAAGTAACGGACACACACACAGACACACACACTCATACACACACACAGAGACAGAGTTCCATTTATAAATAAGTTTAGATGTATACACGTGTAACGTTCTTTGTACAGATACACGCGGCAGTATACAAAAATAGGCGCCGATTATTAATGAGATAATCAGGGAATACAGACGAGATACACTACAGGCCATAATTATTAGGCCACACCAGTGTTTTAAAAAAAACCATGTATTTCATACTAATTGTTAGTATTTATTGCCAAGTGAATAATTGCAAATGAAAATATAATGGTTTTTTTGTTAATACTGCACAATAACATGTGCATCAAAATAATTTATGAATATATAATAATTACCTATATTGCAGTTTTATCAATGAAAGTATTAAAAAATTCATGGCGATTCGGACAATTTCATCTGAGCTTCTATGCCTTGTAAAAATTTGCAAAGTAATAATAATAAGATAACCACTCTATTGTCAATTAGAATTATCCACTTAAAAATAGTATGAAATATATAATTTTATTTAAAAAACATGGGGAGGCCTAATAATTATGGCCAGTAATGTATATCAGAACACATATGTGAATTTCAAAGTTTACTTTTCTTCATGCTTGATCGAAAATATTGAGAAACTATACCCTCTTACATTTAGGTGGGGATCTGTACATATGCAATCAGATGGGTATTGGCACTTAAATTGATAAACAACAGAACTAGTTTGAAGGGTCACTCAGTTAAGTGCCATACGTGATACATGCTTGGCCGATCATCTCTGCGAAAGAGACATGACTTATAGGGCAGATGATTATCCCGCAGTAGGTTGCCATTGATTTCTGCGGTAGACTGGTTGCCGACCAAGGTTATAGAACCCAATCTATCTTATTATTTAACCCATAACTGGAGGGATGAGACAGATTAATACCTTTACCAAGGGTATTTGCGCGTAAGTGAAGGTAATAAATTCAACTGGAATTCGAACTCGGCACCCCGATTTGTCGTTCCGAGTCGATATCCACTTCACCACAACGCACATTTGCAGTTTGAAAGGGTAGCTATATGATATTCATGAATGAATTTAATCGTAGTTGAGAAGTGAAAAAAAATACGTGAATTGGCAACAAAATATCAATTACTAACGCCCCTTTAATTTGCGGTAATTTTCTGAACCCTCATCAATGATCCTCCTGATGTAATCAGTTCCCAAGTCGACATCTATGCAGAAGATACCAACATTTACTCCGGTCTCAGTAGCAGAACTATCTGTCTGTTCTACAGGTATCTTCATCACTTCTGCTCTGACGAACGTTTTTCCTTGGTCCCCCGACCAGGTGTATTTACACGTGCTACTACATTGCCATCAATAGTCCACCATTTTGCCATTGGAATAGTCAAATTTAACTGACACTTCTACACTAATAGTTCCTTTTCTCGAACTTTCTGTAAGTGGAACTCCCTTCTGTTTGCTTGCTTCTCTGATAACTACAGTCTTCAAATGGTTAAATACTGCGTCAATTGTCACCTATAACTACTGTATTCTCATCCATCTATTTTCTTCAAAATTCCTTGTACCTTGTTTTTTCTCACGTAGCCCAGTATTGATGCTGAACACCAGGAAGAGACAACTGAAGTTCCTGGGACATGCAATAAGGAAGGAGAGCCTGGAGAACCTGATACTGACTGGACAGATAGAAGGAAGGAGAGACAGAGGAAGGCAGGGGATAACATATTTGCAGGGTCTGATCAGGTGGATGACGGAACGGGGGTTGCCAGGAGCAACAGGAGCAAACATACTAAGAGCCACAAGGGATAGCCACCCCGTGGACTGAGCATACAAGCAACGACGAGGTGTTAGAAAGAATGGCAACAAAAAGGAAATTGATGCTGAGCATCAGGAAGAGACAACTGAAGTTCCTGGGACATGCAATGAGGAAGGAGAGCCTGGAGAACCTGATACTGACTGGACAGATAGAAGGAAGGAGAGACAGAGGAAGGCAGCGGATAACATATTTGCAGGGTCTGATCAGGTGGATGACGGAACAGGGGTTGCCAGGAGCAACAGGAACAAACATACTAAGAGCCACAAGGGATAGGGAGACGTGGAGAGCCATGATCGCCTACGTCCTGAAGGGACAGGGCACATAGAAGAAGAAGAAGAAGAAGAAGAAGAAGAAGAAGAAGAAGCCCAGTAACTGTCCTGCCTTTATACGAGATTAAAGGATGACTTTTTTTTATTAAACACTTAATTTACCGACACGTAACACTTTTGGTTTACGGAGCTGTGCACTCTTAGTGTGATTTCCAGACTACACTTATACCATTGCTTAATATCGCAAACCGTGGAAAAAATTTCAACTTGTATTTCTTTTTTACTTGTAAGCCTGTTTTCTCCGTCTACTTATTTCTAACGTTACCGGTCATATTTATTAGGCCTTCCCCAGTTTTTTAAAAGAAATGATGTATTACATACTATTTTTAAGTGGATAATTCTAAAATAGAATAAACTTGTTATTTGTTATTTTTATTTTATAATATTTTACAAGGGAAGCAAGCAAAGATGAACTCGTCCTAATCACCCTAATTTTTTCAATCTTTCATTGATGAAACTGCAATATAGGTAATTATTAAATATTTATAAATCCATTTGATGCACATGTTATTTTGCAATGTTAATAAAAATAAACATTCTATTTTCATTTACAATTATTTACTTACCAATAAATACTAAAAAATAGTATGAATACATCATTTTTCACGATACTGTGGTTTCCTAATAATTATGAACGGTACTGTACATCACGCTAAAACATTCTCTCGCTTCTCTATCGATAGTAAGTGTTTCTCACAAGCTATATCTCTTACACCTACTATTTTAGAACTTTTCATTTAAAATCTATATGTAGTCAAATTATTCTCATATCCATTCATAATCCATTCATGATAATAAAGTTTAAAAGGACATTTTCCTTCAAAGAACTGTTGTTTTTAGAACAGACCCCGAAAGAAAGCTTCTCCAATTACGACAATCTGAAACTCTTCATGTCGAGTTTTAACCGCTGTTTTTCATAAATATCATCACCAAATTCCTTCATTATATCGAACTGTTTTTCTCATCTTCGTCCATAGAAGAACCTCCAATCTGTGGTGGACTGGATTAAGAAATGACTTGTGAAGAATTTTATGGCTTCCAAAACGAAGCTGCTATCTTTTAAACATCATAAACAATCGCTCCTACCCCCCATTAGCATGGATCAGGCTAGTCTCTCTGAGAGCAAAACATTATGCATCCTTGGCCTAACACTCTCAGTGGACCTCCAGTGGAATGGCTATATCTAATCCATAGCTAAATCCGCTGCTTAGAAGGTCGGTTCACTGTGCTGGGTCAGCAGCTTTTCCCGTCTAAATCCATTCTGTACATATATAAATCTATCATTCACCCGTGTATTGAATGTTGCTGCCACATCTGATCGGGTGTCCCCTGCTCGGGGTTCTTGACAAAGTCCAAGGGAGAATCTATCAAATGATCGATATCGACTTGGCCGCTCAGCTGCAGTCGCTCTCTCACCGGCGTGACGTGGCTTCCCCGTGCCTCTTCTACAAATACTTTCACGGATTCTGCTCCAATGAACTTAGCTCACTGGTATCCCCCTAGGTATGAATTTACACGAGCTACTAGACTAGCAACTAGGTCCCACCCTTTTGCAGTGAAACCGTTAAAATGTAACCGCAACTGCTTCTTTTCTCGCACTTCCCGCCTGTGGAATTCCCTTCCATATACTTGCTTCCCGACAGCTATAAACTCCAGCAATTTAAATGTAAGGTCAACAGACATCTTCTATCTCATTAACTTGCATCCATTCTCTCAAGTTCCTTTCTCCATCCACTCCACCCCCATTACACCGGTATTCTCATCCGTCTATTACCCGCCTCCTGATATCCCCTATAACTAACGCCTCTTTCTCATCACTTTCCCCTGTGTAATCCCCTGCGCAACAGTGGCAGTAAAACTGCCTTGCTTGGGGTGAAATGATTAAAATATATATATATATATATATATATATATATATATATATATATATATATTTATTATAGGAACCACATTTCGACTAAATACCATGTGGTAAACTTGAAGATGCTTTCTGGATCATAGGCTGAGAGAA
Organism: Ascarosepion bandense; assembly: GCA_037127315.1. Classification (NCBI taxonomy): domain Eukaryota; kingdom Metazoa; phylum Mollusca; class Cephalopoda; order Sepiida; family Sepiidae; genus Ascarosepion; species Ascarosepion bandense. Next base: position 472,027 of record JBBBDQ010000945.1, on the reverse strand, counting down.
TGATTCAATGATTATTATAATGAGAATCTCTAGCAAATCGAAAGCAACCGTTATCTTTCATAAATATACCCACCATACACCTATATTATTTCAAACTATTCTTCTCACCTTAATTGATATGAATTTTAGGCGGACCTGAAGGAGACAACCACCACATTTAAATTTGTTGTTTTCCATTTTTCTTTTTACTTTTTTCAGCGCAGTCCTATCCGTTAATACATAAAGTTTCCAATTATAAAAAAAAGTTTGAAAAAGTTTCAATATTTAAAATATTTGGTGGGGAGCTCACTTTCTCATACAACGTTATAGTAAATCGATTACCCATTTTGGAGTCACTCACGTTGGAGTCGCTTTGTTTTATTTTATTTTATTTTTTTTTTGTGGGGACGATTTGTTGCTATTGTTTTTGTCTTTTTCAAGTCTTCTTTAGTTCTTACGATGGCATCTTCCTCGGAAACTCCAAGAATGGCTTTATTAAAAAATTTTGCAAACGATTCAGTAGTTGAATATGCGCAAGCAAAAATGTTAATTACAAAGGCTAGATTTATTATAACGTTGTATGAAAAACTAAGACCCTCGCCACCTCTAAAATTTTTAAATGTTGAAATTTTACACATTTTTTTGTCAATCGAAAAGTTTAGGGTTTAATCGATAAAATTGCACTGAAAATGTTAAAAATAAAAAATTGATAATCAGCCAATTTATAGGTGGTGGTAATGTCGTACCGGCGAGTGGTTCCAAATTGGAAGATCGATTTAATATAACGTTGTAAGAAAAAGTGAGCCCTCCACCAAAAAAAAAATTTGAAATTTTTCAAAATTTTTTGTCAATCGGAATGTTTAGGGTGTAATCAAAAAGATTGCACTGAAAAAAGTAAAAAAAAAAAAAAGAAGAAAAACAACAAATTTAAAGGTGGTGGTATTCTCATTCAATCCACTGAATTTTATTATAGACACACCGTTACTACTAAATATCTTTCGGTCATCCTCAGTTAACCAGAGGATACGTAGTCGAAACTTTGCATCTATAATAACATGATATTAACCTAGGTGAGAAAAATAACTGGAAATAATAAATAAATTTAACAATAATTCACGAAGAAATTAAATACTAAATTAAATCCTCACTATCTTCTTTTCTCCTTCCTCTTACTGTTACACATCAACCACATTCAGTAGCTGACTGTTTTGAGTGACGATTGAGATTTATATTACATAAATTTGTGCAAAAATATGTAAGCTATAAGAATGTTTGATTTAAGCAGCTTATTATACAAGGATTATTGTAAACGCTATACAATATTTTCAAACATTGCAAACACTTATACAATTGGCCTTTGTCCGTGCAGTATTAAGTTAAGTGAATAATTTATTAGACATTGATGTAATCTCTTCAGTTCTGAATGATTTTGTTGAATTTTATAAAGCAGACATGTTCAATATCATGGATCATTCCCCTTGCTTTAGCCCATATTCGTCCTGACAGAACACAACGATAAAGCGGAAAACTTGGCGACACGTGTGCACTTGATTAGCTGATTAAGTTCTCAGTTTGTATATGAAAATTTGAAAAATACGAGCATTTTGTCACGAACGATTATCCTTCTTTGGAACGCTGTCAAGTTTACAACTTTGCGTTCCTTGCCAATTTACCTTTATAGTTAGAAAGACATCATTTATCCTCCGTTCTAGACTTAAAGTTAAGCCGTTTTCATGTCCCTCTGTACTCTGGGAAGCCCAAGCGCGCTTTAATATTCCAAGACAGAAATTACTGATTTATTGACATAACGCCCACGACATATTTACATTTAATATTCGAGTATAGTGATTTACGCTAGGTGCTTTTTGTAGCAAGTACAAGTACCGTCTGTAATAGCCATGCCTGTTGATGTGTGAGTGGTAGCATTTCGGAATGCGAAACGGGAAAAGAGAGTTCGAATTACAGTTGTGTCCGTTACATTCAGTTACGCCCAAATCGTGGATATAGACGTGGATATTTATCGGCTCGAAACGAGAAATCAGAGAGACAAGTTCGAATTCCAGTTGAAATCGTTTCATTCACATATCTTCTAAGGCTATTTGCAGAGACGGATTAATATATTTTTCTAAGGTATATTAATCCGCCTCTTTTTCTTCCAGCTATGGCTTAAATAGTAAAGCAGATTTGGCTCTATCGCCTAGATTGGCAACCAGTCAACTGCAGAAAGTAATGGCGATTTACTGCGGAAAATCTTTTACCCAGTCAGTTATGTCTCTTTCTAGACTTGGTGGCTAGTGTGTATAACGTATGAAGCTTAAATAACCTATCTGAATGAACATTAAGAAAAGTATATATCTATGTCCTAGACGAGTTATATAGTTCAAATCCCAGAACTTTTATCAAGAAAAATTATTGTTTTTCTAAAAAGAATTTAGTAATGCAATATTCACACACAAAATTAAGAAAAAAGCCATCGCTACAACAAGTTAAACAGATTTCAAAAATTATATACATCTCCACAAAAATAAGATCACACAGATCAAACCGCCATTCCATATGTTTACACAAAGATGTGGCTTATTTTAATATAACGTGTCAATAGTTTCTTTCAGCTGATAGTCGCAATGTAATCTTCTTATTCTTTTTGTTATTATTATTATTATTATCATTATTATTATGTGTGTCATGTCGTTTCAGGACATAAGCAATCATGGCGTTTCACGTCTTCCTATTCCTAGTGGCTCTTAGCACGTTTTTCTCTGTTAACCTACCTAACAACCGCTTTACCATTCACTGACTTAAGCTCATCTAGTATGTTCCACGTTGCCTTTCCCTGTCTCTCTTTACTTCTACTTGACCAGTGAGTATCAGATTCTCCCAGCCTTACTTCCTCGTTACATGTCCCAGCAAATTTAGCGGCTTATTTTTCTGAAGTAATTTTTTTCTTTTTGGTTCTAAACTCTCAAAAGCTCTCAGTCCATTGTATCCGGTTGCTCCAAGTCTTTCCTTCATATTTGATTAGATTGTCCAGCAAGCACTGCCAAATTTAAAAACAAACATCACATAGCAATCCAATACTCTCTTCTTTGTTTTTAGCGAAATTCTCTTGTCTTTCAAAACACTACTCGGCTTCTGGAATACATTAGGGTCATGGCAATTCATCTTTGGATCTCAGTGTCGCACATTCTGTCTTATGTTAGAACACTCCCTAGGTATTTAAATTTATGTACCTGCTTGACTTTAGTATTCAACGTCTGTAGTCGGCATTTTGGGCTCCTCTTTTTACTAATGGCCCCGCATCCAGTTTTCATGTAGTTTCTTTGTAGTTTTTTCTTTCTTCAATTACTTTTTTCTAGAAGGTCTTGTAGTTACTGTCAGATAGAAATCAAACCCTCATAGGTAGTCGATGCGTATATCTGATTATTACTGAGATTTTCCGCGATTGCAAATAAGGGTATAACCGGAATATTTCTAAAAAATTTAAAATCAATCATTCCGTAAAAATAGCAAGTCAGTCTGTCAAAAACAATTTTCATGCCGGTGGTAATTTCGTAACGTATAAATGTCGGTTTTAAAAAATATATTTCAGTGTATGATTTTGGATGCGGTATTATGACTGGAATAAATTAGCCCTGTCTCGGAGTAAAATATTTCAAATTAATGAACGTGACACACATGAGAGTTAGATCGTTTGCTTTTATTTGATTTCGAATACTTATATTAATTGAACTAAGAGTGTTTTAGAACGCGAGTTCTTAACATTCAACAGGTAGAAAACATAAGAGGTGTACGTATAAGAAGGGATATCTGAGTCTTGAGTTCTAATTCCGTTTAATTCAGTTTTTCCATAAATACACTTGAAACATACGTTTCTTCTCACATACAGCGAGTCTATTCTGAGAACCCTAGAACTTATGCCAGGATTCGTCATCGCAGGCCACAATTTAAACAATATAATGTACGCAGATGAAACAGCGCTGATAGCAGACACAGAAAGAAAGCTACAAGACCTACTAGAGAAGGTAGCTGAAGAGAGTGACAGATAAACTGCAAGAAAACCAAATGCATGGTCATCAGCAAAAAGGGGTGCCCAAAATGCCAAATACTGGTGAGGGACTCTAAAATCAAGCAGGTAAAAATCTTTAAATACCTAGGAAGTGTTCTAACAGAAGACGGAAAGTGCGATACTGAGATCCGAAGGCGAATTGGCATGGCGAAAGGGGTATTCCAGAAGTTGAGTAAAGTATTAAGAAACAGGACAATTTCGCTAGAAACAAAGAAGAGGAATTACTGGATTGCTATGTGATGTCAGTTCTTCAATATGGCAGTGAAAGTTGGACAATACCTTATAGGTGAAAAAAAAAACAAACTTCAAGCAGCTTAAATGTAGTTCTACACAAGGATGCTGCGGATATCATGGACCGAGCATGTGTGCAATGACGAGGTTTTGGAAATGATGGAAACGAAAAGGAAATTAATACTGAGCATCAGGAAATGACAACTGAAGTTCCTGTGACATGCAATGAGGAAGAAAGGCTTAGAGAAACCTGATACTAACAGGCCAGATGGTGGGAAAAAGAGACAGGAAAAGCAACGGATAACATATTTGAAGGACGTGATCAGGTGGATGTCGGAACGAGCGTTGAATGGTGCAACAGGGGAAAGCGTGCTAACAGCCACCAGTGATAGGGAGATCTAGAAAGCCATGATCGCCTACGTTCTGAAAGGACAGGACACATAAAAGAAGAAGGTATGAATCAAATGAAGAGATCATACTGTGATTTCTATCTTTGGATGGTTATCAGAATGAGGAAAGTTTCGAATTCAAAACCGATTCGGAGTGCAGGTATTAAACTCCACAAATAGTTATTTTTTTTTTGTCCATTGGGTTCTTCACAATATTAAAATATTTTACTCTCTTAGTTTTGTTGGAAGCCAAGACTTGAAGTCAAAGACGGAAAAGGCGACACTGAGATCTGATGGCGAATTTCCAAGGATTCATTCCAAAAGCTGAGTAGAGTTTTAAGAAATATGAAAATTTGGTTAGAAACAAAGAAGACAAATTACATTGTTATGTGAAGCCTGTTTTTCAATACGGCAGTGAATGCGGGACAATCTCGTCAAAGATGAAGGAGAGACTTGAAGCAACCGAAACTGTAGTTTTACAGAAGGATACTGATGATGATACAATGAACTGAACATGTGAGCAACGAGGAGGTTTTGGAGAGGATGGAAACGAAAAGGAAATTAATACTTAACAGCAGGAAAACAAAGTAACGTTTCCTGGGATATTTAAAGTGGAAAGATGGCTTGCAGAATCTGATACTTAAAAATCAGATGGAGAGAAAAAGACAGAGTAAAGCAATACGTTAGATAATTGATATATTTAACAAGTGGATTGCAGAGCGGGGTTTAGGTGGTGTTTGTGAAGCAGTGGATATCAACTCGGAACGGCAAATCGGGAAACCGAGTTCGAATTCCAGTTGAACTCCTTGCATTCCCTTACGCACAAATCACATGGGAAAGGTATCAGTTGGTCTTTTCCCTCCAGTTATGGGTTAAATAATAGAACAGTGGGTTCTATTGCCTTGGGTGGCAACCAGTCTACCGCAGAAAGCAACGGCAACCCACTGCGAGATAATCTTCTGCCTAGTCAGTCATGTCTCTTTCAAAACATGATCGGCCAAAGCGTGTATCACGTATGGTACTTAACTGACTGACTGAATATAATAGTTAAAAAGATAATTAGGGGTTTTATTGGGCACAATGAGAGGGATCGGTTTTCTAATGTTATGAAGTGATAAACTGATCCCCCACTAATTACTACTTAATAATATAATGCATCTCTTCCTCCTCTAGCTATGGGTTAAATAACAGGAGAGATTTGGTTCTGTAGCCTTAGCTGGTAACCAGTTTACCGCAGTAAGCAATGGCATCCTACTGCAGGATAAACTTCTGCCCAGTCATTTATGTCTTTTTCGAGACATGATCGCCCAAAGCGTGTATCACGTGTGGCAGTTAACTGACTGATTGAACATGCGAAATAGGAAGATGTGGAAAACCATGATCGCCTAAGTTCTGAATGAACATGGCATATAGAATGAGACGATTTTGCCTCTAAATAATTAAAACTAAAATCACTATCGCTACACCGAGTTGTGTTTATATGTGACCCTTTTCCATGCGGTCAGTCTAATGGTTCAAGAAGAACGTATAGATCAGGTAGCTGCTTTTGGTATTTTGGTGGAATTCGATTTTATTTTGCGTTTTTTTTTTTAAATAAAGGAGATTTTTTACTTTATGCATTTAAACATTTTTTGTCCTTTCTAAATTTTTTAATTAAGATGAGAAACTATTTTGGCTTGTATTAAATGAACATTTCTTTCTGTTTCTTTTTCCAAACAGAAAATCAGATAGCACGCGACGGTTTCAGCATTTGTGTCTCTAGGAACAATGAATGATAAAGAGAAAGATTTTTTTTTCTATTCAAAACAAAGATTAAAACATGGAATTCATGTTGACTGGTCATCGATATCACATTTCACCGTATGTTATGTTCACCTCATTAATCACTTACGTCAATCAGGAGTCCTTTAATTAATTCAGAATTAGATCTTTAATTTTTCTATTGTTGTTTTCGCTGGCAATCTTGCACTTACAATCTTAGAATATTCGTTACTTTATCAATAGAGCAAAAGTTATATAACTTTTTTCTTGCATTTATACAATTATTTATTTCACATTCTCCCCATCTCAAAATAGCTTATGCGTCAAATCTAATTTCCTTGTCATCTTACGCTTTGTTAATCTTTATCACCTTGATTTGTTCTGTAGAAAATCTTCTATTGACAAAGTGTTTAACCCGATATGTGAAATGACATGTCATTAAAAGAGGACCGACTGAAATCTGTAAAGTTTTAAAAAGAATTATTCTTTTTTAATATTTAGATAGTCAGACAATGATGCAAATATATGAAGAAATAAATATTCACATCATTTGCATATCTTTCCGGTTGTTATCACAACGTTTCGGCAGATGCGCACTCCGGTTATCATTTCGAGTTGATTTCTTTATCTAAACTTATTTATAAATGGAACGTTGTCTCTGTGCGTGTGTATGTGTGTGTGTGTTTGTGCCTGTTTATGTGTGTGTCCGTTACCTATAGACTTCAAAACGGCTGAACCGATTTTCTTAAAAATTTACAAAGTTGTAGTATAATCGTCTGCGAGTTTTCTTAGCTAGGTTTTGTGTCGAGGTACCCCCGAAAAATATCGAAAATCGATAATCGAAAAAATCGGGTTATAGAAGGAGTGGTCCGATTTTAATCAAATTGATACACTCATAGACAAAGACATAAGAAACGATATTCAAAAGTTTCAAGACTGCAGTTTTTACAATAGTGCAGAAAATCGATAATATATATATATATATATATATATATATATATATATATATATATAAAAGGCAAGATGTTTGTGTGTGTGTCTGTTTAGTTATCTGTATGTCTGTATTTTTTTTAGCACTTTTATTTTAGTTTTTGTTTCGGCTTTGGCACTAAGTAGGTATAATTGTAGTTCTTAGTCTCAGCCATGATACCATTTACTCAGAGGACTTATTTAACCTTCAAAATTCAGTTTAAGACGAAAAAACTTGGACCATGGCTTAGTTAATCGAAAAAATCGGGTTATAGAAGGAGTGGTCCGATTTTAATCAAATTGATACACTCATAGACAAAGACATAAGAAACGATATTCAAAAGTTTCAAGACTGCAGTTTTTACAATAGTGCAGAAAATCGATAATATATATATATATATATATATATATATATAAAAGGCAAGATGTTTGTGTGTGTGTCTGTTTAGTTATCTGTATGTCTGTATTTTTTTTAGCACTTTTATTTTAGTTTTTGTTTCGGCTTTGGCACTAAGTAGGTATAATTGTAGTTCTTAGTCTCAGCCATGATACCATTTACTCAGAGGACTTATTTAACCTTCAAAATTCAGTTTAAGACGAAAAAACTTGGACCATGGCTTAGTTTCAAAGCTTTCATTACACTCGAGCAACCCCGTGCTATAATGCTAGTTTAAAGTAAAACAGAATATAGTTTTCATTCTTATTCCCGAACCGGAAACTTAAGCCCTTGCTTGCCTTCGGACGACTGCCAATTTGTGTGTACTTGGACTCGGTAGAAATTGTATTAACAATAACTGACCAGTACAAAATAAGAATGGAAGCAATAGCTGTAGACATGGACAGAGAGACGGGAACTAACTGACCCTGTTTATAAAATAAAGTGACCAGTTTGAAATACACTGAAGTTTAACTGGATCGACAGTTACAGACAAGAAAAAATGGAACGTTTTGATAATAAAACAAAGGTGAGGAAAATATTCCGCCTATAAATAATAATAATAATAACTTTTCATCCCCAAAATTCAGACAAATATAATTTTTCAATGTTTACTGCATTGTGCAGCAAAGTCTCTGTACATTTTACAAATGATACGGACACAGGAGCTATACTCGATGCAGTACCATTCGATGTACGACATGCTAGGGTTACGTTGACGTGTGTTGAAAACTGTCTCTTTATCTGACCTGTGACTATAAGATTCACCAAGCCCTCATTCCTCTTACGTTTACTATGAAATTCTAGCAGTCTTTACTTGATGGTCAGTTTTAATTTCCTTTTCGTTTCTATACTTTCCAGAACCTCATCATTGCTCGACCCATGATATCTGCAGCATTTCTCTTTAGAAACGCATTTCAGTAGCTTCAAGTTTTGCCTTCATCTTTAATGAGATTGTCCAGCATTCGTTGCCACATTGAAGAACCGACACCTCGTAGCAATCCAGTACACTCACCTTTGTCTCTCCATACTCTACCCAGCTTGTGAAACGTGTCCATCGCCATGCCAGTTCGCCTTCGGATCTCAGTGTCCTACTTTTCATCATTGGTTGAAACACTTCCCAGTTATTTGAATTTTTCTTCCTGCTTGATTTTAGTATCCCCAGCATCTTCCTTTAGAAACATATTTCAGTAGCTTCAAGTTTTGCTTTCATCTTTGATGAGGTGGTCCAGCATTCATTGCCGCATTGAAGAACTGACATCACATAGCAATCCAGTACATTCACCTTTGTCTCTCCATACACTACTCAGCTTGTGAAACGCATCCATCCCCATGCCAATGCGCCTTCGGATCCCAGTGTCCTACATTTCATCCTTGGTTGGAACACTTCCCAGTTATTTGAATGTTCTACCTGCTTGATTTTAGTATCGACCGCCTGTAGTTGGTAATATAAAGATGAGGAAAATGATACCTTACATGTACTACCGAACTTTAGCTGTCTTTCTCTGATGATCAGTGTTAATTTTCTTCTAGTTTCCATACTTTTCAAAACCTCATCATTGCTCCCATGCTCGATCCATGATATACGCAGTATCTTTCTTTAGAACCACATTTCGATCGCTTCAATTTTTTCTTTAATCTTTGAAGAGTTTGTCCAGCATTCACTGCCATATTGAAGAACAGACATCATATTGCAATACAGTACTCACACCTTTGTTTCTAGCAAAATTTTATTGTCTCTCCATACTCTACTCAACTTCTGGAATGCGTCCTTCGCCATGCCAATTCGCCTTCGGATCTCAGTGTCACACTTTCCATCCTCTGTTAGAAATGTTTCGGGGTAGTTCAATTTTATATTTGCTTGATTTTAGTATCCCCCACCTATAGTTGTCATTTTGGACTCCTCTTTTTAATGATGCCTATAAATTCGTTTTTTTTTTGTTGTTTATTGTAGTCCTTTCTTTTCACTTCGTTCAGCTTCTGTGAGAGGTCTTGTAGTCTCCTTTTCGTGTATGCTATACATTTGTATCATCTGCATATGTTATGTTCTTCAAAGCGTGGTCGCCGATGACAAATCTTGGTATTGTTTATAGGGTCCTCAGAATGGTCTCACTGTACAAGTTGAAAAGGTCCGGTTAAAAACACTTCCGTGTTTTACACATCTTATATATATATATATATATATATATATATATATATATATATATATGTACTAAAATAATTTTATTTGATTTACTCAACAAATGCTTTAACAAGAAAAATACTTGTTACAAAATAAAATTAATATTTAGTATAACTGCCCTTTGCTTTGATCACAGCCTTCATTCTGTCAGGCATTGACATCACAAGCTTCTTCAATGTTTCTAAAGGTATATCCTGCCAAGCAGCTTGTATTTAATTATTAGTTCCCAAAGTGTATCTTGCAAAGTGATATTAGATTTATCAATTTTTTATCCAAAATATCTCATAGATGTTCAATAGAGAAGTTTCGAAATAACTTCTTCTATAGAAAATGGGAGAAATTAAATATAACTTTTTATATATTTATTTTACACCTAATTTTAAATCATCAATATTTATTAGCAATTTACTTCGCTTTTTACCCTGTATTTCAATTTCAGTGAGGTTTTTAGGAAAATCGCACCTGTCCTAATACTCTTGCACACTACCGGTAATGTGCAAAAGCGTTAGGAATGGGGTGATTTGAAAACTTTATTTTCATGCCTCATAAAAGATGAAATGGTTCTTGTCCTAATACTTTTGTACAGTACTTTATATATATCGATATTGTTGTCGGGTAGTTTTCGCACTGAAAGTTATAGTCGTGCTATGCCGGTTGCTAATCGATTAACGCACCCAAAATGTTAGGAACTTGGTAATCGTCCACTGTAAGCTGACGCCATAGTATTTGGCTAACTGCCGACTAATATCAACTGCCTTAGTCCAACTATGTCCAAACTGGAACTACTAGTTCTACTGAACTCCAATAGAACTCCTAAGAACATCCCAAGACCTTCTCGAGTTAACTTCCTGTGAACTCTGTGAACTGTTAATAATATAGGAGGGAGAGTTCATTATTTGAGGAATAGGTGTGTTTCTCCATAACACACACACACACACACACACACACACACACACATATATATATATATATATATGTGTGTGTGTTTGTTATGGAGAAACACACCTTGTCTGAAAACTATGCAGCTAATTAATATTAACGAAATTAGCCTGCCTAGAGCAATGGTACCTTAGATCATTTTCTTTCATGTACGCCAAATCATTGGGATCTGATTATCTTGATAGAAAATCTGCTGTGTCGAATTTAATTATTCCCCTACGCCGTCTAAAATGCCATTTCTTTCAATATAAGGACGTAAGCATCCTGTCTTTCTACAAATTATTTAGTTGAACTTTTCTAAATTGTCAGGATTTGCTGTAAAAGATAGGGAAATGGTTTTCCTTTGTCATTTTAAGCGTTAGTTTTTATCCCAAATTATCATTCTACTATTTATGATGACAAAAGAATTTAGTTTCCAATGCTATTTTACAAGTAGCAAGGACAAGTACAGGATTAGTGGAAAAGTTTATTGCTTTATTTTTAAAATGGATAGATATATCTTCTAGAAGTTCAATATTAATTCTTTCTTCTCTCACGCTTCTCCCTTGTGTATTTCTCTTCAGGCTCAATGCTTTCCATTTAAAATTGATCCTGAAAATTCAAATTTTATAGATATATATATATAGAGAGAGAGAAAGAGAGAGAGAATATAAAGTGTGAGAAGCCGTGAGCGTTTTCGTTAAAGTGTATATTTATTGTTTTTGTTATTATATATGTTATGATACATAAAGTGTATTTGTGGCGCTACACGTGTTTCGAGTCTAAAATTGACTCTTTTCAGGCGAATAAATTTGTGGCTTTATGGGCTCTTAATGTATCATAAGATGAATAATAACAAAAACAATAAATATACATTTTAAAGAAAACTTTTACGGCTTCTCACACTTTTTATTCTATACCAATTTCTCTCGTTGGAACAACCCTATTTCTTTATCCTACACACACACACACACACACACACACACACACACACATATATATATTTATATATATATCTGCTGATTTCTTTTTCTGTCCCTATGTAGGCGGGTTGCTGCCATTAGAGCTTCTTGATTATTCTAATGTCTGTTTCAAATATGTCGAGATTGCTGAGCATTTCTATTGATTCTTTGTGGCGTATTTTGTCGGATGCCTTGGCATAGTCTAGAAAACATAGGTAGACTTCCTTTTCAAGTTGTATTGCCCTTTCCGATAGCATCTTAGGCACAGATATCGTGTTTCTTGTTCCACTGTATCTTCTCTTATCCTATCTTTGGTCTGATTCTTATTCCAGATTTATTTATCAGGTTCGGATGATAAATTTTCTTATGTGGCTCATTAAACTGATTGTTTGGTAGAGTTCAGATTTTTTTTTTTTAGCCAGTTCTAAGAAAACTGATCTGCTTAGGTCGTCTGGTATCACACCACTGCCATAGATTTCATTTATTATTTCTGTAATTTTCTCTATACGGTAAGCGTCTAAGGCTGTCAGTTAGTCAGTTAAGTGATACACGATTTGGGCGATCATGTCTCGAATCCACTCTGTCCTGTTATTTAACCTAGAACTAGAGAGAATAAATTATTACCATTCCCAACAGTATTTGTTCGTAAGTGAATGCAAGGAATTCAGCTGGAATTCGAACTGGGCATCCCGATCACTCGTTCCAAGTCCATATCCACTGCACCACAACGCACATCTAAGGCTTTCTGCAACTCTATTACAATGCTGTCTGTTCCATCATCTTTGTTTCTATTCAGTTTGAACATTGCAGCTTCCACTTCGCATTATAATATTCCCCGTCCATTATCATATTGTGTGTTGTGGGTTGCTTTATATTGTCGCGAAAGAGGTCTTTTATATGTTCTTTCCATTGCTGGAGTGTATCCTCTTTCTCTAATATTATATTTCCATTCTTGGATTTTATATATTTTGTTGAGGATCATGTATTTTGTCCTGTTAGTTCTATTATTATGCATATCTTCAGAATTAGTCATGCTCAATCTTTTTACTGTTGCACAGTTGGTACTGTGCCGTTTCTCTTTAGCCTGACGCATTCGTTCTTTATTTTCTTGTGTAGTTTCAGCATTTTGTTCCATGGCTTGGTATAGTTTTCTGCCTTCTTTGCATCATGTCATGAATATTTTCAGTCATCCACTGGTTTTGTCTTTTGCGTCAGATTTCTTTTGAGGCAATGTTGATTCCTGATGTCACTAACACTTCCTTTAGCGTGTCCCATTTCGAGTTTCGGTTTTTAATTAGTTCTTCGTATTTGTTTTTTTCTTTTGCTGAGGTCATTCACAATTATAATGTTATTGTAGTCTGGGTGATGCACTAGGCTCCTTCGGTTTCCAAAGTTTCAACCTTTGTTTACAGATGACTGGGAGGTGGCTGCATCCACAATCCACGCGAAGATAGATTTTGCATTGAGTTACTGCGTTGCTGAATCGCCTGTTATAGTTATGTAATCGGTTTTGGTTTCTCGAGTTGCCTGTGAAACTTCTCATTTCTTAGTTGTTCTTGAAACCCTAGAAACAAAGAAGAGAGTGCTAGATTACTATGTGATGTCAGTTCTTCAATACGGCAGTGAATGCTGGACAATATCATCGAAGATGAGGACAAAACTTGAAGCAGCGGAAATGGAGTTTTACAGAAAGATGCGGCGGATATCATAGACCGAACATGTGAGCAATGATGAGGTTTTGACAAGAATGGCATTGAAAAGAAAACTAATAGTGAGCATCAGGAAGAGACAACTGAAGTTCCTGGGACATGCAATGAGGAAGGAGGACTTGGAGAACCTGATACTGACATGCCAGATAGAAGGAAAAAGAGACAGTGGAAGGCAGCGGATAACATATTTGAAAGGCCTGATCAGATGGATGATAGAACGAGGTTTGCATGGTGTAACAGGAGAAGGCGTGCTAAGGGTCATCAGGGATAGACGTGAAAATCCATGATCGCCTACGTTCAGAAAGGATAGTGCACATAGAAGAAGAAGATTATATAACCCATAGCTGTCAGAGAAAATATTTTCCAAATTGTATTTAATCGAAAGTTAATATAACGAAACAGACAAGAATTGGAACACTGCTCTACCATTTACAACTGCCAGGTCGTTAACAATTAACCGACACGTAAATCCAAGTTTATAGCACGTAGTATCCACAGGTAGTTACCCATCAGGTTCGACGGGGACAGATTGTGCATTGAGCCACTGTGTTCTTGAATCTCCTGTTTATAGTTATGTAATCGGTTTTGGTTTTTTGAGTTGCATGTACGAGTTCTCATTTTTAATAGACATCTTGGGTGTTCTTGAAACCCGGTATTGTTTATTACTTTGTTATATGCTGTACACCATTAAACCCATTTTTCTCCTTGGTCGTTGCAGATTCTGAATCCAAAGTTGCCAGTTGTCTCCCCTTCCCTCTTCTTACCTACATTGGGATTCAACTCTCCCATGATGATTCTAATTTCTTAGGTTCTACACTGAATCTATGTATTGTCCAGTATGGAGCAGAAATATTCTGTTTCTTCCTGAATGCTTTGAATTGTTAGTGCACAGTTTATTACAATGTTGAAGGGTCGCCCTTTCAGTTTGACCAAGAGGTTTCTTTTGAATAACTGGCAGTCTTAGAACGCATTTATTAATTTCTTCGTCCAGTATTAAACCGATTCCCTTTTTGTTATTTTTACCTCCTGCGTATACTATTCTGTAGTTGTCGCTGCTGAAGTGTCCCTTGTTTGATCATCTAGTTTTGCATATTCCAAGAATATTGATGTTCAATCTGTTAATCTCCTGTTTGACATTCTCAAGAATTGGAACACGGCTCTATGATTTACAACTGCCGGGTCCTTAACAATTAGCCCCACAAGTAAATGCTTATAACACATGGTATCCACAAGCAGTTACCCATCTACGTATTAACCAGGCTCGACGTTGTTCAACTTTGATAATTATTCAAGAAGCGATTTTTCAACGTGATAGGACCATAACCCATGAAAACTGTTTTTTTTTTTTAGCGGAGGATAATATGTATGATGAAATAATGGCTATTTTGACCAGTTTATAATATTCAGGATGTATTCAAGATGTATATGATGTTTTTCAGTAGATAAAATCAAAATATGTTTGATCAAATCAGAAAGGCTTTTAAATACTTAGCTGAGTCTGATTCAAGGATATTAATTATTAAGGTTAAAATTTGAACTCAGATCGCATTTTTACCACTCATATATTTTACAATTGAACAGCGTGAATAAAAAGGCTTAAGTGATATTTAGGAAAATCGAATTAAATATACTCGTTCGTCGCTACTTAGGATATTTGAATCCTTGCATCTAATTATTTGCCATCTAAAACAAGAAATAATTTATTTTCAGTTTAATTTTAAAATGTAAATCCGAATGTAAGCGATAAATAAAACTAAAATATAAATAACTTATTCTTTAAAAGAATCACACAAGAATATATGGAGTAGGGAATTTGGATTCACGAAATACAAATGTCGTAAAATACAATTTTAAAGCCAGACATAAAAACCAAATAAAAAATCCCATGAAATTTCCATTTAGTTCTACGAATACGTCAATTTCCATTTCGAGCTGTTCTCTTATATTTCTTCAATAAATTTTCCCCAAGACTAAACAATGATTTTATATGATGAAAATGTGTTTCTTTTTTTAGTAAGAAGCAATGTATTTTGAAAAACAGATCTTTTCGTAAATGTAAAAGAAAACGTTTTCATTTACAGCATCACAATACGAGACAACTAAAAATGATAAGATAATATATAGGTTAGAAGTAGCCAATTTTAACTGTATTCCATATATAGAATGCGTGGTATTCTTTCTTTCTTTCTCTCTCTCTCTCTCTCACATACACACACACACACACACACACACACACACGCACAAACACACAAACACACATATTCATAAATATATATATATATACGTACAAATAAGACATACACGTTATTCCATGGCTAAGTGGAAGTTTTTGCCTGTTTCCAGGAGAACCATCTTCAGCTTCCGTCTTTATTGTACAGAAGATTTTACACGAAAGACGGAAGCTAAACATGGTTTGCCTGCTTAACCATGGAATAAAGTGTCTTATTTTTTACGTATATTTGCTCCCTATATATATATTTATATGTATTACTTATTCATAAATTATAACATGGATATGTTACAATATCACTACAAAAGTAGCCATTTTGTTTCGACACTTTTGTATCTTGTCAAGTGATGTGATTGTTATCACTTGAAATGACACAAAAGTGTCGAAACAAAATGGCTACTTTTGTAGTGATATTGTAACATATCCATGTTATAATTTATGAATAAATAATATTATTAGCTCTACTTTTGGATTGAGCACTTTCTTAAAAATAGTGTTTCTTTGGACAAGGAATATTATTCCAACAATACTTATATATATATATATATATATATATATATATATATATATATATATTGTTTGTGTGTGTGTGTGTGTGTGTGTGTGTTCGGCTAATCAGAATGGAGATTCACTTAGGGGTTTGACCTCGAGGAATTTACGTGCTAACCAACTTTTTTTCTCCTCTTTTTTTCTTTTTCCTTGTCCCTATTCCCATCTTGTCTGCTTTCCTTCGAGTAAACCCCGAACTGCTATTTTTTCGCTACATCTATCAATTTGCTGCAAAGTTTACTATCCTGATACAAAAGGGGCGGGGGAATTTGTTAAAAAAAAAGGACAACTAACTTATTCTATCTTTGGCTTTATTTTTATTTTCATTTCTATTTGTACCTAATTCATCGGTGATCATGTTATTTAATTTAGGTTTTATCCATTTTCTAATGTGAATAATTTGCAATGTCTACATATGACATTAATTTCGTGACGTTTATTTAATAAATTTTTATTTTTAAGGGATCAAATAATAAATAGTTTTTCATATAAGCATAATGAACATGGTTAATTTAAGGACTTACATGTTTTAGCTTCTTTTAGGATTTTCCATTTTATTTTGGGTGTTTTTTTGTTTCCTTTAAGTACCAATATCTCGACAGGGATGTTCTATTTCTGTATTTGCTATTATTAAATGAAGAAGCATGCAGGTAAATTCTCTGCTTTAGTGTGTTTTTAGTGCTCCCTATAAACTTTTATATTGTTTGGGTTTTCCTTCGTCCATATTTCGCATTGATATATTATCGATTTCGTCAAACACCTATTTTCTAGCGGACAGTTTATGGGGTTTTTACAATTACAGTTTTTCTCATATAAATTTTTATTTTCTGTTGTCTGGTTATTTTTACTAGTTTTGTGGAATTTTTAAAAAATATTATTATTGTGGTTTTTTATAATTTTTTTCTAGATTATTCATACAGCTGTAACTTAATTTTATAGTGTTTCTATTAAAGATCTTACTAAGTGGATTTTTCTCCGTGAAGTGTTTCCTAATTAGCTCGAGGAATTTTCTTCCCAACCTCCCATTAGTCATCTGGTTGTAAGGGGGTGTGTACCAGATGATTTTCCTATTCCTATTTTTTCTTCGAGGGTTGCTTTTCTTGTTTACATATTTAATATTTGGGTTTATGTATCCACTATTTTCCAATGCAGTTTTATAAAAATTGCAATGTTTATTGAACACTTCCTCATTAGCCGAGTTCCTACTAATTCTGTATTCTATTGATGAGGGTATATGCTTGATGATAGATGGAGGGTGGTTAGATTTTGGGTGGATGTATAAAGGGTTTGTGTTTTGTTTTTTGTTTTTTGTATGGTTGGTGTATATGTTTCTCTAGATCCAAAGTTACATCGAGGAAATCTACTTTTATTAGCTTTAACTGTTACTTTTAACTTTAGATTTTTAAATTCCTTATGTATCATTTTTCTAACCCCATCTAATTTGAACTTAGATGGATTCTGCAGAATCTTCAAATCTGGTATTAATATTATATAATCTCACAGCCTATAAGGAACTGAACACTAAAGACATTGGACTTTATAGAGATGACGGACTTATAGTAATAAGAAATACCACAAACTTCAAAATCATCACAAACTTCAAAATCATCACGCATAAAATGACATTCCACTATTTAACTATTGAAATAGTAACATTTTGGGCAATAAACATTATCATAATTTAACACTATATATATATATATAAATTAAGGCGGACACGTTATTCCGTGGTTAAGCGGAAGTAAAGGCTTATTATAGGCGAACCATCGTCAGATTCCATCTTTATTGTACACAAGATTTTACACGAATGAAATTCACAAATAAAGACCCCCAAATACTCAAAAACTGAAATAAAATAAAGATCGCTCCCTTAAGTTTGAAATTTAAAAACATGTATCAATACATCAGTTAGGCGAAAACACACACATAGGATGAAGTAATCGATTCTTATTTGTTATTATATACACCAATATATAACTTTTCCAAAACACTTAACAAACTAATTACTCCCTATCTTCCTGTTAAATATAGTATTAATTCCACGGACGAATTTTTACAGATTCTCCATTCCGTAAAACCTAAGAATCAAATAATTGCATCTTTGGATGTCCAAAACTTATTCATAAATGTTCCCGTCCAGGAAACAATTGACGTCATTATCCGTGCTGTATACAACCATTCTATTCTCCCATCAATCAATATTAAACCAACTATATTAAAAAAAAACTATTAAATGCATGCACCACACAAGTACCCTTTCACGATCCCTTAGGCAATATTTATACACAAATAGATGGTATTGCGATGGGATCTCCTTTAGGTCCCCTCTTTTCTAATTATTATATGGCAAATCTAGAAAATGAAATAATTAATGACAACAATAAACCCTCTATATATGTAAGATACATAGATGACATCCTTGTTTTAACTAAAAATATCGATCAAATTAAATATCTTAAAAACAAATTTGAAAGTCACTCCGTCCTCAAATTTACATTAGAACTTAATATTAATAACAAACTCCCATTACTTGATGTATTCATTGATTCCAGCACACATAAATTTACTACTTCTCTATATAGGAAAACAACTAGCATAAATTCGTGTCTTCTTAATTATAATAGTGAATGCCCCCAACGATATACGTTAGCTGTCATAAAAAACTTACTTCAACGCACACAAATGATATCTTCTTCCAAATTTATATTTTATAAAGAATTACACAACATTAAGCAAACACTAGTCAATAATGGATTTCCTAACTCCGTTATTGATCAACAAATTAAAATGTATCTCAACAAAATTAACAATAGCTCTAACAATAATGATAATATTAATAATAATGGTTTACATCAAAATAAACATAACACTATTAACTTATACTATTGCAACCAAATACATAATAATTATAAGCAAGATGAAAAAACTCTCAAAAACATAATACATAGAAATATTAAACCAGTGGAAAGTAATAATCAAATTAAACTCATTATATATTATAAAAAGTTTAAAACAGTTGACCCCATAGTCTATAATAACCCAACAAGCACTAAACTAAATTCTCTACAAAAAACCAATGTAGTGTACCAATTTACATGCCCATTCAGAGATTGCATCTCTGATACTAATCAAAAACCTAGTACATATATTGTTTTTACTACAACCACGCTCTCCCTTAGACTTACATGTCATCTTTCTGATCAGAGTACTATTAAACAACATTTCTCTGAAAAACATAAACATGTAGGTAATATCAGACAGATTTTGGTCAACAATACGGTGATCCTTACTCATACACACAGTAAGAGGAACCTGCAGATATTGGAGGCCATGTACATCAAATCAAATCAACCAACACTCAATAAAATCAACTGTAAAACAGAAAATAACATATTACATTGCATTTGACTACATGGTTTTGTTGTCATTTTGTGCTATCCCGCGGTGTAACGTCATAAAACCGCATCGCAAACTTAAGAACTGCGTTTATTATTTTTGGTAACTATTGCCGTTGCCAAGCGAAGTTTTATGTCAACACAAAATAAAATCGTCGGTGATGGTGGATTTTATAATATTTTAGTTTAAACAACCTCTCTGAAGATGGCTCATGTGAGCCGAAAGCTTCCAAGAAAACCGATAAATAATTATCCAAATGTTGTAGAATTTTTGTCTTTATTTTCAACTGAAATTAAAGCAAAAATACGACGTTTAGAACCAGCTCATGATTAAACATAATAGATATTCATTGTCTCTTATATTTAATAGCATATGTTTAGAAAATATATATGTCCATGTATGTGCAGAGAGTTTGAGAGAAAGAGAAAGAGAGATGTGGGTAGATGAGACTGTGCAAATGCAAATAGGTTACCCATTAATTTCAGCTACTGTTTCTAACAATAAAAAAGAGACATTTTTCTTGCTTTACAGCTTCGTTTTCTGACAGCCATCTATGAACAAATGCAATGAATTTGAAAGTGATTTTATTTTATTTTCTCTTTTCTATTTTGGGTTTATTCTCTGGTAATATTAGTAAATAGTAATCAAACTTAGAGGATCGTTTTCATGAGATCACGTTGTATTTATTTATGATCAGCAACAGCTACTGTTTTTCTGATTTCATTTTTTGTTTTGAGGGCGGTATGTATTTTTTTTCTTATTGAAAGAAAACTTATCAAATAAAACTACAGATCTTGCTTTTATCATCTCACAACTGCTAGATAGAAACTGTCCATTGGTGCCATTCCAGTATTCCTCAACCCTAACATGGATACAATATTCTCCATCAAGTGTGTTTGCGAAATAATCGAATTAATAATATAAACATAAATATATATTAAATACTCAGGACAGAATAAGCAGAAGCCACAAAGAGGAGTGGAATTTTCTAATTTTGACATTACAGTTGCGTTTAGTATGATGCAGGGATAAATGGTAATGCATTGTTGCTATAGCAAGTTTGTTCCGATTTCTAATATCTATCTATCTATCTATCTATCTATCTATCTATCTATCTATATTGTCCACCTATTCATTTTCTATCTATCTATCTATCTATCTATCTATCTATCTATCTATCTATCTATGTCCGCCTATTCATTTTCTATCTATCTATCTATCTATCTATGTCCGCCTATTCATTTTCTATCTATCTATCTATCTATCTATCTATGTCCGCCTATTCATTTTCTATCTATCTATCTATCTATCTATCTATCTATCTTGTCCACCTATTCATTTTCTATCTATCTATCTATCTATCTATCTATCTATCTATCTATCTATCTATCTATCTATCTATCTATCTTGTCCACCTATTCATTTTCTATCTATCTATCTATCTATCTATCTATCTATCTATCTTGTCCTCCACCTATTCATTTTCTATCTATCTATCTATCTATCTTGTCCACCTATTCATCATCTGTCTATCTATGTCCGCCTATTCATTTTCTATCTATCTATCTATCTATCTATCTATCTATCTATCTATCTATCTATCTATCTATCTTGTCCACCTATTCATTTTTATCTATCTATCTATCTATCTATCTATCTATCTATCTATCTATCTATCTATCTATCTATCTATCTATCTATCTTGTCCCTATTCATCATCTGTCTATCTATGTCCGCCTATTCACTTTCTATCTATCTATCTATCTATCCTATTCTGTTCTCTATCTATCTATCTATCCTATTCTCTCTTCTCTATCTATCTATCTATCTATCTTATTCTGTTCTCTATCTATCTATCTATCTATCTATCTTATTCTGTTCTCTATCTATCTATCTATCTATCTATCTTATTCTGTTCTCTATCTATCTATCTATCTATCTATCTATCTTATTCTGTTCTCTATCTATCTATCTATCTATCTTATTCTGTTCTCTATCTATCTATCTATCTATCTTATTCTGTTCTCTATCTATCTATCTATCTATCTTATTCTGTTCTCTATCTATCTATCTATCTATCTTATTCTGTTCTCTATCTATCTATCTATCTATCTTATTCTGTTCTCTATCTATCTATCTATCTATCTATCTTATTCTGTTCTCTATCTATCTATCTATCTATCTATCTATCTATCTATCTTATTCTATCTGTTCTCTATCTATCTATCTATCTATCTATCTATCTATCTTATTCTGTTCTTTATCTATCTATCTATCCTATTCTGTTCTCTATCTATCTATCTATCTATCTATCTATTCTGTTCTCTATCTATCTATCTATCCTATTCTCTTCTCTATCTATCTATCTATCTATCTATCCTATTCTGTTCTCTATCTATCTATCTATCCTATTCTGTTCTCTATCTATCTATCTATCCTATTCTGTTCTCTATCAATCTATCTATCCTATTCTGTTCTCTATCTATCTATCTATCCTATTCTGTTCTCTATCTATCTATCTATCTATCCTATTCTGTTCTCTATCTATCTATCTATCTATCTTATTCTGTTCTCTATCTATCTATCTATCTATCTATCTATCTATCTATCTATCTATCTTATTCTTTCTCTATCTATCTATCTATCTTATTCTTATTCTGTTCTCTATCTATCTATCTATCTATCTATCTATCTTATTCTGTTCTCTATCTATCTATCTATCTTATTCTGTTCTCTATCTATCTATCTATCTTATTCTGTTCTCTATCTATCTATCTTATTCTGTTCTCTATCTATCTATCTTATTCTGTTCTCTATCTATCTATCTATCTATCTTATTCTGTTCTCTATCTATCTATCTATCTATCTTATTCTGTTCTCTATCTATCTATCTATCTTATTCTGTTCTCTATCTATCTATCTTATTCTGTTCTCTATCTATCTATCTATCTATCTATCTTATTCTGTTCTCTATCTATCTATCTATCTATCTATCTATCTATCTATCTATCTATGTCCACCTATTCATCATCTATCTATCTATGTCCGCCTATTCATAATCTATCTATCTATCTCCGCCTATTCATAATCTATCTATCTATCTATCTATCTATATAAATCTGTTCATATCTCTATCATTTATTTTTCCTTATTTATCTATCTGTCTATGTCGCTGTCTGTCTTTCTCTTTCTCTTACTCACTCTCTCTTGCTCTCTCTCTCTGTCTCTCTGTCTCTCTCTCTCTCTCTATATATATATATATATATATATATATTTAGATATATATAATTATATTATTACGTTTGTTATACAATTAAAAATTAAAAATGCATTGCGACACGGAAATTTTATGTTTCGAGAATTCAATCTCGTCATCAGGCAATGTTAGATGTTAGAACTAAATTTAACTATATAATTATATTTAGCGTCAGCATATTTATTGTACTGATCACTTTTTAAAGAAAAATTAAATTCCAGAGAACTCGAAATCGTACAATTTTGGGTCCTCTTTACCTGGATTTATATATATATATATATATATATATATATATATACATATATATATATATATATATATATATATAGCACAAGGTTTTGCCTGCGAAATACGTATTACCCCTAAAATTGTAAAATATCTAAAAAAAAATTATTATATATATATATATATATATATATATATAGAGAGAGAGAGAGAGAGAGAGAGAAATATCTGTGAGTTGGAAATATCAGCTGTTTGCGCTACCATAGATTCAACATTTTCGTTATGGTCAGGTGATTAATATTCATACAAATAGACAACCTGTTCATGTAAATATAATATATGGCATTTTTAATTGCAGTATGTTTTGTGACGCTTCCCGAATCGATTATTGATCAGTAGTCACGGATTTTCTACTAAATGGGGTGCAGGTTATTCAATAAGTAAGTGCCATACGTGTTACATGCTTTTGGCGATCATGTCCCGAAAAAGACATGACTAACTGAGCAAAGGATTTTCTCGCAGTAGGTTGCCATTGCTTTTGCGGTAGACTGGTTGCCAGCTAAGGTTATAGAATCCAATCTGCCCTATTATTTAACTCATAACTGGAGGAAAGAATCGGTTTAATATTTTTCCCAAGGGCATTTGTGCGTAAGTGAATGCAATGAATTCAACTGGAATTTGACCTCGGCACCCCGATTTGTCGTTCCGAATCGATATCCATTGCACCACAACGCTCATTTAATGTTTTGTTCTTCAGGATCCTCCACTTGCTCAAACAGTGAGAGAAAAGGAAACCTACATAGAATGTCGAAAAAAAGATAAAAGAAGGGTGGAAATCAATGTCATAGAAGATGGCGACTGACGTTTCATTGATTTTATTTATTTATTTATTGTTTTGAGATTGTCGGTATTACGGTAGCAAGCAAACGGAAGGTTGTTTCACGAAGGAGAAGTACAAAAAATCTGTTAGTGCTGAAGAGGCGTTTACCTTGAATTTGTTCCAACAACAATAATAAGGTGGGGCCTTGATGCCAATCTATAATGAAATAATT
The DNA here is from genome assembly GCA_037127315.1 of Ascarosepion bandense. Lineage (NCBI taxonomy): Eukaryota > Metazoa > Mollusca > Cephalopoda > Sepiida > Sepiidae > Ascarosepion > Ascarosepion bandense. Next base: position 447,717 of record JBBBDQ010000945.1, on the reverse strand, counting down.
AATAAAATGCTGGAATACAATGCAAACCGTGCAAACATGTGGTTGGGGCATGAGGGATAGAAAGCTCGTCAGAGCAGAAGCCATGAAAATACTTGTAAAAAAGATAGAGTGAAGCCACATCATGTCAGTGAGTTAAGATTGATTCCATTGCATATAATATTTTTGATTTTGTCGAGAACCTTCAGGTGAATAGCAGGAACACCCGATCATATATGGCAACAGTATTAAATGTAGTTTTTTAAATCTTCAAAATTGATTCTGACAAAAAAAAAACAACAAAAAAAAAACTTCCTGACCTGACACAGTAACCCTACCTTCCTGGAAGTTCATGCTACTATAGATTCGATGTGAGTCAGTTAAGTGCCATACGTGAAACACGATTTGGGCGATCATGTCACGAAAGAGACATGACTGACTGGGCAGAAGATTATCCCGCAGTAGGTTGCCATTGCTTTCTGTGGTAGACTGGTTGCCAGCCAAGGATATAAAACCCAATCTGTCCTGTTAATTGACTCATATCTAGAGTTGGGAAATGATGTATTATATTATTAATAAATAAATAGTGGGGATGAGTTTATTACTTCATAACAATAGAAAACTGATCCCCCACTTTTTGACCAGTAGAAGCCTTAATCATTCTTTCAACTATTATATTCAGTCAGTCAGTTAAGTGCCATACGTGATACACGCTTGGGCGATCATGTCACGAAAGAGACATGACTGATTGGGCAGAAGATTATCCCGCAGTAGGTTGCCATTGCTTTCTGTGGTAGACTGGTTGCCAGCCAAGGATATAAAACCCAATCTGTCCTGTTATTTAACCCATAACTGGAACAAAGAGACGGATTAATACCTTTCTCAAGGGTATTTGTGCGTAAGTGAATTCAATGAATTCAACCGGAATTTGAACTCGGCTCTCCGATTTGTCGTTCCCAGCCTATATCCAATGCGCCACAACGCACATATAGATTTAGTGTAGTCGTTCTATTTGGGGTCGGTTGAGAGATTAAGGCCAAGCGGTCGCAGTGTGTTGCTCTCGAGAAGTCTAACGGGTTCCATTATGATGGTAGGTAGTAAAGTTACTCTATCGTCTTTTTTAGACGCGGTTTTTATTATTTAAGTTAAACCAATCGTCTCTTTACATATAGAAATATGATTTTGTTTGATTTCTCGATCTTTTGGTAGGCATGTAAGTGGATTTTTACATTTTATTATCACTGGGATCTCTTAACATTGTATCTTATGCTTGTATATTCTTCTACCTTTATGTTATTATTCATAAATTTATATTTAATTCGTGTTTCCTTTTTTCCCCTTCCTGACATTTTTTTTCTTTTCTAGTGGGGCCATTTTTTTTCTATCAATTTAATATTTACCATAGAATTCTATTGAATAACCGTGTTTGAAACGGATCCTTAAAGATTAATATTTTTCTAAATTTTTAAATCCATATACATATATGTTCAGTTACAATATATATATATATATATAGTCATCCGAAGACAGATCTGTTTCGCTTTATAACAGCTCATCAGTACGGTTAGACTTCGATTGCTTTTAACCCAGGATTGAAACCCGACCGAAGTGGCGTCAGTCGGCGGATCTACTTCTGGGTCATGGGCGTTCGGTAGAAGAAGGCAGACTTTGTAGCATGTATATTGTCATTATACACGCCCAATAACCAGAGTGCTCTAATTCATTAGTGAATGAGCGATGCGTACATGCCAGAGTAGCTACTGTTTATCAAAGTCTCCCATTCTTCCAGAGTGCTCAATCAGGGTGTGAGAGCGTATATATATATATAATCAAGGACAAAAGTTGGATGTTTTATAAACCCATAGGTAATATTATATTTCACGGCTCTCGTAAATTCTTTACTTATATATATATATATATATATATATATATATTGTATTTTTTTAAACGAATCGTAATTAATTCTTAGTCGAGTTTTTTTTTTTTTTATTTTTTTTTTACCTGTTGGACAAGAAAATCAGTTCCTTTTGGATGAGTTCATGTACAGTTCGCCTCTTAATGTAAATTGGCTCTGACTGAAAACGCTTATTGACCAGAGACTGATCATTCTGGTCGGGTCGGCGAGGTGAGGGGGTGGTATGATGTTGACAGACCCGATACCCACTAGTGATCCACGCAAAGACATCACTAACGACCCCTTCTAGCGCCCCCACTACTGCGTGTATCTTTGAAATAAAACAATGAATTTATCCAAAAAATTTATTCAAATTTATCCAGAAAAAAAGTCAAGTGAAATAGAAGGAAAAATGGAAGAAACAAGAAAAAGGGTAGAAAATAATATATTTTTTTTAATCATTTCACCCCGAGCAAGGCGGAAACGCCACTGATGTGCAGGGGGCTACATAAATGTAAAAAGATTAATTAGAAAAGAGTGAGGAGAACAAGCTAGTTAGAAAGGAACAATAGAAAGCTGAGAAAGCAGGTGCAATGACAGATACATAGGTGGAGAGAAAGGGAAGGTTATACAGGGGTGGGGAGAGAGCTAGAGTCCAGTGGTTAGTAGAGGAGTATTGACTTTGCATTTAAATTTCTGGAGGTTGTAGCCGTCAGGAAAGCAAGAATACGGGAGTGAGTTCCACAGGCGGGAAGTGCGAGAGAGGAAGCTGCAGGAGTAGAATTGTCGTCTGCATTTGGCTAACCTGACTGTGAATGGGTGGGACCCAGTTGCCAGTCTGGTTGCACGGGTAAACACCTGTTGAGGAGGCATCAGTGACTTAAGCTCATCCGAGCAGAAGCCATGAAAATATTTATAGAAGAGACAGAGGGAGGCCACATTTCGACGATGGGAAAGTGGCTGCAGTCGAGTCGCCAGATCAGTACCTATCACATTACAGACTCTCCTTTGGAGCTTGTATATATGCAGGATGGATTCAGGTGGAAAAAACATCCTGGATCGACATAGTGACCCAATCTTCTTAGCAGTAGATTTTGCTATGGATTCAATATATTGGTTCCATTTGAGGTCTGAGGACAGGGTACGTCCGAGGAGGCGTAGTGTATTACTCTCCGGGAGAATCACCTGGTCCATCCTTATGGGAGGCAGAAGAGGTTGCCTGTAATGGTTGACAGACAAGAGCTTGGTCTTAGAGGAATTGAAGTTGACAAGCCACTTCTTGCCCCAGTTCACCACAGAGTGTAGATCCCGCTCAAGGTCAGCAGCGAGATTATGTCTGTCCGCCACGACAGGTTTCTTACTGGAGCGGGAGTATATTGTAGTGTCATCTGCGTAGATGCCTACTTGGGACTTGATCTCATCTGGGAGGTCGTTGATGAAAATAAGGAAGAGCGTCGGGCCCAGGATAGAGCCCTGTAGGACACCAGCATTCGTGCTGTAGGACAAAGAGGCACGCCCATTCAGAACGACCTTCATTTTGCGGTTATTTAAGAAAGATTGGATTAGGTCAAGCAGGCGACCGGTAATACCATAACCGCGTAGTTTGCATAGGAGGCCAGGGTGCCAAACCCTGTCGAAAGCCTCGGAGATGTCCAGAGCAACCGCGCGAGTCTCGTCAGACTCATCAAGGGACTGTAGCATGTACTCCGTTACAGTTGTTAGCAGGTCGGCCGTGGACTTGTCGAAGCGGAATCCATATTGCCTGTCGGAGAACAGTTTGTGGGCGTTGAGATGATGAACTATTTCAGCATTGATTATAGCCTCGAATACTTTCCCAAATATCGGTAGAAGACTGATAGGGCGATAGTTGGATGGGTCCGAGGGTTCACCACAGTTCTTAAAGACAGGAACGACTGAGGAGAATTTCCAGCATGCAGGAAAGCAGGAAGCAGAAAGGCAGTAGTTAAACAGTTTAGAAAGGACTGGGGAAAGTTCAGGGGCACACTTCTTAAGGACTATCACCGGGATTCCATCGTCTCCACACGCCTTATGGGGGCCGAGTTTTGAAATTACTCTGGATACTAGTGTCGGAGTAATATATACTTCGTGCAGTTTGGCCTCAGTTCTAATAAGTAAGTCGGGTGACTGCACTCCGGACGAGTCGAATGTGGAGTTGGATGAGAATCTGCGGGCAAAGCACTCAGCTTTGTCCGCAGATAACGTGAGAACCTCAAATCCATGGATTAAAGGAGGTATTGAGGATTTCCTATTGTTGAGCACTCGTTTACAAATCCTCCAATAGTACTTGGAGCCGAACTTGCGGTCAGCTATGTGCTGTTGCATTCTCTCAGCAAACAACTGTTTGGCGTCATTTAGGGTTCTCTTGCACTCATTGCGAGCAGATGTGAACAGGCGCCTATTGTGATCAGTTGGCTGTCTCCGGAATAGACGGAAGTAATGGTTCCTGTGGGCAATGGCGGCTGAGCAGGCCGGAGAGAACCACGGAGAGGAATGAGGTTTTAAGCTATACTTCCTGGTGGGTATGAAGGCATCAATGCCAGCTTTCACCCATGACGAGACCTCAGAGGCACAGTCATCAACTGATAGGTCAAACACTTTTCCCCAAGGGACGTCGCAGAGGAAATCGCGAAAGGCATCCCAGTCAGCTTTTTGGTAGAGGTAGGAGGTTCTATAAGTAGGGGGCTCATGGGGGGAGTGAGATTGGAAAGAAATACTGAGAGAGACTACAGCGTGGTCGGAGTTGCCGAGAGGGCAAAGCTGCGAGACTTGACAGGCGTCAGGCGCAGAGGTGAAACATATATCTAGCAGTGAGGAATGACCTGAGGGAGTGCTTGGGAAGCGAGTGGGGAAGTCCACCACTTGCGTAAGGGACTGGGAAATAGCAAAGTTCATGGCGTGAATGCCCGCCGGATCAGTAACGGCGTTTTCAAGCCACTCAGAATGATGGGCATTGAGGTCTCCAAATACAAATATGTGGGCGAATGGGTGATAGGAAATAGCCTTATCTATGTCGTCGGCAATGCTATCTAGTAGGGAGCAGTCAGGAGAGGAGGGAGTACGGTAAAGGAAGAATAGGTAGCTAACCGAACTGAGGAGAGACTGCCGGAGACATATGTATTGGTGGTCAGTAGATTGGAGTGAAGTCACCCTAGTTATGGGGAGGTGTTCGCTGACATAAACACCCAGTCCATTCATGTGGACAGTGGAATCCTTCCTTAAAAGGGGAAGATAACCAGGGATGAAGAGGTCAGAGGTGGGAATAGCTGAGTTGAGGTTAGTTTCGCAGAGCGCGAGGATGTCAGGGGACTTTTCATGCAGGAACGCTTCTACACTAGGAAATTTAGTACGAATGCCTCGGATATTAGTAAAGGAGAGGTTAATGGGTTTAGGTGGTTTGGATTTAACTGGTTTAGGGTCAGGTCTGATATGTTGAGTCATGACTCTGTTTGTAGAAAGGGACCTAGGATAGAGGATACAGGCGGTCATTACCCACGATCTGTGCTGGGAGGGAAACTGGCTAGGGCTGCAACAAGGTGTGGCCTCGGGGTTGCCCACCGAAAGCGCTTGCAGGGACACCTATCCATGCGCGACATGGCACTACAAGAACCCCGATATTATACAACTGTTGATCAGAGCAGCTGCAAGAGTTAAGGCTCCTAACTACCATTCGGAAGCATCAACCAGGAAACTGCCAACCCGGTACCCTCACGGTGATGAGCCGTTGCCACCAACCGGCCAGATCGCAGGAAACCACCGGAAGGACCAGTACCAAGGTCTGAAGAGAGAGAAGAGAAAACCGGAAACCACATCCTAAACACGAAACAAGGGGCGACCCTCTACTCCAGTTCAATAGACGTGGGAGGTGTATTGACCGGGCGATAGTGTGACCTATCTACTCCTATTAAAAAAAAACAAAAAAACAAACACGCAAAAACATCGAAAAAAACACAAACTTCCAAAAGTGGAGAGTTAACTAAGTTTTAACTTAGTTAAAGTCCAAATGAAGCATGAACTCCAAAAAGGGGGAAAAAAAAAACGAAAAATACAGATATATATATACAGAAAAAAAAAATAAATGAATAAATAAAAAAAAATAAACGAAAAATACCTCACAGTTTAACACAGGAAATTTGAATTAAAGTTTCAATCTTCAATTCTTGCTTTTCCCAAAAATCAACATCAAGTTAACCTGCTCGGTGAATTCCGATTCAAAGAACAGAACATGTTGGGGGGGGGGGGGTACTAATGGCTGCTCTACCTTGGCCAGTGTAGCTTCGCATAACAGAATAAATAAAAATCTCAAACTTTTTTTTCCTCCCAAATGAAGCATGAACTCCAAAAAGGGGGGGGGGGGGAAACGAAAAATACAGATATATATATACAGAAAAAAAATGAATAAATAACAAAAAATAAACGTAAAATACCTCACAGTTTAACACAGGAAATTTGAATTAAAGTTTCATTCTTCAATTCTTGCTTTTCCCAAAAATCAACATCAAGTTAACCTGCTCGGTGAATTCCGATTCAAAGAACAGAACATGGTCGGGGGGGGTACTAATGGCTGCTGATACCTTGGCCAGTGTAGCTTCGCATAACAGAATAAATAAAAATTTCAAACTTTTTTTTCTCCTCCCAAATGAAGCATATAAGATAGAAGTTTAACTTAACGTGTTAAATCTATTTCACTTGACTTTTTCTGGATAAATTTGACCCATTCATTGTTGTATGAATTTGGTCTGAGGAGCGGTGATAAGAGAGCCGCAAAATATAATATTACCTATGATTTTATAAAAACATCCAAATTTTGTTCTTGATTACAATATTCTGTTAAATTTTAACAACAGATTTGAACATTGAGTTCTTTTGGGATTTAATCTCCTTTACTTTACCAACTACCAAGGATTCTAGTTCATATATAGCATAGTGATGATCGACGTATACTGTCTTAATATGTATAGGAAAAAATATTAAAACGTTTTGAGTTTAAAAATGTGTTTTTTTGACAGTATTTGTTTATTTCTACTATTATATTTTATATTTCAGACCGCCCTCGGTCCTTCATCAGAAACAAATGATTTTAAAATTTGAATTAGTAAAGTATTTCGCGAGATTTCGCGAAAGCGTCATTGAAGAGTTTGTTTACATCACGTGACGCCTTTGTTTGCATCACGTGACGCGTTTGTAGAGAGGGTTTTGTTTTTTACATCAAGTGACGTTGAAAGCCACAGATTTTTTTAAAATTGTTTTTGTAAACATAGACCTATCTTTAATAATGCTTGTAAATTTGTTTTAGATAATTTTTTCTAAATGTATCTAAAAATGTTTAAAAAATACAGGCATTTTGGATGTCCAAAACTTTTTCACAAATGTTCCCATCCAGGAAACATTTGATATTATTATCCGTGATGTATACAATCATGCTACTCTCCCATCTATCAATATTAAACCCACTATATTAAAAAAAAACTATTAAATGCATGCACCACACAAGTACCCTTTCACGATCCCTTAGGCAATATTTATACACAAATAGATGCTATTGCGATGGGATCTCCTTTAGGTCCCCTCTTTTCTAATTAATATATGGCAAATCTAGGAAATAAAATAATTAATGACAACAATAAACCCTCTGTATATGTAAGATACATAGATGACATCTTTGTTTTAGCTAAGAATATCGATCAAATTAAATATCTTAAAAACAAATTTGATAGTCACTCCGTCCTCAAATTTACATTAGAACTTAATATTAATAACAAACTCCCATTCCTTGATGTATTCATTGATTCTAGCACACATAAATATACAACTTCTCTATATAGGAAACCAACTAGCATAAATTTGTGTCTTATTAATTATAAAAGTGAATGCCCCCAACGATATAAGTTAGCTGTTATAAAAAAAACTTACTTCAACGCACACAAATGATATCTTCTTCCAAATCTATATTTTATAAAGAATTACACAACATTAAGCAAACACTAGTCAATAATGGATTTCCTAACTCCGTTATTGATCAACAAATTAAAATGTATCTCAACAAAATTAACAATAGCTCTAACAATAATGATAATATTAATAATAATGGTTTACATCAAAATAAACATAACACTATTAACTTATACTATTGCAACCAAATACATAATAATTATAAACAAGAAAAAACTCTCAAAAACCTAATATGTGGAAATGTTAAACCAGTGAAAAGTAATAATCAAATTAAACTCATTATATATTATAAAATGTTTAAAACAGTTGTTCTCATAGTCTATAATAACCCAACAAGCACTAAACTAAATTCTCTACAAAAAACCAATGTAGTGTACCAATTTACATGCCCATTCAGAGATTGCATTGGTAACTACTGCTGTGACCAAGCGGAGTTTTATGTCAACACAAAATAAAATCGTCGGTGATGGTGGATTTTATAATATTTCAGTTTAAACAACCTCTCTGAAGATGGCTCATGTGAGCCGAAAGCTTAGAAGGAAACCAATAAATAATTATCCAAATGTTGGAGAATTTTTGTCTTTATTTTCAACAGAAATTAAAGCAAAAATGCGACGTTTACAACGGCTCATGATTAAATATAATAGACATTCATTGTCTCTTATATTTAACAGCATATGTTTAGAAAATATATACATATATGTATATATATTAAAGTAAGGCAAAGACAAATAAGAATTTAGTTTGTCTAACATCTTCCACATTTATTAAAGTTTCTTCAGAGATCGAGAGAAAAGTGTGAAACTAAGACACAAAGATTACTGGTATGTTATGATTTTGTGTTCCTATTGGTTAAATATTAGTATTAAAGCACTAGATATGTTTTAAATACAAATATATTTAAAATATATCTAGGAATTTTTGGGACTCTAAAATATTTGCGAGGAATTTTTGGGACTATAATATGTGTAATAGTGTATCTGTGTGTGTTTGGAAAGAAATGTTTCTCTATCTAGCTGTATGTATCTAGCCTCGATGAACTTAGCTCACTGGTGTCCCCTTATATATGAATTTACTCGAACCACAAGACTAGCAATTAGGTCCCACCCTTTTACTTTGAAACCAATAAAATGTAAACGCAAATTCTACTCCACCAGCTTTTTTTCTCGCACTTACCGCTGTGGAATGATATTTTCAATTTCAAATTGACAAATTGTTTAGTATAAAATAGCTCGTGAAACTTCAGTCATCTCTATGGTTCACACAAGTATGATCTACCATAGGAACCACTATTTCCGGCTATACCTGCTTGGATTACGAGGCAATTTCTGTCTCCGAGATTCATGATGCATATTTATGAATTTACCATTTAACCATGCTTAGAATTCTTCTGTCTCATATTGTCTGCTAACCCTGGTATTTACCATTGGCTGGTTTATAAAATCCAAAGACGAATCAGCTATATTATCGGTACTGATCTGGTGAATCGGTCAGTTATTTTGCACCGCTGTATTTTTGCCTTTTCGATAAATATTTTCATGGTAACTTTAGGATGAAATATTTGCTCTAGTACCTAGATATCATGAATTCGACCGAAGTATTTGAATAGTAACAATATCTCTCCCCCCACATATATATATATATATATATATGTGTGTGTGTGTGTGTGTGTGTGTGTCTCGTGTGGTCATGTGAGACGCCACAAGCAGTAGTGCGATTTTCACTTCCAGCATGTACGCATGTGTTCGCCAATCTTCCACACAAACAAAATAGACGACTACTACTATCGTCCGTCCGCGAACTGCTCGTTACAACCAACACTACTTTCATCTTTGATAATGGCTGATGTAAGCCGAAAGCTTAGAAAAGATTAAATAAAAACATGTATCAACAGTGGGATTTTATTTTATTTTTTCAGCGACAATGATATTAAGCTTATCAGACAATATGAAACAAATTTACATAAAACAAATCGACAAAACCAGTCTACATTATTTAATGAAACATGCATCGATGAAAAAAATGCTGCCTAAATGCATACAATATGATGGTATGACTCGGCGTTTCAAGCGTTATGCAATCGTCAGTTGCATATATCAAACTGGAAGCATTGAAATATGCGCCTAATGATTGTATAACGCATGAAAATTCGAATCGTACCATTCACCTAGCACAATATGCATAATTATATGTATATATAATCTCTGTTCATACTTTGCGCACTGTTTTATTTACACCTGAATAATAATACTTCACGTATATGAATTTTCATATCTATATTTATTAACTTATGTCACTATATATTTATATATATATATATATATATATATATATATATATATATATATAAGAAAACGAACAGTATACATAGATGTAAATTTTAAAATCAAGTACCCACATAGCGTCTATAGCGACACGCTGCTTTCTTAGAAAAACATGGCGTGGACAATTTAACATTGAAATTTAGTTTTACATATAATGAGATATATTTATATATTATATTCATATATATTATACTTATATATATATATAAACTTATTTATGAATGGAACTTTGACTGTGTATGCATGTGTGTGTGTGTCTGTGTGTCCGTTACTTATAGACACTGAACCGATTTTCTTGAAAATTTACACAGTTGTAGTATACTCGTCTGCGAGTGTTATTAGTTAGTTTTTGTGTCGAGGTACCCCCGATAAATATCGAAAATCGGTAATCGAAAATATCGTGTTATAGAAGCAGTGATCCGATTTTCATCAAATTTGATAAGCTCATAGACAAAGACATAAGAACCGATATTCAGATGTTTCAAGGTTGCATTTCTTACAATAGTGCAGAAAATCGATAATATATATATATATATATATATATATATATATATATATATATATATATATAAATGTCTAGATGTTTGTGTGTGTTTCTGTTTATCTACCTGTATGTCTGTATTTTTTTCAGCCATTTTAGTTTAAGTAGGTATAATTGTAGTTCTTAGTCTCAGCCATGATACCATTTACTCAGAGGACATATTTAGCCTTCAATATTCAATTTATGACTAAAAAACCTTTTTTGATATCGATACCAGGAAATCAAAATTTGACTTACATCCATTCCTTTTTCATTCAGTCTACGGTTTTGATTTAACTGGAAACAAATATTGCTTTTTAATCTTTCCGGGCAATGTCCAAACAGTCTGAGTTCCAGGACCATGGATTAGTTTTAAAAGTTTCATTACACCCAAGCAACGCCAGCTACACTACCCCTATATATATATATATATATATATATATATATATATATATATATATATATATATATATCATGTATAATATATATATATATATATATATATATATATTATTAAATTATGTTTTAGAATATGTACATAATTTAAAAAAAGAAATGATGTCCATGTTCTGAACGGATATATATATATATATATATATATTCATACGTATTGATATATATAGATATATATATGTTTTATGATATATATATATATATATATATATATATATACTCTAATGGTTGTTACAATGTTTTTAAAAATTCATAGTATACTATGAATTTATAAAAACATTGTAACAACCATTACAGTATAACGCTCTACAATTGTGTCGAGAGCACTCTTTATAAAAGTAAATGCATGAACAAAAGGTTAATAAACTTACGCGTTCAACAATTTAGTTACAATACTATATATATATATATATATATATATATATATATATATATATATAATTCAAAATAATAATAAATGGTCCGGGATTGTATATAATTTAAAATTTAAAACAATTCTCAAAACTCTCTAAATAAACCAAAGGCACAAATAAAGTCCTCTTAATTTCGTCACACAGAGCTCCGGTAGATTTAACTCAATATATATATATATATATATATATATATATATATATATATATATATATATATATAACTTCGAATACATTTAATGGTGTGCGGAACGATCTCTGTACACAACTATGAAAAACTCATTTACATATTCTTTGGCATAGACTGGGTTGTCAAGTAAGTGTTCGTCTATGACGCTGTATCATGTGCAGTCTGAAACGTCCTTGAATGGTTACCCGGTGAGTGGGTAAGTGGGGGCGGGGGCACGATTGTTTGTGTATGTGGCTGTGTTTTTACCTGCTTTGTGTTAGCGTGATTATTTATCTGTCTGTTCGCATCCATACTTTCAAGTATACACATGTGTTTATGTATGTAGATTTTTACCTCGCCTAGATGACATAACTGAAAGATTCCCTGGGCGTCATTTTCATTATCACCGTTCCCTTCTCTATCTCTCTCTCTCTCTCTCTATATATATATATATATATGTGTGTGTGTGTGTGTGTGTGTGTGTGTGTGTGTGTGTGTGTGTGTGCTTCTGACTATATATACATATAATGTTAAAATGCAATGAGATCTACTTCATGAAAGCGAAGTTGATTATCTCAAGCGAACATAACAGAAAGAATAACGTGAGAAACCTTGAGTCAAAAATAAAATTAAAATAAAATCGAAATTCACGAACTGGAAAAGATCAGAATAACAAGTCGACATCAACCAAAGTTATGATCCAATAAATGTCTTTTGGCGAACCAAGAATATCGCATTCAAAATATTCCATTAGACGTTTCGCAAATGGAAATCATGTTTCATAGAGCTTATCGATTTTTCGGTTTGTTTGGATTGTTAATTTCAGTACATTCATGTACCTGAAGGACCCTATTATACATAGGTAGATAGATACTTATACATATATACAGACATAGAAAAATACAAGTATGCGCATGCGCGTATTGCAAAGAATATCATCAGTCATGACACACACACACACACACACACACACACACACATATATATATATATATATATATATATATATATATAGTTATTCGCAGACATATCTGTTTCGCTGTATCACAGCTCATCAGTATGGTTAGACTCCGACTGCTTTTTAAACCAGGATTGAAACCCGACCGAATTGGAGTCAGTCAATACACATACTACCGGCCATACTCATGAAGCCACCCCAGTTTTTTAAAAGAAATTAGGTATTTCATACTATTTTTAGTGTTTATTGCTTAGTGGATCATTCTAAATGGAAATAGACTTGTTCTTTGTTAATTCTGCACAAGAACATGTGCATCAAATGAACTGTTCTGGTGTCCAGTTTTTGTGCTCTCTTCCCCATGCTACTCTCTTCTTATTGGCTGGCCAAACAAAAGACGTCCAGGCTGCCTTGTAAAATTTTGCAAAGTAATAATACCAAAAATAAATTCTATTTTTAATTAGTATTATCCATTTGGCAGTAAATACGAAAACTAGAATGAAATACATTTTTTTTTAAAGAGAGTTGCCTAATAATTTTGGCCGGAAGTGTATATATATATATATATATATATATATATATTATAAAATATAGTTTTACGTCATGCTTTATTTATATTGTTAAAAGGATGTGCGTCGTGGTACAGTGGATATCGCTCCGAACGACAAACTGGAGAGTCGAGTTCGAGTTTAATTCGTTGCATTCACATACGCGCAATTACCCTTAAGAAGCGTATGCATCTGTCTTCTCTCCCTCCAGCTAATTGATGAATAGCAGCACAGATTGGGTTCTGCAGCCTTGGTTGGCAACCAGTCTATCACAGAAAGTAATGAAATGTTCAGACAGACATGTCTCTTTCATGGTTGCCTACGTGTGTGTCACGTATGCCATTTTACTGACATTGATGGGATATTATGTAGATATAAACAACGAGGCGAGAATAGAGATAGTGTATTTAATTGTTAAATTAATCATCAGGCCTTCTCCAGGATGTACGGTTGGTGAGTTTGTATTTAGGTGAGGTAACAGATGAAAATATTTTTAAAAAAACATTTAAAAAATAATTGTATTCAATTGTGATTAATTACTTAGTGTTTCATTAAAATCGACAATTATTTGATTTTACTGAGTTATGTAATGTTACGTTTTCCATTGTAAACTCTCGTAACAGTTTGGCTACGTGCTAACAAAAGTCAAAACAATATATTTACCAAAATGTCTAAAGAGTTAGGAGGGATTAAAATTATTTTAACAATAACTAAAAATACTTTGATCTTTCATCTTAATAATATAAATATTTACATGGAAAAAGAGTTCGATTTTATTAAGTTTGGGACCTTTTTTATTCGTACTAATCTGTTTTTTAGCGATTTAGTAAGTGTACCAAATTTTACTTATATATTTACGCTGGTATCTCCAAGGGTTCTATCCTAGGCTCGAAACTATTTTCTAATCTTCATAAACGACCTCCCTGATCAAATAGGTGGATAAAAAATATATTATGCTCTCATTACGATTGAGGTTCCTGTAGAGGAAAATTTTAAAAACAGTTACTACTTCTGCAATTTACATGAACTGAGTTCTTCCGGTGACTGGTGTGTGTATACACCGCTTATATATAACGCGCTAAAATTTACCTTCCCTCTTTCTATGGCTGAAGGAGTAGAGACTCCGACGGACACCAAATCGGTCAAGTTTTGATCCTGCTCAGGCCTCGGTTCTAGGTGGGAAGTCTGGTATAGATACTCTAGACGAATCCAGTGTCGAGTTGGTGGAGGATCTGCGAGCAAAGCGCTCTGCCTTGTCCGCTGAAGAGGTGACGATCTCAAATTCTTTCATGATAGAGGGTATTGAGGGATTACTATTATTCAGTACAATTTTACAGAGCCGCAGTTAGTATTTGGAGACGAACTTAAAGGATGTTTTGTGTTGCTTCTTTCTGGCAACCAACGGTAGCTTAGCTTCATTCAGTATCTTGCATTCATTACGAGAAAAGTGAAAAAGGCGTCTGTTATGGCCCGACGTGTGGCTATAATAAATCCAGAAATGGTTCTTGTGGACGATGGCAGCCGAGCAAACAGGGGAAAACCAGGGGGACAAATGGGATTTACTTCCTGTCAGGGATGAAAGCATCGATGCCAGCCTTCACCCAAGAGGAGACCTCAGACGCACAGATTTAAACGGGAGAGCTAAAAACTTTGTTCCAAGGAAAGTCGCAAAGGAAATCGAGGAACGAGACCCAGTCTGCACTTTGGTAGCAATAAGATATTCTACTTGTCTCAGGTTCTTCGGTGGAGTGGTAGTGGAAGAAGATGTTAACTGAAACCACATGACTTTAACTATTTTAGGTCGGTCGGCTGCATGCTTCTCTACGTTTCTTTACATCTTGACTGGTCCCAAGTCTCGAACGTGTGCGTGTGTAACTCTGCTCCCGAGTGTCGAGCGAGCGAGTGATTTTGACCCTTGGAGGCCCTATTTTTATCCATGTCCCAGATACTCTTAGGGGTGCATGACGTACACAGGGTGTCCAGGCCTTTAGCCAATTTAATTATTTCCGCCTACACACTTTGACGTGACGATATATAATTATCTTATTTTAACCAATGAAGTAACAATATTTTTAATGACATCACTTTGTTTCGTCTTCTCTTTTGATTATATCATTTAGTTTTCCGATTTTAAATCTGTTTACAGGAATATTTTTGAGGATTCAACCTTTACCGACCTCATCAAAAGTTCGTGACAAGCTTGAAACAATTTTCCATCTAAAGTTTATTTTTTCGGTATCACCAGCTGCAAAAGATTCCGCTTTATATCACACAATTGCAGACAATATGATGACCCAGTATGACCTGTCGCTTATATCTGCAAAATGTTTTAATCAATTCACACTCCAGTCAGTTTCCAAGATCCTAAAAATTTTTAATATATTTTTTCAGTTTCTTAGCCACATTCATATTGCTATCGACGATAAACAATTTTACTATTTTACTTATTTTTCTCTCCACTCATATTGTAATCTGTAGAATTAACAATACCACTAGTAATAATTTCTTTCGCTCCGTCGTACTAAACTTTTTTCCATATATCAAAACACCAAGGCTACACCTCCCCCCTCACTAAAATAGTGTTACACAAGAATATTTCTACCTCCATGCTTCATTGTTGGCACAATGAATTTTGCAAGGTAGCTTTCATTTGATCTCCGCATATAATACTTAGAGCCAAAAAATTTCAAATTTTGACTCTTCTGTCCACAGTACTTTTGTCCACTGATCTACCGTCTAATTATAATGTTGTTTTGCAAATTCTTAGGACTTCCTTACGTTTATTTCATGCAACAATGTGCAATAGTGTGCAAAAGTGTTAGGACAGGGGTGATTTTAAACTTTATTTTGATACCTCATAAAATATAAAATAGTTCTTGTTCTAATACTTTTCACAGTACTATATGTATATATATATATATATATATATATATATATATATATATATATAAACATACAATTTTATATAAAGAACTGATAAAATGCTAATTTGCATTTACTTCCTAAAAAATACAAGTTTAGATTTCTTGAAATAACTTCGCCTAAATACAATAATACTCCAAACATGAATATAAAATAAAAAAAAATATTAAAAAACCCTATCCCGCTAGAATAAAAATAGAGAAAAAAACAAAAATAAAATATAAAAAAATATTCCGTACCGCAAAAATCAAAATTAAAAAGAATAAAGCACCCCACCCCTATCATGTCTATCTAAGGAACCCGAGGGGAAAGCCTCGCCACAGGATCGAAGTGAATACATGAAATAGGTCTGCTAACAACAGACAACAATTAATTAAACGCTAGCCAACCATAAAGCCGTCCTAAAAATTCCTAAGGTCAACAAACAGGATAAGTTCCTAAACCACACACACAAAAAAAAACCACACAAACACACAAAACTGACCAAGTAATCAAACCCCTCCACACGCCGCTTTCTTCGAAATTCTAACCAAAAGATATTCCCAAACGATAAAAACGTACATTCAAACAGATAATACCATTAATCAACAATTTCGCACTTACATACCAAGTTCTTCAAAAGTCTAACGGTCAAAACGAAAGACACATTCCCTTAATTATCAATAACCCCAACCAACCACACAACAACAACGAGCCAAATATAAACATAGGTTAATTCCAACTCTTACTCTTTCCTCCTGATGATATGTTGGAATCCCAACATTGAAACAAACATATGATTGTAGAGAAGAGGACATATATAGAAAAAATTATGTACATGTTCTAAAACATAATTTATAATAAATATTCACAGCTCTATACATCATATAACGAGCACTGTTTTAAATTAATGTTTTGGACGGGAAAAATTTTCTTTTCTTTCCTCGGTCTGTACTCACTCGGATATATATATATATATATATATATATATATATATATATATATATATATATATATGGGGGGCATTTCTGCGTACATTGTTTGTAGATACCTGGGCACACAGTTGTGGATGTTTCTTCAAAGTTCCTTATTTGATTATTATTGTTCTTGTTTTCTCTTTGCATATTCAATTCAACATCAGACATCGTAATACATGTTGCTCTCATAGAAGTGTAGGACATGATGAGATTTCCAAGTACTGACATTTGGAAGTTTTAAGTAGCAATAAACGACATAATTATAAAAAAACAAACTTTTTGGAAAAGTCTTCCTTTTTAGATCACCGTTCTCTTGTCACCGCTGGTGCAGTAGAATATACAATATTTGCTAAGTTGCAAATAGTTTTTTGGATAGGTCATTCCACATTTCTCAAGTTCCACGAGGTTTTTCTTCCTTTGGCTTCAACTTTTTGGTTTTATGTATATATTTTCGAAACCGGAATCCGAATTAGAAACCGCTTCGACGTCTTTGAAATTCCCCTTCTATTGACGGGAACTGATTATAAATAAAGAAAAAAAAATCACAAAATTTATGTGCAAATTATTAAATGCATATCGAATCAAAAAACACAGACGTTGATATGCAATTTGTTGTACCACTAAAGTGGCAGGACGATACCAGATGCTGTATTTTGAAGTATCTAGAGCACAATATCCGTGCTAAAGAATATTAAGTACATAAAAGACAGACACAGGTAAGACAGAACAACATTAGTCAGAAGAAAGGAGAATGTGAAGTTGTTAGAGTCGCAGGGAGCATATTCCAATAATAATCGTTAATGACACTCTGAAATATTTACAACCTCTCCACGTCGGCAGAAGTCCGAGCTAGACGCAGCACAAGGCTAATTAACGTGTCTAAATCCGATCTCGTTAGTTCGGACAAAAATTCTTGTATGCTTTTCCCGAAACAACACTCTACACCTCGGCGTAGATCCGTCTGTGTTCCCCTTCGACCGAAGTCAGAGAGCTCGACAAATAGAACGACGGATTCACGCAGTCGATCCACTCAGACTGTCGATGACATTCCGAATTATTCACGGTCTTTCCACGTGGGTAGAATCCTGAGGTAGATGTAGCACAAGACCAATTGTCGTGGATAAAAAATCGAGCCCGTAAGCTTGAACAAAAAATATCTGCTGTTCCTCGGACGACACGCTACCTTTCAGCGGAGCATCCTCTGGTTTCCTTTCCGCCCGAAGACAGAACCCGAACAAGTGAACGACTGACACGCGCAGTCAATCATCTCAGACTGTAAATGAGAGTCCGAATTATTTGCAGCCTCCACACGTGGGCAGAAGCCCGAAGTAGATGTAGCACAAGGCCAATTAACATGGGTAAAACCTGCTCGCAGTCGCTCCAACCAGACTATTAATAAAAGTCCAAATTATTTACTGCCTCTTCACGTGGCAAAAGTCCGAGTTAGATGCGGCACCAGGCCAGTTAACGTAGTTAAAACCGAGTCCGTAGTTTCGGAGAAAAATTCTTGTCTGCTTATCCCCAGACGAGACTGCCCTTCGGCGAAACCCCTTATGGGTTCCTCTCTGCTCGAAGGCAGAGAGTCCGACCAAGTGATCGACTGACGCACGCATTTTCATTTATATGACATATTTTTTAAGGATGTGAGGAATTATAGATCTTCACAGCATCCTGTCATTGCAGCTGTTGGTAAAATATTCTTTTTGTTATATTTGCTATTCCCTGTTCTGTCAACTATTTACGCAAGACCGTTAGATAGGTTATACGCGGTTTTTCCTATTCATATTGACATCAATATATCTTGCAGGTTTCAAATTTTCCTTTTCTCATCATTTGTCTTACAACTTTCAACTGTCTCTTTCTATTGCTGCTGCATGTACCCCTTTTTGTTTCAATTTTCTTAAAATGTCTTTGTTTTTCACGCTTTCAATTCAGCTTTGATGATTTGTCCGACATTCACTGACATTTCAGGAGGACCGATATTACTTTAGCTTCAGGAATTTGTTTCTCATTATACGAGGGTCATTCAATAAATAAGGCGAATTTTTCGGTATAAGGACTTCTACGAAGGTCATTCAATAAATAAGGTGAATATTTCGGGATAAGGACTTCTACGAGGGTCATTCAATAAATAACGTGAATTTTTCGGTATAAGGACTTCTACGAGGGTCATTCAATAAATAAGGTGAATTTTTCGGTATAAGGACTTCTACGAGGGTCATTCAATAAATAACGTGAATTTTTCGGTATAACGACTTCTAATATAGATAGAAGCTTACTTTTTAAATTTTTTTTTCCTTTCCTTTTTTTTCAAAGGGATTTAATTTTTTTTCAAATTGAAAAACAAACTTTGACAGTTTTGGAGATTTACAAAGATGGCTGTCCAAGAAGCATGCTCTCGGATTGAACAGAGGTCAGTTATCAAGTTTTTGGTTGCTGAAGTGTGCAAACCAGTTAAAATTCATAGGCGAATGTCAACTGTGTATGGTGCCACATGTTTTAGCAAGGAAATGTCTACAAAGGGGCTAAATTGTTTAAAGAAGGACGGAGCAGTGTTGAGGATGAAAACAGGCCTGGGAGACTTACAGCAGTGAGGACACCTGAGGTGATCGAATCAGTCAATGACCTCATTTGGTTTAGCAGAATGGTGACAGTGGATGATATTGCAAGGACTTTGAGCCTATCTGTTGAACAAACGCTGGATTTCATCAATAACATGGAGTCGTCTTGCATCAAGATAACGCAAGACCTCACACAGCAGCCAAAACGGTGCAGACTATCAACGAGCTCGACTGGGAATTGCTCCCTCTCCTCCTTACAGCCTAGAACTTGCTCCTTCAGACTTTCAACTGTTTGGTCATTTGAAAACGTTCACAAGAGGCACGAAGTTTGAAAGTGACGATGAAGTCAAAAGTGCTGTGAGCGATTGGCTGAGACATCAGTCCAAATATTTTTAGTCTGAGGGAATACGGAAGCTTGTGCAAAGATGGGGAAAATGTGTGACACTGCTGGGAGACTATGTTGAAAAATAAAAAAGAAAAGTAAGCTTCTATCTGTATTAGAAGTGCGTATACCAAAAAATTGACCTTATTTATTGAATGATCGTCGTATTTTCTTGATCTTTAATATTTTCGTTTTCGGAATAGCATCTTTTGTTATCTCAATGCACTTACGGATTTTAGTGTCGTATTTTTAGCTTTAACAGAGAAAACTAGAAAATTGCAAACAAAGAACGCTAGGAGAAGCATTACACGAAGATATCACAGTATAACTGTCTTCAAGACAAGAGAGCTCTTCAGATTTACTGATCAGAGTATATTCATAACGAGCAATACAAAAATATATAATTATATTTTATAAATAACACTAAAAGTATTTGAAGAGATACGAATATCAGAAAAAATTTCGTTTATATTGGAAATCTAGTCAAGGACTTAGTCAAGTTACAAGAGCTTACATAAGGCTCAAGAAGTATTTAATAAAAGAAAAAGAAAAAATATAGGATTTTGTTTACTTTTTGTTGAATATATTTAAATTTGACTGTGATTGGCTTTGATTTGTATTATCAACCCTCTGTGATTATGTAAATACGAAACATGATTACAACATAATGCACCGAGTAAATTGATTTAATTCAGTCATTTAAGTGCTCTATACACGCTGACGGTGCAGGAGATTTACACACAGTAGTTTGTCATTAATTTCTGCTGTAGATTGGTTGCCAACCAAGGCTATGGAACCCTGTCCGTACTATTATTTAAACCATAGTTGGAGGAAGAAGCAATGGATTAATACCTTTCCCAAGGTTATCTGCACTTTAGTGAATACAACAAATTCAACTAAAATTCGAACTCGGCTCTCCGATTTTACGTTCCGAAACGATAACCATTGCGCCCCAACGCGCATATTTGCAGTAATTACAGAATCAGAATAATTACTTGATGAATTGTTTTATTCTCTATCTGATCTATCAGTTATTAATTTTCAAATATATATATATATATATATATATATATATATATATGTATATATATATATATATAGGTCATCCACATACAAGCCTGTTTCGCTCTATCACAGCTCATCAGTGTGATTATACATCCACTTGCTTCTGGCCGGATCGAAACTCGACCGATTCGGTGTCAGTCGGAATCGTTAACCCCTAAGTCATAGGCCTATGGAATCAGAGAAAGGAATTTTAGCGTGTTGTATATAAGTGGAGTATACACACGCTAGTCACTGAAAGAACTCAACTAATTACTAAAGAGCAATATATATATATATATATATATATAATAGCTTGTTAACTATCCTTTGGATCGTTCGTTCCATCGTTTTTTAAGCCTCAAGGATAAAGTCATTTATTTTAGTTTTAACCCACCCTCCTTCAAGTAGGCTAGGATCGTGTCTACTTCTGTCTCCTTCAAAATGTTCTTTCGACTAGTCATGTCATAAAACCTTAGACGTATAGTGATAAAATCATTACAGTCTTTTAGGATATCTTTTATTATATATGCTTATTGTAATGTTGGGAGCTGTTAACCGTTTTGAAGAAATTAAGAAATGATATCGGTGTGGCTAATTCTGATTCAAATTGTTTTTGTTTTTTTTTTTCTAACTCTTGGTTAGAATTTATGACCTTCTAGCTGTTTTGAGGTGTGTACAGACGATTTGTGTTTTTTAAAATGTATTTGTCATCTTTTTGTTGATGGCTATGTGCCCAAAACAAGAGCATTTTTTTTGCTTGCATATGAGATCGATTATGCTCAGTAATATAACGAAAAAATGGAATGTTTGTGTTTACGTTTCTCTGAGATATAAGTGCGCATTGGGAATCTGAGAAAAAAGAATAAGTTGTCTGTCTTATTGTTTGTTATGATATTTAATGCTAAGACAATGGATAGAGCTTGAGTAGAAAAACAGATCTTTTTGTCTGGTTGCTGTAATTTGTTTGTTATGTTGTCAATAACCGATGTATATTTGATTTTATGAATGTGTTTAGCCTTCGGTATATTCTGTATTTACTAGCCTTCCCACGCAAGGCCAGATGTAACACATGGTCATTTTATAGTGGGTATTCCCGGCCATATAGCCGGGTCAAAAAATGTCTGTCTATTTTTCCCCAGTCGTGGTTCTACCCTTCGGCGGAACCACGACTGGGTTTGTGCTCTCTGCTCGGAAGCAGAGAGCGCTCTCCGCCCGAAGGCAAGGAGCTGACAGTGTCAATGGAACTACGGCGTGAACTTCGGTATATACGTCTTTACAGTTAGGGTGTGCCTGTAAATTAGTATTGTTATGGGACCTACCATTTTGGAATATAATGAACTCTTCCTATTATTATGAATATCGGGAGAATATGCCTCTCGGGGCTGAGTTGAGTTGAATTGATTCACCCCGGTCTAATACTTGACAGTCAGACTGACGTGTAACCGTCTTGTTTTTGTTTTCCGTTTGTATATATGTTTCACTAATTCCCGAGATCGTGTTTTCTTCCAGACCTATTCTGGGTCCATAACAATTATCAAATATTTTCTGAAAAGGTAGATTGGTATTAGTTTTACACGACGTTTAGTCAACCTTGGTTGTGTTGTCAGCCAAGGGGAGTTTTCCACAATCGTAGATTCAATTACTATTCATGATATATTAATTATGTTTTCTATGTAATAGGCGGATGGTTTTTGGCTGTTTTTTAGTTTTTGTTGAATAAACCTTTATATTGTATTTGTGGGACACTGCTGTATTTTATTCGAACATGAATGTAAATTGGTACGGTAATGTACGGCTAAGTTCTGCTTTCATAGTCACTATAAGCGTCGGTGTACAGACTTTCTACAACAGCTTTTTTAAAAGTTGACTCGTGTTTTACTGAAGACAGTTTGCATAAATCTTTGCAGCTTTTTTTTGTTTCATCATGATAACAGATCATGCAATTCAGTTATTAACCTACCCTGTGATAATGGTTTTTGTACTGGTTGCCTCTGGGTATTGAACGTCTTGAAATAAGGCAATCAATGTTTTCAATGTCTTGTTTACAAAATCTGTATTTTGGGTTCGTACAATGACATAAGATTGTTCCATTTATTTAGGCCGTTGTTCTGGTCAACATGAATAAACCCTTAACTCTCACCCTTAAGTCCTGAAGACCATGGCCACTGGTGGGTTGTGAATTGATCTGCTTCATCAATTAAAAAGTGACAACCGAAGTTTTTTGGACACAGATTAAAGAAAAAGGGGTTTGGAGAATCTAATACTCATGTGACGAATAGAAGTTAAAAACAGACAGGAGAAATCAGCGCGAGATATATTTGATAGGCTTGAGCAAGTGGATGGCGGAGCAGGATTAAGGAGAGATACCAAGAGGATTGTGCGTCGTGGTGAAGTGGATATTGGCTCGGAACGAGAAACCGGGAAGCCGAGTTCGAACTCCAGTAGTATTCCTTGCATTCACTTACGCGCAAATGCCCTTGGGAAAGGTATTAATCCGTCTCTTCCCTCCAGTTATGGATTAAATAATAGAACAGATTGGGTTCTGTAGCCTTGGTCGGCAACCAATCTACCGCAGAAAGCAATGGCAACCTACTGCCGGATGATCTTCTGCCCAGTCAGTCATGTCTCTTTGGAGACATGATCGCCCAAGCTTGTATCGCGTATGGCAATTTACTGACTGACCAAGAGGAAAATTGTTCAGAGAGACAAGAGATAGAGTTAAGCAGGAAACGATGATTGCCTGCGTCCTGAATGGACACGGCACATAAAGAAGAAGAAGAAAAAGAAGAAGAAAAACAACAAAAACGACAAGGAGTTGATTAGAGGTTTTAATTTCTCCCTTTCTACTTTTTCTTTGGGGCTTTCACTACGATTCTTGTTACAATTTTCTTGCAGATCTCATGGCAGTGGTACCGATTTTTGCGCTGTTTATTCTTTCAGACATAACCCGAATTCAATCACATATCACGCATGATATTATATTCATATAGACTAAAGCATTTCACATTTTCCCTGTTATATTACGAGTTGCAATATCAAGTCTTATATAGCTGGAAAGTAATTACAACGTCGTATTTTTGAAAATGCACTTAACCCGTATGACCTCTGTTGGGTACAGACAGGTAACATCTGTCCTAGGTCATACATTCTATTACATTCGAATTGTTTACTAAACTTTACACCAATTCTCTCAGGTCCATTTCAGTTCCAATTTATTATGCTGAAGCTATAAATTTACAACTGGGATTGAAAGAACGTTTTTGGCCTTTGCTATATTTTTTTAGAATTCAATTCAGTTTCATTATTGCTCGCTGTCACCTGATTCATTCTATTCTGACTTTTCTTTGATCGAGCGCTATACTCTTTTACATTAATTTACACCCAGATATTTCTAAGTACTTTCATAGCCGATTTCCATAATCACAGTATCGACATTATGAATTTCCTTCTTCTTTCTAGCCCTAAAAAGGCGGAAAGTGAAGTAAGAAGTGGTGTTTGAATGGGAAGAGGGCTAAAACAAAAAAGAAAGAAAAGGAAAGAAAAAGGGAAAAAGAAAAGGAAGAAAAATGAAGAAAAGAAAAATTTCATAAACGTAGAGACGCTAAAAGCGTGTTAGCAAAACTAGCGTTTTTAAGTGGGTATGAAATTATTAGAAAAAAGATTTAAAAAAAAAATTATTTGGGGAAAAAAAAAACTTGATCTTGACCTTAATATATTTATTTACGCCAATTGCACGTATATATAATCACTGAAACTTTTCCCAGTGTTTAAAACGTTAGATTATTTATCCTTATGTCGTTCATTTTAAAACCACATCCTCTATTCTTTAAAAAATTGTTAAAGGGCTTAATGCCAGACCAAATATTTTAGGGAAATAAACTGTCTACCCCGAAAGAAATTACGATAAATTTTCATGGCATTATTAGTAAATCATTCAAATGCCATACGTGATACACGTTTGGGTGATCATGTCTCAAAAGAGGCATGGCTGACTGGACAGAAGATTATCCCGCAGTAAGTCTTTCTGCGGTAGACTGGTTGCCAGCCAAATCTATAGAACCTAATCTGTTCTATTATTTAACCCATAAGGGAAGAGACAGATTAATACCTTCTTTAAGGATTATTTGAGAGTA